>JAJPUD010002507.1:157315-272225 GCA_023553655.1 Myrmecobius fasciatus
AAAACCTGTTTCGTGTCTCAAACATTCAATGCAAAGGGGCATTGGATTTGTTTATCTGTATGGGAAACCCCAACTCTATGATTGCAGTCTTTGAGGTTGTTTTAGTATTGGAAAGTGGGGAGGACAGATGTGGAGAATGTGGGGGGGATAGAAGGAAATAGCCTGAGGAGAGGAAGGCGTATCGGGGGAAGAAAAGAAGCAAAAAGAAAAAATCATTTTTGTAGTACTTACAGTTTTGCAAAGCTTTAATACACTGTATATTATTTGAACCCCATAACTACCCTGTGAAGTAGATGCTATTATTTTCTCTATTTTGTAGATAAGGAAACTGAGTTTCAGAGAGATTAAATTACTTTCCCAGACTTTCTATCCTAGAAAGTATAGGAGGTGGCAGTCATACCCAAGGGATGTAGGCAAGGGGGAGAGGGGGCCAGTGAGAGGTGAGAGGGAAATAAGTTGGAAGGAAGAGCAGGGAAAGGAGAGGGAAGAGAGGGAAGGAAGGGAAAGAGAAAAATGAGGGAAGAGCCCTGAATTTGAAGTCTCAGGAATCAGAGGATCTTAATTTGAATATCAGCTCTCATCCCTAGCAATCTCTGTGATACTGAACAGTTAGTCATATCTAAGGTCAAGTTCCCTCTGCTACAAAATCAAGATCTATAGTGTTCTTCCTGACACAAGAAGACCTTAAATTCCATTATCTATTTTTTTAAAAATCATGTCAAGTTAAAAACATTCAGAAAGACTTTTGCCCCAATAATTTATATTTAAAATGTCTATATGTTCTAGTATTCTCTATTTCTTAGGAAGGAAGAAAGGAGGGAAAAAGAGAGAAAGAAAAAAGAAAGAGTGAGAAAGAGAGGAAGAGAAAGAAAGAAAGAAAGAAAAGAAAGAAAGAAAGAAAGAAAGAAAGAAAGAAAGAAAGAAAGAAAGAAAGAAAGAAAGAAAGAAAGAAAGAAAGAAAGAAAGAAAGAAAGAAAAGAAAAAAGAAGGAAAGAGGAGGGAGGGAGAAGGAAGGAAGGAAGGAAGGAAGGAAGGAAGGAAGGAAGGAAGGAAGGAAGGAAGGAAGGAAGGAAGGAAGGAAGGAAGGAAGGAAGGAAGGAGAGAAGAGAGGAAAAGAAGGAGAGAAGGGAGGAAAGGAGAGAGAGAAGGAAGGAAAGGCAAAAAAAGAAGGAAGGAAAGCAGGAAGGAAGAGAGGGAGAGAGGAATGGAAGGAAGGAGGGAGGGAAGGAAGAAGAAAGGACACTATTTCAGGGTTCAATCCCTGAATCTGCTACTTATTAGTCCATTAAGTTCACATCTATGTTCCCTTAGTTCAAAGATGGAAAAGATAATATGTACACTATTTACCTTGTGGCTGTTTTGACAGATGGGAGAGCGTGGGACTGTCTCACTTTTTCTATATCTATCCCCAGTGCTTAGCACAAGCTCTGGCACATAGTCAGTGTTTAGTGACTCCTCTGGCATTCATTCCTGTGTAGAACTCTCTTGGCATTGCCATGGAGATTAGGATGCTGAAGATGTGAATATCTGCTAATTGACAGAAATGACAGCAACATATCTCCTTCTCCCCCTCCTCCCATCTTGCTTTAACCTTATGGTGAGCAAACTAGCCCTGTCCTTCCTAAGGATTGTGGGCAGCTTGCACTGACATGGAAGAGGCAGAGGGGTGACAGTACCCCTGAAAATCAGCAAAGTCAGAGAGAGAGAGAGAGAGAGAGAGAGAGAGAGAAATCATCAAATGGCTGGGAGTCACGAAGGGAGGCAGGACCAGACATGAGAACCTCAGTACCAAACACCAAGCCTGGGGCAGCATGGACAGAGGGATGGATGCTGTTTGTTAACCATCTACCTTCCTTCCACCCCTTTTAGACCCAGGATAGTGAGATGGAGAGTATATGTATTTATGCTGAGATAAAGATCATCATAAAAACAAATTGGATGGTTAACAAGAGTGCTCATTAATGGGGAAATCACTCAATAAATTGTGGTAAATGAATTTAATGGAATAATTGTTGTCATGGGTCAGTCATTCATTCCTGTCCGACTCTTTGTGACCCTACGGATATTTTCTATCCTCCACTATCTTTGAAGCCTGCCCTACTTCAAGTTTATTGTTTCCATGACACTATCTATCCATCTCACCCTCTGCTGTCTCCTTCTGTCTTTCTCAACATCAGGGTCTTTTCCAATGAGTCTTGTTTTCTCATTATATGGACAAAGCATTTAAGCTTCATCTTCAGTATTTGACCTTCCAGGGAACAGCCTGAATGTATTTCTTTAAGTATTGACTGATTTGATCTTCTCTAGAGCCACAATTCAAAAGCATTGATTCTGCAGCACTCTCAGATTCACAATCATACCTTGTTATTGAAAAAATCAAGGCTTTGACCATACAGAACTGCTTCAGCAAGATATTGTCTCTGCTTTTAAGTATGCTGTCCAGATTTCCATAGCTTTTCTTCCAAGGAGCAAGTGTTTTGTTTTGTTGGGGTTTTTTTTAATTTAATTTCATGCTTTTGATCACCATCTCTAGTGACCTTTGAACCCAAAAATATAAAATCTGATGATACTTCCATTTTTTCCCTTTATTTGCCAGGAAGTGATGCCAGTTGCCATGATTTTAGTTTGTTTGTTTGTTTGTTTGTTTAATATTAAGCTTCAAGCCACTCTTAACCTCTCCTCTTTTACTCTCATTAAGAGGCTTCTTAATTCCTCTTCATTTCCTGCTATCAGAGGAGTATCGTCTGCATATCTGAGATTGTTGGTGTTGATTCATGTGCTACTGATTTTTTTTTCTTAAATTGTGTTGTTCCATGATTGTTAAGTAAATCACATAAGTTTGCCTAATAAGGCAAAAATGTATAATTTTGTTAGCAGAACCATTCAGTTCTGCAGGTTCCATTTGCTTGCTATATATTTTCTATTACATATTAACTTAGAAAGTTACCTTAATAGTTTTCAGAGGAAGAAATTGAAATAGCCATATGAAAAATGCCCTAAATCACTAATAATTAGAGAAATGCAAATTAAAACAACTCTAAAGTACTATGTCACCTATCTACTGGATTAGCAACGTTGAAAACATAAGAAAATAACAAATGCTGGAGGGGCTATAGGAAAACAGGTACTTTAACACACTGTTGGTGGAGCTGTGAATTGGTCTGGCCATTCTAAAAAGCAACCCAAAATTATATCCAAAAAGCTATTTAAATTTAGCCCTTAAAAATTGCCAGTAGGTTAATATCTACAAAGAGATCAAAGAAAGAAGAAAAGGACCCATATATTCGAGAACATTTAAAGCAGTTCTTTTAATGTTAGCAAAAAAAAAATTACAAAATGAAGGGACATTTGTCAATTGAAGAATAGCTTAACAAGCTATGATATACAAAAGTGAAGGAATACTCTTGTGTTATTAGTAATGATAAAAGGAATCATTTCAGAATAGCCTGAGAAGACTTATATGAATTGGCACAAAGTGAAGTGAACAGAAACAGGAAAACAATTTATACAATAACAATAGTGTTTAAAAAAAAAAACTTTGAAAGACTAAAAAACTCTGATCTTCAATATCCAATCATAATTCCAAAAGACTCATAACAAAACAAGCTATCTACATCCAGACAGAAAGCTGATAGACTCTGAGTACACATTAAACTTTCTTTTTTTTTTCCAACATGGATAATGGGGCAAATGGATTTTGTTTTTCTTGCCTTATCACTGAGTAGAAGAGGGAAAGATGAAAAGGAGAGAATTTGCAACTGAAAATAAAATACAACTGAATTTTTAAAAAGAAGAAAGTTACTTAAACTTTTCCCTTATTCTGCCTCCAGCTTACTGTACTGAGTTCTTACTCTTCCATCCATCCTTTGTCCTTCAGGAATTCCCAGATTGGGATGATATGAAATAGAAGCCCTTTATCTGTGGCCCAAGTCACAGCAGCAAGGATAAAGGGAGAGAGCATAGCCACCCTTGGTCTTCCTCTGCTCCCCCACCTCCTATAATTCAGTGACTATCTCTTCTCTCTTTTGTTCTGAGATTTAGGGATCCTGGAGCCTTCCCATACCAAGTACCCACAATAGGCAAAGTCAAATACAATTTGATCGGCATCAGGGTATTTCTCAGAGGAAGGGCTCTCTTTAGAATCTTTCTCTTTCCTGTACCACTTTTTCTTCCTCCTACTAAAACATAAAATGAGATTTGCCTCCCTACACTGAGGCTTTGAATCAGCTCAGGCATGGATGCTAACCAGGACAGAAACATTTCTCCTGGATCCTGAGTTAATGTGGCTGATATCTTTTTCCTTGCTTTTGTCTTCCCTTTTTCATTCTCAAGGTGCTAACATAAAATCAGAAGAGCCAACAGTATGGCTACCTCCAACACTCAGTTAGCTGACGTCTTGGTGTTTAGACTTGAATCGGAATGTTTACATCACAGCCAGAAATCGTACTTGACTCTTAATAAAGTGTATGTCCCATTTAAAAAAAAAAGTTGCCCTAGGGATTCTTAACCCTTAAGGTCATGAACCCCTTTGGTGGTCTTGTTAAACTTATGGACCCCTTTTCAGAATAATGCACTAAATAAAATCCATAATATTGCACTGGAAATCAATTACATTGAATTTCAAAATATTTTTTAAAACATTTACAGACCCAAATGAAGAATTCCAGCTCTGAGAGCTTGCCCATAGTCACAAACTAGTAATTGTCAGAACTAGGATTCTTGCAGACTCTTAACTCCAGTGGTCTATTCACTATACCATGCTTCTTTTTATTGAAAGAATATTGGAGTTAAAAGGAGAAAATTGAAAGTACCAATGGTGCCACTAATAATACAAACCCTTTTAGTTCTCCAAGGAAAAGTATTGCTTTAATTCTCTTTATTTTCAATATTTTATTGATTCCCTTTTTCTTTTCTTTTCTTTTTTTTTGCATCACTTTCTCTTCTCAATCAATGGCTTTATGTCCCCCCTGCAGAGAACTTTTCCTTTTAAAACAGAAGCACAAACAAGCAAAACAAATTAGCATATTGGCCACTTCTGTTCCTTAGTCCACATTCTTAGTCTATCTTTTTTCTGACAAGAGGCAGGAGATGTACTTTACCATAGGTCCTTTGAAGTCACAGTAGTTTACTGAATGGGCCAAAATTCCAAAATATTTCATCACTGTTTTCCTATACACTAACATCCATCATGTAATTTTTTTCTCTTGGTTCTACTTATTACATCCTATATCAATTCATATAAGCCATCCCGGATTTCTCTGATTTCTTCAAATTTACCATCCTTTATAACACAATAATATTCCATTCCTTTATATTCTATCACTGTTTCAGAATTCCCAAATGATGATTCCCACTTTCTTTTCAGTTCCTTCATAGTACAATAAGTATTACTACAAATTTATTTGTATATTTGGGACCTTTCCCTTTATTTTTCATCCTTTTGGGGTATATCCCTAAGAGTGATGTCACCAAGTCAAAGGATAAACTGTTTATCAAATCATTCATAATTTGAAGTCCACTGCACCAATTCAGAGTCATAGTTTATTACTGTTTTTGTCTTCCCAAAGTATCTCTAGCATTTGCCAATCTGATGGGTAGGAGGTAAAAATCTAGGACTACTTTTTATTTGTATTTCTTGTTATTAAATTAACTTCTTTTACCCTATAGCCAACATGATGAACCAAATTGCCTTGTAAATATAAGATATTTTGAAATGGGGTGAAAGCTGATTTGCATTAGTCCAAGATCATTTAATAAAAAGGAAAGCAAATAGTTTTGTCTCTCAGGATCTACAAATCATTCTTAAAGGAGATATTCTTCCAGGAGATTTATAAGTTTGTATAAATTAGGCATACATGTCACTAATACAAAAGCAACTTTTGTCATCTCCTGGGTGTTTACTGGAACCCTACACACAAAGGAGTCTACATTATGTTTGATAAGTTATTTCTGCCTCTCCTTTTTCTCATTAGCTGGACATGTCTTTTACACATACTGAGACACTACTGGCCTATGTCCAGTGTCTTATATGTGGTCAGTGACAAAGCACTTTGTGAGATTTTTAACCCTTGCTTTTGTCTGGATACTTTGCAAATGAGATGCTGTCACAAAGGAAGAAAAATAACTTCAAGACCACATTACGATATGAGCATGGTTTTTGTTTGGGTTTGGGAGGGTTTTTTGTATGTGCTTTCTTTTTTGTTTGTTTTTTTCCTTCTCCAAACTTAATGATAAAGCTGAGATGTTAAAATGAGCTATAACATGGGTGGTCAAGGTTGTAGCAGCAGTGTCCAAGGGAGCTCAAATTTATCCGAGAAATGACCATTTCCCAGGCTGGTAGAGACCACCAAAACAGTTGCCTTCAATGTTTAAAAAAAAAAAAGAGTATGTTTTGTCTCTTGCCTTCCAGGGTCCTTGTTCATTTAAATATAAAAAGGAATTCAATTCCTAATAAATACATGTGAATTCAAAGTGGATCATAGGGTATATCATCCTCACACAGCCTGATGTTTAAAATGTTTAAAATATCCTTGAAAATAGAATGAGGAAGCTGAAGGCTCAGATGTCATAGATGGAAAGAACACAATGCAGTCCTGGATTCATAATCTAACTGTATTTTGAGGTAGAAGGGACCTTTGAGATCATTCAGGATATTCCTCATTTTACAGCTGAGGAAGCTGGAGTCCAGAGGTTGTGACTACACACAGGTGGTATGTAGCAACTACTTTAACCCCAAGTTTATTGCTCTTTCCACTATTTCCTGGGAATACAAACTATTTATAGTAAATCAATTACATTTTTTCAATTCTAGAATTGAAAAAGAGTTCAGAAAAAACATCAAGTCTAGAGTTTCTTAACATGTATTATATCCTGGTCTCCACTGCCAATCTGGTGAAACTTAAGGACCCCTTCTCCAAATAATCTTAAATACATGAAATTAAAATATATAGAATAAGTTCCTGTGGTCTTGTGATGGAGAGAACCAGCTGCACCCAGAGAGAGGACTGTGGGGACTGAGTGTGGATCACAACATAGCATTTTCACTTTTCTTTTTGGTTGTTATTATTTGCTTGCATTATGTTTTCTTTCTCATTTTTTTCCCTTTTCAATCAGTTTTTCTTGTGCAACATGATAATTGTGGAATTATATATAGAAGAATTGCACATGTTCAACATATATTGAATAACTTCGAATTAACACATATTGGATTACTTTAGGAGAGGGGTGGGGGGAAGGGAAGGAGAAAAAATTTGGAACACAAGGTTTTGCAAAGGTGAATGTTGAAAACATGCATGTGTTTTGAAAATAAAAAGCTTTATTAAAAAATACATAGGATAAAAAAGAGTACAAATTATATTGAAATGACAGTTATCAAAATATTATTTAAAGGTTTACAGTTCCTATTGTTTAGTGATGAAGAAAGTCATACACACCCAGAGAGAGGCCTGTGGGAACTGAGTATGGACCACAACATAGCATTTAAATGCTTTCTGTGAATGTTTGCTTGCATTTTGTTTTCCTTTTTAGGTTGTTTTTTTTTTTCTTTTTCTAGATCTGATTTTTCTTGTGCAGCAAGATAACTGTATAGATATGTATACAGATATTGAATTTATCATAAATTTTAACATATTTAACATGTATTAAACTACTTGCCATCTAGGGGAGGGGATGAGGAAAAGGAAGGAAAAATTTGGAACAGAAAATTTTGCAAAGGTCAATGTAGAAAAATTACTCATATGTTCTATAAATAAAAAGCTTTAATAAAAAAAAAATTTGAAGGAAAAAAAAAGGCTTATAGATCCCAGATTAAGAGCCTCTTATTTACTCCAATCATTTCATTTTATAGATGAGGAAACCAGTACCTATTAATGTCCAATTTAATGCATAGATTGGGATTCTTTAATTAGCTCCACTCTCAGGACTGCTTGGTACTTTTTCCCTGTCCCTTTGACTATCCATTCATTTAGATTCTCCAAGTTTGAGATAGTTCCAAGAAAAATATAGTTTCGGATAAATATGCATACTTTCTCATCAGAAAATAAAACCCACATAACCTCATTTGTAGAGTCACTTCAGTTGGGTCCGACTCCTCATGACCCCATTTGGGTCATTTTTTTTTTTTTTGGCAGATACTACAGTACTTTTCCATTCCCTTCTCCAGTTTATTTTACAGATGAATAAACTAAGGCAAATAGGATTAATTGACTTGCCCAGGATCATACAACTAGTAATTCAAGTCTTCCTGAATCCAAAACCTGGCACTCTGTCTACTAGACCATCTCGCTTCCCTGTATAACCAATATATTTCTAATTCATCCCTAAGTTGCTTCAAAACTAAGAAACCCATTTAGTTACCTAGTCATTTTGGATTCCTGATAGTATGTATTCCCTCTGATCATTTTCAATGGTCTTTGATTTTATTCCTCGTAGTCTAAATGGTGATACCTTTGGAACTAAGCTGGGTATGAATAGTAAATAAATCAATACTCTCCATGCCTGAACCTTGGAGGAAAAAAGCAACAGTGGTTTGAGATCAAGGGAGAGGGAATATCAGGCCACTGAAAAGCCATATGATGTACTATGAAAGGAGGAAGGGCCTGGGAGTCAGTCAGGGGGGCATGTATTTTAGTCTCAGTTCTTTTATTTACTAGCTGCCTGACATGGGGAAGTCACTTGAAATTTTTTTGGACCTTATTTCCTCTTCTGTCAAAGAAGAGGATGGGAACTTGAAGATCACTTCCAGCTGTAAGAATTTATGACTCTAGGAAGTGAAAATGATACTGCAGTAAATCCATTAGTAAAGGTATATTTGAGCTGAGAGTCTGTAGTGAACTACTATACTTTATATTCTGAGAATATATTAAGGGCAATGTAACATTAGAAATCTTTATAGTCTGTATATTGCCTCTTTTCAATGAGTAAATGCTGCCTAAAACTGTTACCCTTATAAGATATTTGACTCAAATTAAATGATTATAAAATTATGTCTTTTATCTAAATAAATCTTGAAGACTTTATGATAATAAAACTGGAGTGTTCATAGTAAGATAAAAGGAATTTTATTTCACTTTTTAAGAAGTATGAATGAGGATAAAATTGATTCATATTTAACTGCTTTTTTAAAGGACAAATATTTTCTTAACTTTTAGGAGCTGTACAATATGAGGTCACATAGTTGAGATGTCACATAAAAAATCCCACACACTGTAATAACAGTAGGTCAGATTCCTAAACTATTTTTGTAGTACTACATAACATAAGCATTTTCCCCAGTAAATAATCATGCTTTTTATGTGCACCATTTTAACAATTTTATTGTAATTATTTTAATGCATTTTACAACCACCTTGTCATTGGACAGAGGTTAGCTATGCTGTTTGAAATATATAAGTAAGCAGTCCTCTCTATATTAATATTTTCCTCCTTTTGCTTTCCCTTCTCTTACTCCTCTTCAGATTCTTAAAATAGAAGTAATCCACTCACAAGCCCTCTGTTCTTCCTATTTAATTTCCCTCAATATCATTTAAGACATTCAATTTCTAGTAGCCATCATCATCACCATCATCATTGTCATTGTTATCAGAGAAGTAGCAGTAATATTGTGTGCCTACTATGTACACTATGTACTTAGTACACTAAGTGCTTTACAAATACTATGTTAGTTAATCCTCACAATAACCCTGAGAGGTAAGGTTATTGTTATCCCTGTTTTGCAGATGAGAAAGTTGAGAAAAATTTAAATTAGTTGACTTAGCTAGGGTTACACAACTAAGTGTCTGAAGCCTTATTTGAATTTAGGTCTTTCTGATGCTCAGCATTCTCTCCACTGAACCACCTCGGTGCCTACAATATATAAAAATTACTAAGAAAGACATTTAACTTAGAAAGTAAAGACATATTCAGGTTGGAATCAGCTTATTTCAGAACAATGATTCTAATGCCTTATTAATATAAGAAGGTAGTTCTGACATTTGTCCCACCTATATTCATATGAAATCATTTTTTAAAAATCCTAACAGAATAAATATGTATGGATATATTGGATTTAACATATATTTCTACCCTGTTTAACATATATTGGATTACCTGCCATATAGGGGAGAAGGTGAAATAAGGAAAAAATTGAAACACAAGGTTTTTCAAGGGTTAATATTAAAAAATTATCCATATATATGTTTTGAAAATAAAAAGCTTTAATTTTAAAAATGTTTTACATGTAACTGGAAAAAATAAAATGTTAAAAAAAATAATAATAATAAATAAATAAATAAATGAAATTAAGTAAAATAAAAATCCTAACAGAGAGGACAAAACTGAGGATGGTAGATTCACAACTGGAAGTTTAGAGGTCATCTAGCTCAATTGTATCATTTTGCCAATAAGGAAAAGTGAAGGGATTGATTTATCCAATGTCACATAATGGCTATGGATCCCTTCTTCTTTCTATTGTACTTCACTGTACTGAAATTCACCTCCAAGGAAAAGAGATATGTAAAGGACACCATCAGAAAGATGTCCTTGGTTTTTTGTTTTGGTTTGGTTTCTTGTATGTGTGAGGTCAGTGATTTAGAACTGTCCTGGTATGAAAAAAAAAATTCTCATCTTACTAATGAAGATCAGCAACTAGTCTATACCTTAGAGGCTAGTGAACTATCTGGTCACAGATAAGCTAAATTACTTACCCAGGGTTACCCAGTCAACATATCTAAGAATCTGAGCTTGAGCCAATTGTTTCTGGACCCCAAAATCAACTCTTTATAGAATACACAGAACATTGTCTCTCACAAAGAACTATGACCAGAAACCAAAATGGCCAATAATATGATGGAAAAAAATAACCAACTCATGAATAGGCCCTTTTTTTCCATAACATCCAGAAGAAAATCTCCAGAACATTGACTGGACCCTTGATGGAAGATTAATAGGATAATATAGACAAGGGTCACTCACAGTGAGAGACCAGTGGAGCAGTTATATTCTGTATGGGAAGAGGGACTCCCTATACTGATGAAATTACAACTCCATCATAGTATTTCACCTTTAAATTTTAAAATCTGATTATTTCTTCAAACTGGAATGTTTGGGACTTGTTAAGATCATAAAATCTGGAGCTGGAGGGGACCATAAAACATCACCTCATCCAACTGTTTCATTTTATAGATGAGGAAACTGAGTCCTGAGATGTTGTTACTGGTCCAAAGTCTCACAGGTAGTAAATATGATAGAACTTGAATTTGAGCTCAAGTTCTATAACTTCATATTCAGCATACTTTTCACCACATAATAATATTTGGTAGGCCCATATTATTAATTAATTAATCATTAGTTTATAAGAAGCAATAGTAGCATTCATTCAACATAGAATACCTATAAAGTGATCAAATTTAAGGAAATATATTAACCCAAGAAGTCAACAGACAAAAACAACTAAAAGCCTCGGAGTACTGTGGGGGTTTATTTATTGAGTATTGTGTAAACTGTTCAACCTTGGGAAGAAAACATAATTTTAAATACAAGTACCTAACCCCCTAGAGCTAGCACCGAAGGGTAGGCTAGGTAAACAGCTGCCTAGGGGACCACATGCAGGAGAGATCAATGCTTTTTAATGGTACTTTTTTACAAATGCACATATTTTAAATGCCAGAAATGTCACCCTCTTTGTCATGTAGGCATTTATTTTATGATCAGCCAAGCCACCTGTTCCACAGGAAAGGCTCAGAGACCCAGGTGGTCAGACAGTAATACAGAGGGAGTTGCCTATGATGTAAAAATGTTTTTTGTTGGTTCAGGAGCCTACAGCATAACTTTAAATGGCACATTCAAGTCAACAGGCATTTATTAAGCACCTAAGGTACCAGATAGTGTGCAGAGAACTGGGAATACAAACACAAGCAGAAAGATATTTTCTGCCTACAAGGTGCTTACATTCTGAGTAGGGGAGACAACACAAAAAAGAAAGCTAAAGAGCAGAAAAGCATAGGGTAGGGTGGGTTGGGATGGGGTGTGATGGGGAAGAAACAAAAAGGGCCATTGTAGACAAAGTCCAGGATAGAAAACAGCCTGAACAGTAATGGTCTTCAAATTTGAAATATTGTTGACAATTCACTCCTACATATATATAATAATGAAACATGTTTTTAATAAAGACTGATTGCTTACTTATATATTTCATATATCATTGCTACCTCTGCCCAGCAACAAGGTGGTTGTAAAATACACTGAGATAATTACAAGAAAATCCTCAAGATTTTCAGAGTTAAATTTAATGAAATTAACTCGGGGAATATTAAGGAGCTTTTCTTATAATCCTGACCAGTCAATGGATCACCAGAAATAAGACAAAATGTCACAGAGTTCGACCTGGAAGTCAGTCATTCAGCAAGTATTTATTAATGGTTATTATGTAGCAGGCACAGGAAATGCAAATTAAAAAAAAAAAAAGTAAAAACAGTTTCTGTCCTCAAGGATCTCAAATTCTAATAGAGGAGAAAACATGTCAATGACTTGGTATCCAGAAGATACATACAAGACAAATGGAAACTAGGTAGCACAGAGCAGTGGGCTCATCTTCCTGAGTTCAAATCTAACCTCAGACACTTATCTGTGTGATCCTGGGCAAGTCACTTAAATTTGCCTCAGTTTCCTCATCTGTAAAATGAGCTGGAAGAGGAAATGGTAAACCACTCCAGTATTTTTGCCAAAAAAGAAAAAAAAAATGGGATCACAAAAAGTCAGCCACGATTGAAGAAACTCCACAATAAATGGAATGTAATCTCTAAGTAAAGGCACTAGAGTTATGCAGAAGGGACAGGAAATGAGATATAAAAAGGACTGCTGTAGAAAGTGAGATTAGAGGGAGTCTTAAAGGAAAACAACATATCTCAGAGATAGAAGTAGGGAGGAAGTTCGTTATATACAGCCACTGCAAAGGTAGTCTAGCATCCTAGAATGCTAGGATAATGGAAAGAGAAAAGGTGGAAAATGTAATAAGACTGGAAAGGAAGGAAGGAATCAGGTTAAATGCCAGGTGAATTTAACAGAAAGCCACTGACGTTGATTGAGTTGAAGAGTGACTAGTCAGACCAGCACCTGAGGAAAAGCCACTGGCTGCTGTGTGGACAACAGATTATAGTGGGGGGCACTTGAGGCAGGAGAAGCAATTAAAAAGTCGTTACAAGCTTTTTGGAAACAGCAAAGAACTAGAAACTACCCACCAAATGGGCAGCAGTTAAATTATAGCATATTAATGTAACAGAATACTATTGGGTGCTACAAGCAATGACAAATGTATCTGTTCAGAAAAACCTGGAAAGGTTTATCTAAATACTCCCACAAAATGAAATGAGTATAACCAGAAGAACAATGTATTGTACTATTGGTTCTTGTTCAGTCATTTCAATCATGTTCAACTCTTCATGATCTCATTTGGGATTTTCTTGGCAAAGATACTAGAGCGATTTGCCATTTCTTTCTCCAGTATGCATTTTACAAATGAGAAAGTGAGGCAAACAGGATTAAGTGACTTGCCCAGGACTAATTTATGGCTAGAAAATGTCTGAGGCCAGATTTGAATTCAGGAAGATGAATGCAATAATCTATCTACCTAGTGCTACCTACTTGCCCCAAAAATGCAATAATCTATCTATCTAGTGCTACTTACTTGCCCCAAAAATGCAATAATCTATCTACCTAGTGCTACCTACTTGCCCCCCCAAAAAAAAAAAACTTTAATAAGAGTCCTTAGAATTCTTACTAAAGATTCCAGAGATCTGATAATTAACTAAACAACCCATCTCCTATCTGAAGGGTTATAGAGTCAAGATGCAGAAGGAAATGTATAGTTTTTGGAAATTAGCTTGACTATGTGCATAGTCAAGCAAAACTATGCACATTTGGTACAAGAATTTTGTTTTTTTCCCCGTTTTAAATGAAGTAGGGTATGGACAAGAAAAAATTAAAAAAAAAACTTATTAATTTAAAAATAATATAAAATGAAATTTTTTTTTCAAAAACTATTACAATAATCCAAATACAGGAAAGATAGAAAAGATGTTGTAGAGATAGAAAAGATAATATTTGCCACTTGATTGGAAATATGGGGGGAATATGAGTGAATCAGAAATGACACAGATTTCTTGGATGTCTGGGAAAATAGTTGTATCCTTGAAAATATTAGGGAAATTGATAAGGCAATGTTCATCAATGGGGAATAATTGAACAAATGATGGTAAATGTAAGGAATGGAATATATATTTCAGAGAAACATGAGAAGACTTGAATGAATTGATCCAGAGGTAAAGAAAACCAAAAGAATAATGTATACAAAAAATAACAATATTGTAATAATGAAATTAGGTAACACAATAGAGCTCTGAACTTAGAGTCAGGAAGACCTTACTTCAAATCCAGTCTCATATTTTACTAATTATTTGACTTTAGCAAGTCATTAGTCTCTGTTTGCCTCAGTTTTCTCAACTGAGAAATAATGATAATAATAGCCTACCTCCCAGGGTTGTTGTGAAGAACACATAAGATAATATTTGTAAAGCACTCAGCACAATTCCTAGCACATAATAGGTGCTTATAATGCTAGCTAGCTAGTGATTTATTATTAAACAATCCTGAAAGATTTAAGAACTCTCATCAACACAATGACCAATTATAATTTCAGAAGACTCAAGATGAAATATGCTGCCTTCCTGATACATGTTGAGCCTCAGAATACATGTTGAAATCTCTTTTTTTTGGGGGGGGGATGACCAAGGAGGAAATTTGTTTTGCTTAATTATACATTTTAATAGGGTAGCTGAGTGGAGCAATAGATAGTATACCCAGCATGGAGTCAGGAAGACCTGAGTTCAAATCCAGCCTCAGACACTTATTAGCTGTGTGATCCTGAACAAGTCACTTAACTCCTTTTGTCTTAGTTTCCTCATCTGTAAAATGAATTAGAGAAGGGAATGGCATACCACTTCAGTATCTTTGCCAAAGAAACCCCAAATGGGATCATCAAGAGTCAGACATGATTAAAATGACGGAATAACATCAAAAAAATCATTTTAATAACGGGGGAGGGGGGTTGTCTTCTAAAATGATGAGAGTGGAGATGAGGACAAATCTGAAAACAAAATGAAATTTAATTTATACAAAAATAAAAAAGCATTTGGAAAGTTGAAAACTGGGGAGAGTTTAAGGGCAAAGAGAAAAAACTCTGTTTTAGTCAAATTTGAGATGCCTAAGGACATCTAGTTTGAAAAGTCCAAATGACACTTTGGTTATGTATACGTTCAGAGATCAAGAGAAAGAGTAGGATTAATTGTGAAGATCTGAGAAACATCTGGATAGATATTATCATTAAACTTATAGGAAGGGGCAGCTAGATGGCACAGTGGATAGAGCACCAGCCCTGAAGTCAGAAGGACCTGAGTTCAAATCACTTAACACTTTCTAACTGTGTGACCCTGGGCAAGTCACTTAACCCCAATTGCCTCAGGGAAAAAAAAAACCTTATGGGAGCTGATAGCAAGAGAGCATTAAGAGTAGAAGAGAACCCAGAACAAAACTTTGGGGGACACCCAAGGTCAGTGGGCATAACAAAGATCAAGATCCAGCAAAGGACACTGAGAAGTTATCAGACAAGAAGGACAAACCACACAGAAGAATGACATGAAAACTTAAAAAGGAAAGAGTATCCAGGAAGAGATGATGATCAATAATGTCTAAGATTGCACAGAAGTCAAGAAGGATGATGACTGAAGAAGTTTTAGTATCTTCAGTTCCTTAAACCATTAGTCCATTGGAACTTTGGATGGAATGGATTCAATTGAATGGTGTGCTTGGAAGCATTTAGCAGCAAGTGAGACAAAAAATGGAGCCAGCTAGTATAGGTCTTTCTCAAAGAGTTTAGCCAAAAGGGAGAGAAGAGATTTTAGGAAGAGCTAGTGGATTAATCAGATTAAGCCAGGATTTTTTAAGGATGGGAGAGACAATGGTAAGTTTTAGTGCTCAGAAAGAAGCCAGTAGATAAAAAAATATATATATTGTAGGTGGGAGACAGGGAGACAGAAAAAGAGAGATAAGGATAGGGAAGCAGATAATAGAGGGGACAATCTGCTGCAGAAGACAGGAGGAGATGGGATCAATGGTGCACATGGAGGGATTTATTTGGAAAGAAGATCCACCTCTTCATCAGAGAATGGAGTAAAGGATTTAGTGGCAGAATATATTTGAATGATGCAAAAAAGGAAGAAGTGGGACTTTTCAGTAAATGGCCTCAATTTTTTCAATTAGTATAAAGGAAATTCTTTAGCTATGCACAGTGGAGCAGTTAAAACAAAAAGATTTGAGATAGTCACTGTGATAAATGGATTAATGAACCAATTAGAAGAGTAAAGCATTTCTTTGATGCAGTGAAATTAAATAAAATAAATTTACAATGAGCCCAGTTAGCATAGCTTCACAACTTTTTTTCCAGCTCTGTTCATCAACTCATGAATAGGAGTGAAGAAAGTGGATGTTGGGCATCATGTAAAGTTGGAATTCCACAAAGTATAATCAGCATAGGACAAGGAGAAGGGAATTCAAGTACAGAGAGTAGTAAAGAGCTTAGCTGGTCCACCAATGGTTTAGGATTGGAAAAAGGGATCTCAAAAACCAACTAATCCAATCCCTCAAAAACCAACTAATCCAATCCCTCCCTTTGTACAGAATAGGAAACTGAGGCTGAGAGAAGTTTAGTGATTTAACCAAGTACATACAAGTAATAAGTGACAAAGACAGGATCCTTTGGATCCTTAATAGCTGAATCAGAAGACACCATGCCTTAGAGATTTGGGGCCATAACCCCATTTGGGGACATGGACACTCTATGTGTATCTACTACTCATAGTGATTTAAGAAGTGGTAAGGAAGAAAATCTGAGAATTCAAAAGTATTCCTGTTTCTCTGATATTTCCCCAACAACAATAGGTCTTCAGAATGGAACGTCCTTCCCAAACTTTATCAACATCTAGCATCCTTCTGTGTACCTATATCCCCAGGAATCTGAATGAGCTACCCATCTGTCATCAAGATAACTGATAGTACATGATAAGCAATAAAAGTCATTTCTCACTGACCCTTGCTCGTAGCATGAGTTAGTCAGTGATATTAGAGAAAAGGGAAGAGAACTACTCTTGCTTTACAATGAGACCTTCACAATAAAGGTTGCTAATCATACAAATATTTAAATATGTCTATTAGACATCTGGGTACTTAGATGGCACAGTCAATAAAATGGCAGATCTGAATTTAAGAAGACTCATATTCCTGAGTTCAAACTTGTCCTCAGACTCTTAATATCTGTGTACTCCTGTTTGACTTGGTTTCCTCATTTGTAAAATGATTTGGAGAAGGAAATGGCAAACCACTACAGTATCTTTGCTAAGGAAATCCCAAATGGGGTCACCAAGAATTGGGCAAGATTGAACAACAAAATTAGTTATCTTTTATCACTGAAGTCCCACAATGATGCTTCATTATGGTGAGTGGGTAGATGTCCCTTTGCCAGTGGAAAATAACCTCTGGTAAGGTCTACCAAAATGAAATTTAATCTAATAATGATAGCTAACATTTATACCTTTAAGGTTTGCAAAGCCCTTGGCATATGTTATCTCATTTGATCTGCCCAATAACCTCAGGTGCTATATTTTCCATGTTTTAGGGTTGAAGAAACTGAGTCACAAAGATGGTAAGTAATTTGTCCAGAGTCATACAACTAGTGAGTATCTGAGGCAGTATTTGAACACAGGTCTTCCTGACTCAAACTCTATGCTACCTAGTGGCCTGTAGTATGTGCATGATGATAGACAATATGTTTATTGTCTAAGGACTAGCCTAGCTGAGCTCAGAGAGGTTCATTCACCTCCAGGTTAGTTGCAGAATGATGACTTTTTCATCAACAACAAATCTCAAAGATAATCTATCTACTAAAAATAAGAAGTTATTATCTGTTCTGGTGGGAGCATTTACATCTATTAAATTATATAATTATACAACCTTAATGAATGTTGATTAAGAGCTATAAACAAGAGAGAAAAAAGATAAATATAATGGTTTGAGAAGTTGGTCCTTGAGTTTAATTCAAACACATGAAATAAATTAAAATACAAAATATCTCTAAGTTTTGAATCCCATTCTGTTTCTGCCATAACAGAGAAAAAAATACTAGGGAAAGGGGGCAGATATAATAGGAATTATAATTTCTAGACTTTCTATAAACTGTAAGTTTCCTAAATGTAAGATACTTGTCCAACTACCAATAATTGACATACTATTAGAAGAAACAAAGAATATTAGGCTTGACTATTCCATTAAACCAGAGAAATAGAAGGATGACTCAAAGGGTCTCCTTTGAGAAACAAGAATAAGAGTTCTCAGAGTTGGTCCAAAACAAGAAATATCATTTCATGGGCCATTTGGACATCTCCTATTTCTGAGAAGTGTTTTCAAAAAAAAATTAAAATAATCTAGTGCTAAGAATGAAAAGACAGAGAAATTCTATGAAATGCTTTATAGAATCACCCTAATTAGTAAATCAACATTTGCTTTAAATGTTGGTGACTTCAGTACAAAGATGTAAATAAACAAGTATGCTGAAAATTATGTTGGAAATTGTAAATCAAGAACAAAAAAATGAGAACTGAAGGCCTGCAATCCCCCAGAAACCTACTGACTATTGTTTATTAATATTTTCTTCAAGAAAATAATTAGATAAGGGGCAGCTAGGTGGCACAGTGGATAGAGCACCAGCCCTGAAGTCAGGAGGACCTGAGTTCAAATCTGGTCTCAGACACATAACAGCTGTGTGACCCTGGGTAAGTCACTTAACCCCAATTGCCTCAGCAAAAAAAAAAAAAAAAGAAAATAATTAGATGATCATATAAGTCTAATAATATCACAAAAAAGGAAATTGATTATATCTTAATGATTGAAAATAGCTAATTACTGGTGCTGGGAATCATTCCTGAATGAACTATCTCTATAGAATTATACTGCTAGCTTTCTAGAACAAAAACTGAACTTAGTACAAAGCTAGAAGAATTTTTAAGACATGGCATGAAAACAAAACTCCAAACTAAACTATTTAAACAAGTTATTAATACCCAAAAATGGGATGTGGATAAAAGAAATGACATTAACACTGATTACACTAATTTCATACAGAAGTTTCACTTCTACAAATCTATATGTTAACAAAGAGACCAAAAGAATCTTTTGGGGAAAAAAAAAAAGGAAACTAAGCAAGAAAAATATTACTTGCCAAGTAAAAATATATGGAAGCTTAAGGCAACATAGACTTAGAATATAAACATATTTGTAAAATCTTGCAGCAAATGATTATGGACGATTATGAGCAGTATCACCTCATAAAACAGAAGAAAGCAGTACAGAATAAAAAAAACCAGCTTAAAGAAAACCCAGCAAGTGACCCAACCCAGAGGACAATTAAAAATGAAACTGGAAGAACAACAAACACTAAAGATGGAAAAGATCTACAAAAAAAATTTTATAACAAACAATCTTCAGCATCATCAAGGACAACAGGACCACAACACTTAGCCTTTACTATCACAGTTTTTTACTACCATTGTTCAGAGCTTACAGATGAAGTAGAAATTGCATTAAAGAGACCAAAAGTGGGTAAAACAGCTGAACTAAACCAAGATTATGGAAAAGAAATCCATGTTGGTAGTCACAGAAATGTGAGGTCATTTAATTCTTTATCTGTTGTTACAAGAGAAATCCTTTATTTTTTTATTTTCTTATTTATTTTTCAATTAATCAGCATTTAGTTACTCTCCTACTTCCCCAATTTAAAAGAAGAACAAAACCCTGTGAGTAACATGAACAATCAAGCTAAACAAATTCCCATATTATCCACATGCAAAAATATGTCTCCTTCCATGAATGTGGTTCATTTTGAACCATTTATGGTTCTATCTTGAACCTACCACTTCTCTGTAGGAAGTTGATAGCTATGTTCCTCATCAATCCTCTAGAGTCATAGTTGGTTATTATATTGGTTAGAGTCATAGGAAAGGGAAATAGCAAAGATATGAGGGAGGGAGGGTAAAACCTTCAGACCTTATTAATGTTTTAAAAAAGATACCTAAGAAAACATCAACATTTCCCAAGCTCTAAGCCTGCTTATTTCATTTATAATTTTTTTTCATTTTGATCTTTTTTATTTTTATTTATTTTAAATTTTTATTGGTTTTTATTTTCAAAACATATTCAAGGATAATTTTTCATCACTGACCCTTAAAAAAACCTTATGTTCCCATTATAAAAAATTTTTTAGAGAAAATAATATACACTTCTTAAATGACATCCTTAATGAGAATGTTATGAAAAAAGTAGTCTTTCACAAGCAGTATTCCACAACAGACCATATTTTTACTATCTCACAATTGATTACAAGATGTAATGAATATGAGATCCTACTGTACTTATTATCTGCTAGTAATTTTTGAAAGCTTTTGCTGCAGGACACAAAATGTACCTTCAAGAATTTCTGTGAACATGTTATCTTTTGAGTAATTTCTCCAAATAATACAAAATTCCTTGAAAGATAAAGCAAAGATAACCTTGTTTGACAACCCTCTGGTCATTAATATCAGACAAGACATAAAACAGGAAGGTGTTTGCTTGCCAAAAGGGTTTGTCACTGTTATGGAAGATGGCCAGAATATAGACCAAGATGAAGAGGGTTTCACTGTAAGTGGTGAGCTCCTCCAGATGTTCCTTGTTACTGATGACAATGTACTGGTTGCAGGAAGCCCCCCCCCCACACTGCAGAGCCTCCTGGAAGAGATGCTCATCCATTCCCTAAAGTGAAACCTAGAAAAAACAAAGGGAAAAAAAAACTATGCCTCCTGACTAGTCTTAATTTGGGGTACATGAACTTGTATCCAATATATGTGTATGTGTATGTATACATATACACAAATATATATATGCATATAATTAGTTGTATTTTACTATAACTGATTTCTTTTGTAGTCTTACATATTTTATTTTATGCATTTAGAACTATTATTCTGAGAAGGCTTTACCAGACTACTCAAGAGAGTCAATGACACAAAAAGTTTAAAAACTACTCTAAACAATGACATGCAACTAGATGGACAACTTGTGGGTTTTATTTATCAATACCTGCATTTAGGAAAGACATCAGAAATAGACAATGAATTGGAGCCATATTGAGCGGGAAGAAAAAGTAGCCTGGGTTGCCTTTAGGAAATTGCCAAGTTCTTTAAGTGACTCCAAATTATTAGTCCACTTTTGTTTTGTCTTAATACCAATATTCTACCCATATTGCTATATGGTTGCAAAACATGGAGGACTGTGGTCTCTCAAAAGTTGAAAAGAAGGATACCCAGAAAGCAATAGAGAAGTATATTATGATAATGAACCAGCTGCAACATATTATGAATCAAGAATCGGGAAAGTAAATAAAAGTAAAGCATGTCAGAAAAGAAATTATGAACAAAAATGCTGTACACCAAATATTTATAGCAATACTTTTAAGGTAGGAAAAAAAACTGGAAACAAAATAGTATGCCCATTAACTGGGGAATGGGTAAATAAATTGAGATACATGAATGTAATGAGATACTACTGTATTATAAGAAATAACAAACATGATAAATGCAGAGAAGCATAAGGGGAAAAAATGCATGAGCTGCTGCAAAATGAAGTAAGCAAAGGCAGGAAAACAATAAACACAATGGCTATAATGATGTATATTGAAAGAACAATAACTACAAACCAATCAGAAATTAATGGACTTTTCTCACAACATGATTAATCTGGATATATGTTTAATAAGATTATACTTATATAATCTATATCAGACTGCTTGCCATCTTGGGAAGGGAGGGGGAGAAAAATAAAAGTAAAAATCTTATAAAAATAAATGTCAAAAACTAACATTTTTAAAAAAGAAATAAATGGAACACATAATGATGAACCATACTCCAGATGATGAAACCATCATATAATGAAACCATACTTATGATGAAACAGGTTATCCAGAAAAGTGATGGACTCAGAGTACATATTCAGACATACTTTTTAGGGGCATAACTAATACAAGAATTTATTTTACTTAATTATAAATATGTGAAATAGAGGTTTTGGTTTTCCTTCTTTCCTAAACAAGATGGGAGGGAAAGTGAAAAGAAGAAAAAACAGATCTTTGAAAAAAACAAAAAAAAATTTATTATTAAAACTTTTTATTTGCAAAACATATGTATGGGTAATTCTTCAACATTAACCCTTACAAAGCTTCCTGTTACAAATTTTCCCCCCTACTCCCCACCCCTCCACTAGATGGCAGGAAATCCACTACATGTTAATTATGTTAAAATACTTGACAAATCGAATATATGTATACATATTTCCACATTTATCATTGTTGTGCAAGAAAAATCGTATCTACAAGAAAAAAAAATCAGAGAAAGAAACACAATGCAAGCAAACATCAATAGAGAGCATGAAAATGTTATGTTGTAGTCCATATTTCATATCCCTCTCTCAGGGTGTATATGGCTTTCTTCACTGAACAATTTGAACTGGTTTGAAACATTTCATTGTTGAAGAGAGCCATGTCCATCAGAATTGATCATCATATAGTCTTGTTGTTTCCGTGAATAATGATCTCCCGGTTCTGCTCATTTCACTCAGCATCAGTTCATGCAAGTCTCTCCAGGCCTCTCTGAAATCATCCTGCTGGTCATTTCTTACAAAACAATAATATTCCATAACATTCATATATCATAATTTGTTCAGCCATTCTCCAATTGATGGGCATCCATTCAGCTTCCAGTTTCTAGCCACTACAAAAAAGGCTGCCACAAACATTCTTGCACATGTGGGGCCCTTTCCTTCCTTTATGATTTCTTTGGGATATAAGCCCAATAGAAACACTGCTGGGTCAAAGGGTATGCACAGTTTGATAACAAAAAAATAAAATTTTAAAAATATTTTAGCAAAACTAAATTTAAAAAGTTATCTCTAAATAATAGATATGAGAAAATACTTCTTCCTACTCTTTTGCAAGAAATAGAAGATCCCTGAATGTAGAACATTATATATGATATCAGGTTTCCTTGATGTATTGATAAGATTTACTCATTTTTTTAATCTTCTTCCTCTTTTCATATACATATGAAAGTTTAAGGAATATAAAACAAAAGATAAAAGTAAAAATCTATTTTAGAAAAAAGAATGTCAGCAAAGAAATATATGAAAAAATAGGACTGGCTGGTCATTTAGGGAGAGAAAAGGATTATAAGTGGACAACTCATGTAGTCCATTAGTATCTTCATGACATCAAAAGAAAAAAAAAGGAATGTCTCTACTGATTGGATTCCAGTTGATGAGTTTATAGGGAGACTTGAGAAAGATCTAGCTTGTTAGAGTTGAAAGCTGAATCTGAAGTCAAAGGACCTACATCTGAATCCTAGTTCTGTCACTTTCATTGGGCAAGTCACTCGCTTTGTTGTTCAGTCATTTCAGTCATGTTTGACTCTTTATAACTCCATTTTGGGGTTTTCCTGGCAAAGATACTATTGTGCTTTGCAATTTCCTTGTCCAGATCATTTTACAGATAAAGAACCCAAGTCAAAAAGGGTTAAGTGATTTGGTTAGGGTCACACAAATAATACGTTAAGGCCAGATTTGGCCTCCATAAGATTCAACTTTCTGATTCTAAGCATAGTACTCTATTCACCTGAATAAAATTCACAGTCTACTCACTGAAAATAGCCAAATCAAACCTCACAACAGTATTCAGAACTGAGAAGTAGGATAGCTAGCAGACTTCCATAATTTTATAGACTTGTCATTTACTATTTGTTAAAAGAAAAGGTTATAAACTTTGTAACTCCCACATATACCAAAAAATTTAATAGCTGCATTTTTTTTGTAATAGCCAAGACCTGGAGACAGCTTTGATACCCATCAACTAGGGAATAGTTCAACAAATTGTGATATATAATTGAATAATACTAGGTACTAAGAAACAATCAATACAAAATATGCAAGAAAAATGCCATCCTATGCATTTAAGGCAAAAATCTGCCAGATACAAATTTATTAATTAAATTATTCTAAGCATCTCTGCTTGCATAGAGAGAAAATTCAAAGGGACAAAAAATCCTTCATACCTTGAAAATCTCTCTACCCAAGCTATTTTCAAGTTAGAATTTGGAATGTTCAAAAACAAGGATAAATTTCATAATAAGATCAAAAAGGGCAAAATCTAGACAACAGTTTTGATTCACCAAATAGAACAATAGTCCTTAATTTTTGTCACACCCTAGAAAATCATTTTCTTAAAATCATTCAATCTCTTTTTTTTTTTTTTTTTACCGTTCCCTCTAAGGATTTTCTTTTCCACCTGATCAAAGGAGAACTCAAGAGACACTTCTCTTGATTGAATTAATCAAAGGCTTGTTGCTTCTCTCACTTTGATCTATATATACCCTAATTACAGAGAAGAATTCTTCCTGGACTTTAGGAAATGGTTTAGCCCCACAGAATACTTTTTTGGTTTGATTTAAAAAAACTAATAAGAATTTTTCATACAGTTTAGACCATGGACTTTAGACTATGGTACTATCTGAATTATTTTTTTGGAATATATAGTCAAAAGAGGAATAATGAGAGGGTTGCAATATGTTTCTGATACAGAGAAGTTACATGGTATGGCAATAGTACCTTATCCACCCCATTCTTTCTCTTGAGTGATATGCAGTTTGTAGTCTTTATGGCAAATCTTTCATATAATGCATCTCCTACAGCAAAAAAAAAAAAAATTAGGCTCCAGAGTCCCCACCAGTGTTTTTCCCATCAAAAATCAGCTAAGATACCACCATTAACTCTAAATCAGAAACATTTGCTAACCAAAAGGCAAAACAAAATCAACTTTCTAATAACTTTCCATCTGTAAACTTGGGAAATATTCTGTCACCAATGTACATAGTATCCATGGGAAGAAAGGGCACATACTTACAAAACCATAGTATGAAGACATTTGAGCAAGGAATATGCATGCCAGGGCAACTCATAAATATAGACTGAAAGCTTTGGTGTTGCTGCCCCTACTCCCTTCAAGAATTGTCTATCCAAAAAAAAAAAAAAAAGTCAATGTAGAAAAATCACTCATATGTTTTGTAAATAAAAAGCTTTTAATCAAAAATAAATAAATAAAATAAAATAAACACTGCATTTCAGGAAATTAAAAAAAAAAAAAAAAGAATTGTCTATACAATAGTGGGCCTCCCTGGGGCTTTCTGCTTTCCTGATTGATGAGATCACTTCTCTCTCTCTTTTTAAAACTATATCAAGATCTCTTTTTCCTGATAATAATAATAATGACAATGACAATGACAAAAAAGTAACATTTATATATATCAACTTAAGCTTGTAAAGTACTGTACCTGTTATCTCATTTGTTTTTCACAACAACCCTTTGTCCCCTTGAGATAAAAACCTAATTGTGAGTTTGCTGGGTCAAAGCATGAGCTATAAAAAATAATATTTTAATGTTAAAAATTGTATGTTAAGAGCCCCAGTACCAACTGAGTTCTTGAATGCATCCATGAATATTCTTCTAATCAACAGTTTTCACTGCCAAAAAAAAAAAAAAAAACCCTTAGAACGTAGAAAGTGTAGGTCTGTTCTTCATCAGTCATCTTCCCTTTACAATCTTATCCTAACAACCCTCAAGAGATGTGCAAACAGAGAGATGATAGGGAGCTACCCTTCCTTAACCCTGTAAGATTCACAGTATTTAGCCAAGGAAACGTATCAAAGTAGTTTTGAAAGTTTGGCCCTTTCAACTCAAATCCTACAGAAGCTCAGGCCACACAAAATGCATGTAAGTGGTCAGAACTATGTACTGGAGAACTTTATGGATGAAAACATTTACTATTCACAGGAAATAGTAAAGCACTGGGAAGAGGCCAAAGTCTAACAGCTAATTGGAGAGCACCTATTTCTCTAGAGATTGATAGAACTTAAGCACTTATTCCAAAGAAGGATCTATTTGTCAAAGTTTTAGAATGATTCAACTGATTTTGTTCTAAATCATGATGAGGTACTGTGTTTGCAGCTATCTAAATTAAGAAGAGGTTATTCAATATTTTAATTCATGTAATGTGAAACAGTGGATAGAGACTTGAGTTCTAATTTGGATGTTGACCTATTGACCACATGATCTTTGGTGTAGCACTAGTAGTGATTCAGGTGAAGATTCTACATGAAGTTGTAGGACAGGGAATTATATAAGAAGGTGTTTCTTCCCTGGGAATGTCCTAAGTCAGTAAAAACACAGTTCCACCCCCCACCCCACCCCCAAAAAAGAGATCCTAATTTTTCCTCTCTCCCTCATAAAATTCTTAGCTTCCTTTAAAACACAGTTCAGCTGCTACCTCTTACATAAGGCCGTTACTAATTCCCCCATTATCAGGATTCTCTCTCTTGAAATTGCATTGTTTATACTGCATATATAAATATTATTGGTTCCTATAAATAAATAAATAATATTGTTTCATTATACAAGGTTCTTTTAGGTGTGATTCCCATTATATCTCTTGATTTTGTGAAATTGTATTCTATTTTTTATTTTTTTATTAATGTCTTCTCTCTGACATTACTGCTAAATTATATTGCATATATATGTGTGTGTGTATGTATACATACATACACATATGTCTTGTTTGTATATATTAGATAACAAACTCCTTGAAGGCAGAGAATTTTTGTTTTTCTTTTATCCCCACTGCTAAGTACAATGACCAACATATTGTTCAGTCATGTCCAACTCTGTGACCCCTTTGGGATTTTCTTGGTAAAGATACTGGAGTGGTTCACCATGTCTTTTTTCAGCTCATTTTACAGATGTGAAAACTGAGGCAAACAGGGTTAAGTGATTTGACCAGATACACACAGCTAATGTCTGAGGCTGGATTTGAACTCAGAAAAATGAAGTTTTCCTGATTCCATAGTCAGCATTTAATAAATGCTCATTAATTTGATTTGATTTACTTGGTAATTACTTGATTTACTTATTTGCTTATTATCTATTTATTTACTTACTTATTATCTGATAGCATGATTATAACTCTTGCTTTGTTGAATTCACCAGATGGATGCACGGCAAACTTTGTCCCAACTTCTCAAAAAAGAAATTGCATATATTCTTAGTATTTATTTTTATGTACTGTTGAATCTTCCAAGAGAATGTAAACTCCTTGAGGGCAGGAACTATTTTGTTTTTTATTCTGGGCACAGAGTTTGACACATAGTAAATCCTTAGCAAATGTTTGTTATTGTATTTGTTGAATTCTAGTAACCCAAGATATCAAATCTATTCTATGTTCTCCTCTAAAATACACAGAAATCAAATTAAATTAAGTTTTTGTAGACAGTTTGTTAAAACTACATTCTGATTTGGAGGTAAACAGGATGTTGCTGAGATATTTTAACCTTCATTTAACTTTAACATTAAATCATGTGGTTGGTTCTTTAGGAATAGAAAGGCACAGAACTTTTTTCTGTGTTCTTATTCATCAGTTACAATCTAATTTTTCCTTCCATTATCCTTTTTTGGATAGTTTCTTCAACCTTCATAGCCAGGGACATCAGAAGAAAAAGGAGCAAAGTTTCAGAGAGATCTGAAGAATTCCAAGAACAGCTCCATCTGATCTTATTCGCTTTGCAATATTCCCCTCCCCATTTTACCCTACCCCCTCTGCTGACAGAAACCTTCTTGAACTAGAGACAGGGCAGGAGCTCGTAGAAGGTGTAAAGTTCAAAAGTTTCTCACCTTTTAATTTTTACTTCTGAAGACAAGATTTAAAAAAAAAAAAAGTGAGACTCATCCGCAATGGGGACTTCATTTATGTTAACCAATTTCTGGGTCTCACATGTCACATGTCACTCGTACAGCATTTTCAGATTTTGAAATCTATTCCAGAAAATTGTTACTGTCATCCCTCACACATGATCTTGAAACTGTGTGATGCTTCTTTAGTGTTACTTAATTACCATAACTAATCTTAACACATAATTAAATTTGCAAACCAAATAAACAAGTGAAGATTCATTTGAAATTTCACAACAATCATTTCCTTTACTCAGTTTTCCCTTTTTCTTACACTTTGATCTTTTTTCAATTTTTTCTATCAAATGATACTTGAATAATTCTCTCCTCCTCCTCCTCTCTCCCTTTCTCCCTCCCTCCTTTATTCCCTCCCCATTCCTTCTCTCCCTGTCTTTCTCAACTTATCATATTCTTCCAAAAAGGACAAAGGGTCAATTACATAGAAGTCATCCTTCAGGAGTTTCCATCTTGATATCTAGCAGAGTGTCTGAAATTAGTAGACATTGGTGATGTTACGACTCCACAGAAAATTCGATAATTACATCCATATGTGCTAGCTATGAGCAATTTTAAAAGAAATACACTTGAAGTGTGTGGTTTTTGTTCCAATCAATCCTGAAAGAAGGCAGAAGCAAAAACACACCTGCAATTACTCATCTAGCTGTTTGTTGGCAACTTAAACAGCATCAGAATCCTTGTTTAGAGACCTCTTTACAGATTTTCGTGTGTGTGTGTTGAAGAGTAATTGGGTGTTTTAATGTTATTTTCAGAAAGAATAAAGTACCTAAATTTGAAAAATCTTTAAGCTAAAAGATACTTAACGTTAAAATTACAACCAACGAAAACATATTTCACTTGAGTTAATAAAAACATGGTTAGAAAATAGTATTTGTGTTGCTCATTTGAAATCTCTAAGCACATATAGAAAACTTAAAAGCAAAATTGTTATTGTTCAGATTGAAGCAAAGTCCATTCCTTTTCCAGTGGTTCTGTTTTACAGATAGCTAAGTGGTATCATGGGAAATGTTTCTCCAAAATTCATATGATTCTGTTTCTTCTACCTTCTCCACAATGGGTACTGACATCTAACTAATGTGAGAGATCCAAGAATTATCATTGAGTAGAGAAACTAAGGAGTCACTAGGAAGTTATAGTAATATAAAAAGAGTATCAAAAAAGCATTTATTTTTAGAAAAAAATAAATGTAATAGCACCTAAGAAATAAAATGAAATTCTGAATTGAAATTGGTTTTGCTATGTGTGTGTGTGTAAAATACACACTAATATATGTGCAAATAATTTAAAAGTTTTAGCTGTGGGCTATCTAGGATTTCTGCAGAGAGAAAGAAACAGAGAGAGACAGAAAGTAATACAGAGAGACAGACACATAGAGACAGAGAGGGGAGGGAGAGGAGAGAGAGAAATAGGAATTGATATTCACAAAGGAAACTCTAAACCAGAATTTTAACAAGCACAATTTGATAATAAAATTAAAATAGGATTTAGTAACTTAACTTATAATTATTACTATAATCTGCTTGGACTAATACTGAAGCTTCATCAGAACACATACACATAAAACAGTTTATAGGACTGATTACATAATTACATTTCCCCTCAACTTTGCACTGTCCAAACAATTTTATATATATATATATATATATATATATATATGCTTGTAAAAGCAGGTCAGATTTGGACCTCTTCTTTTTTTTTAAACAAACAAGGCAACTTATGAATGAATTCAATGTGGTTTATCAGAGTGTTTCTTGTTGGCAATTGTCACCTGTCCAGCCATTCTGTCCAGGTCTCTCTATCCCATAGTGTCAGCTTCCAGCCCCATCCTTGTCCTCCATGCTCTTGAAGCTTCTGCTGAAGTGACTGAGCATGACCCCATTGTGCTGGCACCTGTTGTAGATCCTGGTCATGGATCCCACACCTTCATCACCTCAGAGGTATAGGTGATAGACAATGGAGGCAGCCTGGAGGAGAACTAGTACTTGACCCCAAATATCAAGGAATAGGAGGAAGATGAATAAACACCTAGGGTTTGCCTCATCATACCTAAGTATTACTTTTTTAGCACTAGATCACTACACAACCAGGAGCAACCAGAGAATATAACATTTCCAAGCCCAAATGTTAAATTACCATATCCCTAAAGTCCCTGTAAATTTACAGGGAAGTCCTCTTAAATAGTTCCTATAAGTAATTCTCTCACAATATCTGTGCTCACATTAATGTAGTTTTTCAATTTAAAAAAAAAATGATTAAGCACCTACTATATGCCAGGAACAACACTGTTTCCAGTGGCTTAAACCTGGAAAAAAAACATTTTTACATATTTTTTTCATTTAAATTCATTTTGTCATTTGACCCTCACAACCTTTTAAGGCAGGTGCTTACTGTCCCCATTTTACAAATGAGAAAAAAAGATTCAGAAAAATTAAGTACAAAGAGTTTCACAGCCAGGAGGCTATGATCTGAGGCAGAATTTGAACTTGACTCTAAATCCAGGGCATGTCCCTTATATCAGGCTAACTCTATTTATATTTTACGTGCACCTAGCCAAACACATACAGTACTATATAGAGTAGTAACCTCATCAATTATATTCTTATTTCAAATTCACAATCAAGTACAACTAGGAGGCAGACTCTTGTGTGGGAGAAAAGAAGGAAATAAACTATTAAGAAATAAAACTTTAATTTGAAAAATAACATGAATTGCTTTAATTCCCATGTAGAATAATAACTCCCATATTGGCCTCCCATTAAATATACAAACCTGTTATTGGTGGTGAGTTTGGAATCTTCATGGTCTTTCAATGACTTACAATAACACATAAGACAGTTCATATTATGTTAACTTGTAGAATAGGTCCAAAGGCCAAAAATAGAGAATCATTTAGCAGTTGACATAAAATATTTCCATGCCTGAATTTCTGGGAAGGCAATGGTAACAACATAAAAACCAGAGAATAAAATCCCTTTATAGTCAACTCAAAATGAATAAATGGAAATACTCTTCTATCCTACATTGAAATTTATGGTAGAAAAAGAAAAGTGAGATAACTTGGAGTTACAGGGAAAACTTTGCAAATTGTTCTTGGCCCATATATTCTGAGTGAAGGCCAGAAAAAATGCTGCTACAATGAGCAATAAAATAGAGGTTCCAGAGATAGGACTTCTTAGACTAGAGCCTATGAGAAGAGAACTCTACAATTTGGTGATATTTTATATGATTGTGCTAGGGTGCAAGATTACTGAGGAAAGGAGAGGTGAAAGAATTCTGTGTAGATTGTCTACAAAATCTACAAGCAGCCACCAGACAAATGATTCAGTGCCCTTTAGAGTAGCCAGGCAATCCATCCACAAGTATTTGTCTCCTGCTACCTATGCATAGAGAACTCAAAAGAAAAGGAAATGAAACAGTCCCTATCCTCTAGGAGCTATACATGGTGGGGGGAGGGAAAAAGAAAGGGAAGAAAGAAGGAAGGAAGGAAGGAAGGGAGGAAGAAAGAAAGGGAAGAAGGAAGGGAGGGAGGGAGGAAAGAGAAGAGAGGAAAGAGAAGGAAGGAAGGAAGGGAGGAAGGAAGGAAGGAAGAAAAAGAAGGAAGGATTTATTAAGTGCCTACTATACACCAGGCATTGTTTTAAGTGCTTTACAAATGTTATCTCATTTGATCCTCACAACAACCTTGGGACATAGGAACCATTAGATATTATTACCTCCTTGGTGAAGAAACTGAAGCAGACACAGATTAAGTGACTTGCCCAGGTTTACACAACTAGCAATATCTGCAGCTGGATTTGAATTCAAGTCTTCCTGACTCCAACTATTCTATCCATTCACCTCTCAGCTGACTTTTAGTAGGGGAAACCATATGTCTTGATGATTTTAATGAGGTGAGAAAAGGGGATGGGGAGAAAATATAAGAGTTTGTTACAGAAAGGAACAAGACTTATAGATTGCTCCACCATGTCCTACTGTGATGTCTCATCATGGCAAGAAGATGACTCTCAGTTAGCCAAGGTCATACCAACAGGATATAAATTCCGTCAGATTCTATCATGCTGGAAAGGATTTCAATTGACTTAGCAATACCAATACTAAGCCCCAAAGAGACTGAAGAAAAAGGAAAAAAAAAGACTTATGTGTACAAAATTATTTATAGAAGTATTTTGCAGTGGCAAAGAACTAGAAACTTAAGAGGGGATACCCTAAGTTGGGGAATAGTTGAATAAACTATGTAAAACAATGTAATGAAGTATTATTATACTTTAAGAAATGATAAACAAATTTGTTTTAGAGCAACCTGAGACTTGTATAAATTGATGCAGAGTGAAATGAGCATAACAAGGAAAATAATTTATACAATAATGACATTATGAAACAACAGCAACAGAAAGATTTAAGAACTCTGATCAATGCAAAGATTAGTCATGATTCCAGAGGACTGATGGTGATCTATGTCACCCATTCCCTGATAGAGAAATAATATACTCAAAATGCACAAAGAGATATATTACTCTTGTTTTGGCCAACAGCACCTATAAACAAAAGTAGATAAATAAATGACCCTCAATTCTTTGTGACCCTGTTTTCAAAATAAATAAGATAAATGGGAGAGGAAGGACACTGCTTCCTATAAAAGAAGGTACAACTTTAGCAGAGTTTTTAAGTAAGCATAGATAGACACTGCTTTTTGATCAACCAAATGGTTGGTAGTGACCTTTTCCCTTTGGCTTATAACTGGAACTGTCACCATCATTACAAAAAAATTGTTTTAGCCAACAACTGTGGTTTTTCCTGCATTCATGTTTGACAGTGAAGGACTCCTTCACTCACAGTAGTTAACACCATAACGTAAGAAGGAAGGGTCTGAGAGCCATTTCCCCACCTTAAGCGGTATAGAAGGTTGCCACCAAAAAAAAGGGGGGGTCTCAGGGCGTGCCCTTTTCCATTTTAGATGCATTTTAGATGACATTATTGAAATGTCAAACACAGGAACTTAAGCTATGAGGATCCAAGAGTCTAGAAATAAAAGCCAATTATTGAAGCCAGTCTGGCAATGAAGCCTTAGAGAACAAAGGTACTGGACACTAGCCCCAGTGGAACTTTAGCAGAAAACTTGGTAGCTCTATCTCTTCCCAGAAACTGAAGTGATTTGTATGTCAGGAAAGGTGGGGATTAGTTGCCAAAATGTTGGGAGAAATGTTTATATCTATGCTCTCTATTGCAATAAATATCCTTTTTAAAAAGTAAATTTGATGGGTTTTTTTTAACTGTAACGAGTGCTAATCACTGAGCCCCTAAAGATGGGGCTAATGGAAAAGAGAATTCCTAATCTAAAAAGTGAGAGGTATAAAATATAGCAGACCTGGCCCTCATACCATGAGCTGAAGTAATCTTGTTGGTCAAGTAAAAGTATATTCCAAGCATAGAGGATAATCATTAAAACTTTTGTGGCACTGCTATTACTCCATTTCCCAATTTTAAAAGGCTCATAAGATACTTTAAAATCTTTTTTTGAATCTCATCACCTTTGCTCTACATCATTTTATTGTGTCTCTTTGTGATCCCATTTGGGATTTTCTTGGAAAACATACTGGAATAGGAAACTGAAGCAAACAGGGTAAAGTGACTTACCCAGGATCACACAACTAGCTTTGAACTCAGGAAGATGAGTTATTCTAATTCTAGGTCCAACACTCTCCACTGTGGTACCTCGATGCTTGCGGTATTATTATTATTACAAGTATCATTAGCCTTTTTTTTTTCATATGGAAGAGAAGGTTCAAAAAGATTTGCCTGTGGTTACAGGTAAATATCCAAGATGGGATTTGAACCCAAGCAATTCCTAACTCCAAATCCAATACTCCATCCACTATCCTGATTTAGACACTTATGAATTCTAGACCAGTTATTTAATTTTGTTCAACCTCTTTGCTTATATATAAAAATAATGATGATAATAATTGCAACCTAATTAACATAAGTTTTTGTGAAATAATATATGTAAATGAAATAACATATGTAAATTACTTTGTAAAACTTAAAGTACTAACTCTTACTGTCATTTTTATTATATAAAAATTCTGACATGAATAACAGAAAACTTCCCAAATGTAAGGCATCAGTTGTAGTCACATACTCACTTGGCACAAACCAGAACAGGAACTGACACTTAACTTCTCTGGTCTGGATCCACATCACCCCTATTGAATAGAAAAGATTCCCTAAGTCAAACATGTAAATGTACATTCAAGATTCCATAAATATCCCTTTAAAAATTCCAACATTGTGATGACAGGGTTTATTAGAGGACTGAATATGTTTAACCCTTCCAACAAATCATAACTGATACTTAGGAAGGAATTAAGATTTGTTATAAAAATGCCTGGGACTGGAATTTATTCAAAGAATCACAGAAAAAGGAGATGGGGAAAGAGATGTCTGTGGAGGAGTTCTGAATAGAAGGTGCCCAAAGGATTCCCACTATTTTCAACAACAGGAAATTTATTAAATAGGGTCTGTTCTTCAATGTGAATTGAAAAATAGATATCTATTTGTGGCTCCTAACCAAGGGGGAAATCATCTATATTCCTTTGAATGTATTGGACCCAAAAAAGTGACTTTTTCAATGTTCAGCTTACTGATCAATTTAACAATGTAATATAGGAAAGCATCACTACAATTAAATATGCAATCTGAATGCAACATGTGTTACAACATCCATTTTGTATGTTAGATATTTAAGAATCTAGAATGTTCATAGTCATAGCATTTAACAGATTTCCAGACATATGAGGGTTTAGAAAGATGTCCACAGTCTCCAAAATGTGCCTTTTGGGGAGTTATGGTCTCCTAAACAAATATATTTTTTGGCATCGGTTTGGGTTGATATAGCACTTATAATATGTTATACATGGCCAGCCAGCACATGTGCCCAAGAAGATCCTGGGAAAAATCTGAATGAGGTTTTTGCTGAATAAATGTTTTACCCACATGTAGTATTCCATCTGTAAACCCTGGCATCTAAAATGCTTTTAATTCACCTTTTCCTATAATCATGGAAAATTCCACTTTGGAGATGGAAATGGTAAATGTTGAAAGGACTGTGGGAAGATAGGCACATTCACAGTCTGTTGATGGATCTGAAAACTGAAACATCATGTGAAATTATTTTTGAAAATTTATTAAATTGTTCCTATCCTTTGACCCAATAAATCAGTAGTGCACATAAAATCCTAGGATGTCAAAAGAATCTTCTCCCAGTCTCTTTCTTTGCTGTAGCCTTAGAGAAAGAGATGACCCTTCTTAATCCCAGCCCCTTCCCTTTTTTTGTTGTTTGTTTTAATTTTGAAAGGGGGTCATACATGCACATTCATTTTTTATGTATTTCTAAATGAGTCTTGTTGGAAGGGAAAACTCAAGGAAAAAAGGGGAAGGAGAAATCATGAGAAAGAAAAAAAAAGGGAAAAAAAGGTGAAAATAATATGCATTGATCCACATTCAATCTCCATGGGTCTCTTTCTGAATGTGGATGGTATTTTCCATCCAGAGTTTATTGGGAATGTTTTGGATCACTGAATTGCTGAGAACCAAATTTATCATAGTTGTTCATCATACAATTTTGTTGCTGTGCACAATGTTTTCCTGTTTCTGCTCCCTTCACTCAGCATCAGTTCATGTAAACTTTCCAGGCTTTTCTAAAATCAGCCTGTTCACCATTTTTTATAGGGCAATAATATTCTATTACTTTCATATGCCATAACTTATTCATCCATTCCCCAATTGATGGGCATCTACTCATTTTTCTAATTCTTTGCCACCACCAAAAGAGCTGCTACAAACATTTTTACACATGTGCAACCCCTCTACTTTTATCTTAGACCCCATGCCCTCCCATCTTTGATCCCATCATGCAATAGTTCAACACATATTAATAAAAACCAACTCTGGGAAAGACACACTACTGTGACTTGTCATTCCTTTCAGAATAAAATTCAAACTCTTTAATCTGACAAAATCCCTCCAACCTAGTTTTTCAGCTTAATCTCGTGTTATTCCTTTCTAGATATTCAGAGAAATGATTACTTTCAAATATATTAATAACTCATTATCAGTTAGGATCCAGGCTTTTTATTTCCTCATTCAAAGACCAGACCAGTTAGGTCAATCAGCCAGTCCTCTGAAAGGTTTGACAGGGAGATTGCCCTAACCCTCTGAGTACAAGCTCCTTGATCTTGGTCCAGACTACAACCAACTACAAGACCTTAGTTTTGTTTGAAATGTAAATAGAATCTAATCTAGGTGAATCCCTGTTCTGAGGGAATAAATAACTTGTCCTTGCACCCCTTCATTGGAGTTTAGAATGATCCAGCTCATGAAGGAGAAAACCAACCAAAGTGATCTAGATGGAGATGGATTCCCCTATCTAGACTTCTGGAGGAAGCTGAATCTCATGCATGATCAAGTCCTGTTTTCAGCAAGAGGAATTAAAGATTTTTTAGCCCACTTCCTCATTAATTGTTCACCAATAAGGGTTGATTGTCCCCAACAGGAGCACTTCTCAAAGGTATTTAAAGAATTCAATGTTTCCATGATTTTGTCTTTGATTACCAAGAAAAACCATTGATTATCAATTTATTGATTGTTAGCCTAATTAATAAACTGATTATTTACCCAAAAACTTTGTCTCTTAGGTTTTTCATTTAACACAATACACTCTGCTCCAGTTAAAATAACTACACTGTTTGTCAGACTCTTCTTGCCTTTTTTCCTCCCTCCATCCCTGGACCTGGATAATACCATAATGGACCCCCATGGTATCCTTCATCCCTCAAGTATGAGGGGCAATCAACAATCTCTGGCTGGGATAGAGCGCTGGGCCTGGAATCAGGAAGATCTGAGTTTCAAATGTGGCCTGAGACACTTAGCAGCTGTGTATCCTAGACAAATCACTTAACCATTCCCTCAGTTTCCTCAATTATAAACAGAGAGTATAACAGCACCTCCCTCATAGGGCTCTTGTGAGGATCAGTTGAGATAATATTTGTAAAATATTTAACAAAGTATTTAACATATAATAAGCATGAAATAAATGCTTATTTCCTTCTCTCCCCCTGCCTGCACAGGCTTACTGAATATTACTTTCCTTCATGCACTCTGCATTCCAACCAAAATGACCTGCTTCCTGTTTCCTATGACTTTTCATCTTCTGTCACCATGACTTTACCCAGACAGTCCCTCACAAGTGAAATGTACTTCATCCTCACTTCTGCCTCATTTAATCCCTTGATTCAATTTAAGTGCCACTTCCTACACAGAGCCTTTCCTGATTTCCCCAATTGATAGAGACCCCAATGACTTTAGATCTACTTTGTAAATATTTTGTGTTTCCTTTTCTGTGTTAATATTGTCTTATCCCCAGTAAAAAGTGAGGCAGGAAACATTTCCTTTTTGTCTTTATATCCCCAGGGCCTGACACAGAGTTAATGCTCAATGCATTATTTCAGTTAAGAAAGGAAAAACCCTGCAAATACAAAAATATTTATAGCAGCCCTCTTTGTGATAGCAAGCAAGATAACAAAGGAGGAGGAGAAAAAGGAGAAGAAAAAGAAGAAGGAAGAAGATGAAAAAGAAGAAAGAAGAAGGAAGAAGACAAAGAAGAAGAAAGAAAGAAAAAGAAGGAAAAAGAAGAAAGGAGAAGAAGAAAGAAAGAAAGAAAGAAAGAAAGAAAGAAAGAAAGAAAGAAAGAAAGAAAGAAAGAAAGAAAGAAAGAAAGAAAGAAAGAAAGAAAGAAAGAAAGAAAAGAAAGAAGGGAGGAAGGGAGGAAGGAAGAAAGGAAGGAAAGAAGGGAGGAAGGGAGGAAGGAAGAAAGAAAAAAGAAAGGAAGGAAGGAAGGAAAAAAGGAAGGAAGGAAGGAAGGAAGGAAGGAAGAAAAAAGGAAGGAAGGAAGGAAAAAAGGAAGGAAGGAAGGAAAAAAGGAAGGAAGGAAGAAAGGAAGGAAGGAAGGAAAAAAGGAAGGAAGGAAGGAAAAAAGGAAGGAAGGAAGGAAGGAAGGAAGGAAGGAAGGAAGGAAGGAAGGAAGGAAGGAAGGAAGGAGAAGAAAAAATAAGAAGGAGGAGAAGCAGGAAGAAGGGGGGAGGAGGAGGAGGAGGAAAGATGGTTGCTCATTGATTAGGAAGTGACAATAAAATTATGGGATACTAATACACTGGACTATTATTGAACTGTAAGAAATGATGAATATGAAAAATTCAGAGAAACCTGGAAAGATGTATATGAACTAACACAGAGTAAACTAAACAGAACCAGAATAATCTAAACAAGGTCACAATAAAGTAATGAAAACAACATTGAAAGAGGAAAAAAAGCACCAGAAGTGTCAGAAAGCTAATAAATGTAATGACCAGCCTTGGCTTTACTGATAGTGAAGCAAGTTTCAGTCTTCTCCATGAAGAAGTAGCTGCAAAGTGAAGCAAGGAGAGAGAAACAAGGGAGAGAAGCCAGAGAAAAGAGGCAGAGATAGAGTCAGAGAGACAGAGACCGGGAAGTAGAGAGAAGGACAAAGAAAAGAAGAGAGAGACAGAGACAGAGAGGCAGAGATAGGGAAAAGAGAATGAAAGATGAAGACAGAGAAAGGAGGGAAAGAGAGGGGGGGAGAGAGAGAGAGAGAAAGAGAGAGAGAAAGAAAGATGGAGAAAGTCAGATAGACAGAGACCGCCAAGGAGAAAGATGAAAAAGATGGAGAGAGAAAAAAGAGAGACAGACCTAGAGAAACAGTCAGAGAAAGAGACAGAGACAAAGAAAAATTGAGAGAGACAGAGATGGAGACCTAGTGAAACATAGACAGGAAAAGAGAGTCAGACAGAGGAAAAGAGAGTAGAAAGGGAGAGAAGAAGGGGGAGAGAGAGAGAAAGAGAAGAGACAGACAGACAGATGACAGAAAGACAGAAAGAAAGAGCCAGAGGCAGAGACAGAGAGACAGAGAAAACAAGCAGAATGACACTCCCTTTTTAAGGTCCACTAAATGGACTACTCTTAAATTAGCAACCAGCCAGTAAGTATCTCCTCTCCCCAACTTCAGCATATCCTGGGATTAGGTACCAAGGGGTCACCCAGTATTTGCTGTGTCATCACAAAGCAATAAGGCATTCAGCACATGTGTTCACTCCCCCCCCACACACGCCATGAAGTTGATCTTCCACTTCACTGGTAAATCCATTAAAAATACACAGCAAAGCGAGGAATCCCACTTTGTCCAGGTCAATACCTCCTTCTGGGTATTCTGCTCCTCCTCTTAGCAGTTATGTGCTTTATCTTGGCCCTTAAAACCTTTGAGCAAAAAAAAAAAAAAAAAAAAAAAAAAACCTACCTCCAAGCCTCCATTCCCAAGCAGAATATAATCTCTCCCTGAAGGCTACCTAATTTACTTAAATCTATATCCCCAACACTTAGCACAGTTCCCGGCACATGGCATAAATATTCTAGCTAGCTAGTTACTTTACTTTAATTTTTGTATTCCTGGGATTGTCCCTAACACACAATGGATGTTTAATAAGTGTTTTTCAATTCATTGTTGGACTGAATTCCAAGGACCTTTCCCAAGTCCCACTAAAAACTTTTCTTCCTAGAACATTCTGATGTTTTTTTTTCTAATTTTCTATACCTGAAATATTCTAAAATTGTTCTTTCTCTGAAGTTCCAATCCAAAACGAACTCCACCAGCTTTTGTCTCATCTTCTCTAATTCCAAAGCCTCTCCAGGTTTATTCAATTCATTTTCCCACATTCTTTGTCTTTTCTTACTTTTCTTCCCAAATAACTTAATGTTCTCATCATTATTCTGTTTTCTTTAAATCAGTTACTAGCTCATTACATAGAATCCACTAAATTCACATATATATTACACATATATCTCTACTGCAAAAAAGGGGGGCTATCACCATGACATACCTTTAATTGGGGACTACTTAACAGAAGTTTTATTTGTCTCTTTAGCTGTTCATTACAAGGATTGAAATATGCATGAAAGTTAAAGCTACAGGGCCTGTATGTGTCTGCCTGATGCATGTACCATTCAGAAAAAGAGTATTCCAATTGGGAGAAAGGATAGTCCTATTGTCCCCAGTCCTGATCAAATCATATCTGAAATTCTGAGTTTAGTGCCAAATTTGAAAAAGGACTTTGGTAAACTGGAGCACTTTGAGAAAAGGGTGTTAAGGATGCAATCAGACTGAAAATCAAATCATGTTAAAATCATATAAAATAATTAGTGAAGACTTAAGGGAGATATGGTAGTTGTTTTCAGGTATTTTGAAGAATTGTCATGTAGAAGGACTAAAACTGTTATGCTTGGTCCTAGAAGGCCAAAATGAGACCAAAAGATTTAAGTTCAAGGTAGTCAAATTTAGCCTTCAAATAATTATAAATATCTGGATAAGACATGGGCTGTCTTTGGAGCAGAGAATTCCTTGCCGCCGGAAAATTGTCAAGAAGAGATTTAATCATCCATTTATTGAAGATGTTACCGATGAGAGATATTTGTAGTATTCCCCAAGAAACTCACATCACATGAGAATAAGCTCCTATTAACCCAGATACAAAATATTACCTAGTGAAATGGTATGGATTTTTAAGGGTTTTTTTTCAGGTGGTACATTGGATAGAGCACTAGGCCTGGAATCAAGAATTCCTGAGTTCAAATCTGGCTTTGTGACCTGGGGCAAGACTCTTAACCATTTTTGCCTCAGTTGCCTCATCTATAAAGTGAGCTGGAGAAGGAAATGGCAGACCACTCTAATATCTTTGCCAAGAAAACTCCAAATGAAGTCATGAAGAAACAAACACAATTGAACATCCTTTGTCATAGATCCCTTTGGCCATCTGGAGAAGTCAGTGAACCTTTTGTCAGAAAAAAATTATTTAAATTAATAAAGTACATAGAGTTGTAATTTTTCCCTATTCAGGTTTCTTGGACCTCTGAATGCTATCTATGGACTTTTGGGGGATCCTATATACCCCAGAAGAAAAGTCCCTAGAATAGGCAGAGTCCTTTCCTTCTAAGTAAGTCTAAGTAAGTAAGTCTCCCCTCTCCATATCAACAAATTAGCATTGCCCATCAATTGCAGAATGGCTGAATAAACTATGGTATATGAATGTCATGGAATATTATTGTTCTATGAGAAATGACCAGCGGGATGATTTCAGAGAAGCCTGGAGAGACTTGCATGAACTGATGCTGAGTGAAGTGAGCAGAACCAGGAGATCATTATACACAGCAACAACAGTATTACATGATGATCAATTCTGATGGACATGGCTCTCTTCAACAATGAGATGATTCAAACTAGTTCCAATGATCTTGTGATGAAGATAGTCATCGACACCCAGAGAGAGGACTGTGGGAACTGAAAGTGGTTCATAACATTGCATTTTCACTCTTTTTGTTGTTTGCTTGAATTTTATTTTGCTTCTCTTTTTTTTAACTAGTATGATTTCATTTTTCCATGTATGCACAATAATTGTATAAATATGTATACATATTTGGATTTAAAATATATATTTAACATGTATTGGACTACTTGCCATCGAGGAAAGGATTGGGGGAAGGGAAGGAAAATTGGAACACCAGGTTTCGTAAGGACTAATGTTAAAGAATTGTTCATGCATATATCTTTTGTAAAATAAAAAACTTTACTAAAGGGGAAAAAAAGAAATTGGCATTGACAATCAAAAAAGTCCAAAGAGCAAGTGGAAATGGAAACTCCAAGAATCCCTTGTGCTTGCTTCCTCTGGGACTTTTGTTCCCTTGTTTTCTCTGATGTCTGTGCACCTAGTCTATGTACCTGTCTCAGGTCCCAGTCTATAATGGAGCTAGATTGATATGAGTCTTGTGCTCTGATTGGCTCAGTGCTCTTTATCACTTGGCAAAAGTAGCTAACTTTGCCAAATTGTCTATTCCTAATAAATGCCAGGTTTCCTGGATGGCCTTCCTCTATTTGTTTGTCTCCCATTCAGCACCTGAACCTCAGGCCCTTAATGTGATAGGAAAGTCAGTCTTTCCCTATAAAAGCATGTCTCAAATATATAGTTTGAGGAAAAGTTGGAGTATGTGATCTCTGGTTTGCTTTCCAATTTTTTTAAAGATGAATTCATGTCCAATCCCAATAGATTTTGGATAGAAAATGCCATCTGTATCCAAAAAAAGAACTGTGGAGATTGAATATGCTGTGTTCACTTCTTTTTTTCTGTGTTTTTTTTCTCTCCTGTGTTTTTTCCCTTTTGTTCTGATTTTTCTCTCTCAACATGATTTGTACAGAAATGTACATTCATATAGCATTAAAAATAATTTTTTTTTTTAAATAAGGTGATTTGGGTCAATTCCAATAGACTTGTGATGGAGTCTATATCCAGAAAGAAGACTATGGGGACTGAATGTGGATCACAGTATAGTATTTTCATTTTTCTTGTTTTGGGGGAGGGGGTCCTTATTTTTTTCTTTTTGATCTGATTTTTTCTTGTGCAGAATGATCATTGTGGAAATATGTATAGAAGAACTGCACATGTTTAACATAGATTGGATTTTCAATCTAGGGGAGAGGTGGGGGAAGGGAGGGAGAAAAAATTTGGAACACAAGGTTTTGCAAGGATGAATATTGAAAATTACCTTTACATATATTTTGAAAATAAAAAGCTATTATTTTTTTAAATGCTCACAGAAGAAACTGTTCCAAAAACTGGACATGAGGTCAAAAGTAGAGTCATGTCTTATCCCTAAAGACACTGGAGACTGGTCACTTTTTGCATACTCTTAAATTCTCCTCATTTCCCATCAGGCTGAACTCTTCTGGATCTTTTCAGAAAAGTCTTCATTCTGGAAGATCACTTCAGTCTTGGAATTTACACCTCAGAAGTACCCTTCTGCAAGAAGGACCCCTCTCTCTGATTGGAGGATGAAGGTTTCCTCCATCTGTATTTACATAGGGCAGCCATCTCTTCCCTTCTCACCAGGCTGCATTTCTTTGGACTTTTTCCTCCCGTTCTAAGCTAGGTACCTTTCTTCCCTTGCCAATCCCCCTTTTTAGCTTCCTTTTATATGCTGTTTTCCCCATTCGAATACAAGTTCCTTGAGGGTAGGGACCATCATGGTTTTGGCTTGTATTATTATTCACCATGCTTAGCATCTTCTTGATATATAATAAGCACTTAAAGAAAGCCGGCTGACTGACTGACATGTTTTGATTGAAATAATATTCTTTGGGGCAGCTAGGTGGTGCAGTGGATAGAGCACCAGCCCTGAAGTCAGGAGGACCTGAGTTCAAATCTGGTCTCAGACACTTAACAATCCCTAGCTGTATAACCTTGGGCAAGTCACTTAACCTCAATTGCCTCAGCAAAAAGAAAAAAAAAAAAAAGAAAGATAATATTCTTTGTTGTACAATATTACTGTGCTACAAGAAATGCTAGATTTAATGAATACAAAGAAGCATAGAAAGATTTATATTAAGTCAGGCAAAATGAAATAAACAGAACCCAAAAAAATAAAGTTAATAGAAATAAAAGTTTAAATAAAGAAATAAAGTTAATAGAAAGAAAATCTAAATAAAAATAAGTGAAAATACAGCAAAGTTACAAAACACACGTTTTTCCCATAAAGAAAATAATCACTCTCTTTTCCTTTGCAAAGGTATTGGAATCAGGGATCCACATTGTATAAAATGTCATATTTTTTAAATGTACTGATTGTGGTGATTTTTTTTCTTCTCTTCCTTTTTTTCTTCAAAATGTGTTTTTCTGGTGCTCTAAATCACTATTCATCAGAGAAATGCAAATTAAGACGACTCTGAGATACCACTATACACCTGTCAGATTGGCTAAGATGACAGGAAAAGATGACAAATATTAGAGGGGATGTGGGAAAACTGGGACATTGATACATTGTTGGTGGAACTGTGAATGGATCCAACCATTCTGGAGAGCAATTTGGAACTATGCTCAAAAAGTTATCAAAATGTGCATGCCCTTTGACCCAGCAGTGTTTTTACTGAGCCTATACCCCAAAGAGATCTTAAAGGAAGGAAAGGGACCCACATGTGCAAAAATGTTTGTGGCAGCCCTTTTTGTAGTGGCTAGAAACTGGAAACTGAATGGATGCCCATCAATTGGAGAATGGCTGAATAAATTATGGTATATGGATGTCATGGAATATTATTGTTCTGTAAAAAAAGACCAGCAGGATGATTTCAGAGAGGCCTGGAGAGACCTACATAAACTGATGCTAAGTGAAATGAGCAGAACCAGAAGAACATTATACACAGCAACAACAAGACTATATGATGATCAATTCTGATGGACATGGCTCTCTTCAACAATGAGATGATTCAAACCAGTTCCAACACCCAGAGAGAGGGCAATGGGAGGGAGCTGAATGTGTTCACAACATAGCATTTTCACTCTTTTTGTTGTTGATTGCTTGCATTTTATTTTCTATTCATTTTCTTTCCTTTTTGATCTGATCTTTCTTGTGCAGCAAGATAATTGTACAAATATTATTTCATATTGTATATTTACATATATTGTATTTAATATATATTTTAACATGTATAACATACATTGGATTACTTGCCAACTAGGAGAGGGAGTGGGGGGAAGGAGGGGAAAATTTGGAACACAAGGCTATGCAAGGATCAGTGTTGAAAAATTATCCATGCAGATGTTTTGAAAATAAAAAGCTTTAATAAAAAATGTATTTTTCTTATAATAAGGAGAGGAGAGATGGGAAAATCTAGGCAATGGAAAAATGAAAATATCAATAAAAATCTAATTTTTAAATAGCAAATATGATCAAAAATGTAATACTTTTTTTAAATGGAAATAAATAAATGAAGACCAAGCTGATGTTTGTGTTTTTTATTCTTTTTTTTTTTTTTTTTTTTTTTTTGCTAAGGTAATTGGGGTTAAGTGACTTGCCCAGGGTCACACAGCTGTTATTTGCCTGAGACCAGATTTGAACTCAGGTCCTCCTGACTTCAGGGCTGGTACTCTATCCACTGCGCCACCTAGCTGCCCCTGTTTGTGTTTTTTAAAGAAAGAATATTCTTATTTGACAGTATCCTAAACCATGTTTGCTTTTTCAATTTTTAAATTAAATTTAATATATATTGTGAGTTTGTTCAACAGTATATTACATATGGCAACAGAAGTTTCTAGTTGATGGCATCCCTTGCCATTCATGGAACAATACTGTGTCATAAATCCAATAGTATTTAATGAATTTTATGCAGCTGTGTTTTTAAATTGATCATATAGAAACTATAATTTTTTTAAGGTTTTCCTGTTGGAATAGGATCAAAGGATCCTCTCACCAGAAATTTTTTTCTGAGAAATGTATTAAAACATAATAAATTTTAAATATATATGGTAATGATTTGAAAACTACACAAATATGTACAGTAATGACTTGAAAACTACAAATTAGATGGTTGTTACAAGAGGTTTCTTTTCTTTCCTTTCCCCCTCCCACTCCCACCCCCCCATCTTGGGAGTAAAATTTTTAAGAGAACTTCAATCTAGAAAAGAAGTATGATCTCAAGATACCTAAACCTGGAGAAGTATCAGGTGGGAAAATGCAGAGAAGATAAAGGAAATTATTGCAATACAAGGGCAGGTATAGTGGGTGATTCTAACCAATCTTGTTTCTTTAAGCTTAACACAGGAAATTACCATGCCCAAAAGCTTAGCAGTTGTTAATGGGCCATACCTAAACATTGAGGGGAAAAGGTAACTGAAAGATGACATTTCTTGGACCAAAGAAAGCAATGGGCCTTTGTGGGCTTGTGGTTAATATGTTAGATCCTAAAAGGACTGGTACAGCTGAACAGCTTGCTTGGTAATCCTTATTGAGTGGTAAATACATGCTGCCTCAAATGCTATAATTCATTTAAGTAGTGAATTACCCTGTGGGAGAAGATGGGACATGAGCCCTGAGAAGGAAATAAGGACAAATTCTAAGCTATTTGGGGAAAATCTTTCAAGTAAAAAGTCTAGAAACACTCATAAGTTTTCAAAACACCATAAACATATAGAAGTTCTTATTGTGAGAACTTACTGTGTTATGTGATATGTCTACAGTGTCATATGTTTCTGGTTTTAATGAAACTGCAGTTAATTACTTGGACTATGAACTGGTTTTTAATTCAGGATAACTTTATAGATTGATTTGAAGCAAACATGTTTTAGGATGCTGTCAAATAAGATTTTAAGCCTAAAGAATAATAGGGTCACTACTAACCACCTAAACTTAAGAAACTTAAATAAAGCAAAAAGTTTTCATAGGCAAGATGATCTTACCACACAATGCTTGCCTTCACATAGTCTACACTCTGGAAAACTGAACTGTTCACCATCCTCCAAATTCCTAGCACTTGATTCCACATCTGTGCCTTTTGTTTTCACAATCCACTAGCTTGGAATAGATTCATAGGGTCACAGGAGTAGTACTAACAGGAACTTCAGAGACCACCTGGTCCCATCCCCTCATTTTGCAGATGGAGAAGTGAGAACAAGAAGTTTAAGTCACCTGTACAAGCTCCCACAGTTAGTATCTGAGGAGGGATTTTCTGTCATCAGAGCCAGTGCATCCAATCTCTCAAAAAAGCAGAGAATTCTTCTCTTTCTTTCTACAATTCAATCTCTACTTGATGAAATCCTCAGGTTGGATGATTCCTCCTTTATAAAACTTTCTCTTTGCCCCAGCAAAACAATACAAAAGTCCAAGTTCTGGTCATAGAATGTTGTTTTCACTTCTCTTAAGGATTTAGATTTTAATTTGTAATATAATTAGCTATGTATCTATCTTGTTTCCCCCACTAGATTGCAAGATTCTTCTAACAGACTAAAATTTGCAAAGCATTCTTTGAATGTTGGGTGTTGGTGGTGGTGGTAGATGTTATAGTTGTTGTTAGCAGGGATCTCATGTAATCCATCTTAATATCCCCCAAGCAGCTCAATTCTCTGATTTGCTCCTTAGAGGCACTTAGAGAGTTTGCATTATCCAGCTAATTAGGTTCAATTGATTCATTCACATACCTCTAATAATGAACCTAGAGTAAAATATTAAAAAATTTACTTATGAACTACCTATGATCAGAGTTAATCTTTCTATCTGTAGATCTTCATTCATTCTGGTTGACTTCCAAAGTGTATTGTTTTCCTCAAATGGCAGAAGCACACTTATAGTTTACCAAGAACTAACTATATAGTTTATAAGAGAACCAGCAATTTTTACACATAAAGATGAAAATCCTGAGTCTATTAGGGGATGAAACTTACCCAAGTTTCCTTTTTCATTTCTAATTTCTTTTCCTAGCCCCCTTTCACATGCCAATGTAGAACAGAGCATTCATCCTGATCCCCTGGATTTGACTGACTTTTTCCCCCAACAGTGAAAGTGGTTTTTTTTAAATTTCTTTCTTAAATTAAATCTTTTTAGGGCCATTTTCTACAATTTAGTTTTCCAAAATGAAAGCCTCAGTATTTCGAAGACTAATTTCAGACTGTTCTGAACCCAAAGAACACTTCTTGATACAAAAGGCAAACCAGAATTTGTAGTTTACAAATTCCCTCTGAATAGCCACTACTTTGCAGTTAGTTTGGGGAACAGAAAGCATTTCAGCAGCCAGCCCTGCCACAAAGCACTAGGGGTTCTTAAGTAAGGGCTGCAGAATTCTTTCTGAGAGGGACAAAAGAGAGACTTCCTGTCATTCCCATTACTTTCTGCATGTGGGACCAATATGGGCAATGCAAAGTTTAAACAGTTGCAAATGGAGAAGGGGAGGGGGCAGTATCATGCCTTGTTTTACATATTTCTCTATTTCTAGGTTGAATTTAAAGGGAAGTCTTAGCATTCTCCTTCCAGAAAGCTAGTAGACCCCAGTGAAGTGGTTGTTTACTGGGATGCTCCATTTCACCATTATTTGCTTATGGAAAATAAAGGGGAGTGACAGGAAAAGAGGGGAGGGGGCTGCTGGAGGGGGTTGGAGGAAGAGGGAGGCACTGACCACAGTGCAGCACCCGTAACCTTGTCTTATGTGATCATTAACCTTGCTGGAAGGCGCAGCTGGCAGCTCACTCTGAGGTTTGTCATTAGAATTGTGAGCTGAGCCACACAGATACTGCAGGAGTATTTAAAGGATTGTTTGGTTTTCTGGGAGCGCTCTGGCTATCTTCTGTGTGGCAGCAAAATGAGATTTCAGCTGTTTTTTTTTCTATTCCTTTTTTTCACGATGGGTATACTCCTTATCAATGGACAAAGGCCAGGTAGGACTTTTATGTTAACATATTTGAATTGCATCTTAGTGTTACTGTGATATGCCTTCAAGCAGATATGCATTTGTATGTACAGTATGTGTGTGTGAGGTAGTATGTGTGTATCTATATACCTTTGTCTTGCAGAGATAGTTGATGGTGACTGGAGGAAATGTTTATGAATTCCAAAGCCTGCTCTGCTCTCTGGTTAATTACTTTGATAGACTGTTAAAATAATAGCTGAAGACAAATATAAAGATAAATGGATACATAAGTTTTGCATCAATGAGTTCAAAACATTGCACTCGGAGATGTTGCAAATTTTTTTTGCAGTCCTGACCATCCAGAAAATTGGTGTGCTCATTAAAGCGCTAAATAAAATCTTATACGTACAGCTAAATGGTAGAATACTGAACAGTATTAAGTATCTATGCTGAAGACTGGGATCTGCTAAGCTTAACTGGGTTTTATGCCTTAATAGAATCACTGTGTAGCAAAAAGCAACTGAACTTTCTTAAGGGCAGTAGCTATTCTATTTCTAGCAATAAAGCTGAGTATTCTCTCAAAATAATTTTTACAGCTGAGAGAGAGAGAGAGAGTTCTAGTAATGCTTTTATGAATGTAAACCAAAAAAAGTCCTAGGTATGACAGACAGACATATTTTTGGTGCATAGTATTTCTTTTAAGTATCTTCAGCATTTATCTCATTTATGGTACAGCACTACCAAGGGTTTTAATAAAAATTGGTATTTGATAAAGCCAGGAAACTAATCCAATTCTACAAAGGTTTCCTTAGTAGCTAACATACATCAGATACAGTGGGAGGCAATGGGGATACCAAGGAAGAAACAAGCATATCAATGGTCCCTGCCCTCAGAGAGCTTATATTCCAAAGAAAATCAAAAGCACATTCTAATATTCTTTTACATCCATGGTTCTAAAAAAAAAAAAAAAAATGGCAACCATCATAGTAGGAAGATGAGTTAATTTTCTGAGCCATGGAATTCAAACTAACAAGTTCAAATAATGAGATATGTTGTTACCTTTCAGGAGATACTTTATTTCATTTTATTAAACAAAACCTTTTTTATTTTCAAAACACATACATGGATAATTTCCAACATTGACTCCAGAGAGATTTTAAAAGTGGGCAACCGATATAATAAGCTGAAAAGAGTAAGTGGAAGAGAATGGGTCTATAAGAGTACATAACACTAGTCTTATTAGAATAGAGAAAAGGGAATCCAGAGAAGGAGCAGTGTTAATCACATGTTCATGATTGCCTCCTGTCCAGACTATCTTTTTTTTGTTGTTGACAAGAAATTCACTCATTCAGAGAATGTGGTGTATCCATTCCATATGGTATGCCCTCTGACACCCATAAGAAAAATGTACTTTTCCAAATGAGCCTGTTCCTTTGTTTATAGTTTTCAGTGCTACCATGCACCAAAGTCTGTGGAGTGAAGTTTACTTTGGTCAAGGTTCTTGTAAAATATTGGTGATTAATTCACTGGACAAAAACTGAAAGGGCAAGTTCTGTTTAAGTAAGCAGCCCTTTCAGAGTAAGAAGATGACAAGTTCTGGCTACATTGAGCTTGAAAATGAACTCCTTGATTCATTCTGATTACCTTGTTTATATTTTAGTAATACACGTGAATTATGCATCCTGGTGCCCCTTATCATATGAATTATCGCCCAGCAGGCTACAAATGAACACCGGACTGCCTGGTTCCAAAAGATTTCATTGTATGCTCCGGCAACATGGCAAATGATTTTCTTGGGGGGGAGTGAAAAAAATGTTTTTGCTTTTTTCTAATTGCAGGTAATCTGGCTTTGCGGAGAAAACTGCACAGACACAGCTGTCTCCAGAGGAGATGCGTACCCCTCCATTCCCGGGTGCCCTTCCCCTGAGGTATTTCTGAAAATCCAAAAAAAAAAAATGGCTTTCTTAAAATTTCAGCAGCGTTCATTCATATCTGGGTTGGAGCTGATAATAAAATCAGGCGCCAGGAGAATGCAATTATGAATGTGCCTCTAAACATGTGTTTTGAAATGCTGCGTGGGTAGCTGAGCATGTTCCCCAGAATAAGCACATTCCAAGTTAGACTCACCCGGTATTTTTTTAAAAAGCACTTGGAGATGCATTTTCTTAACCAAACCACAGCCGTAATTTGTTTGGTCTTGATTCTTGGTCATTTCTTTTTTGCCTGCAGACAGCCTTTGAAAAGGAACAAACCCTATTTGTTAATCTGAGCTCCAAGGCGGTATTCCCAGCCTCATCTATGTGGCTGGGGCTGATTACCCGGCTTTCTAGGAGAAATTGGAGAGGGGGGGCGGGGAATGGGAAATGGGGGAGCACTTGCTGCTGCCCTAATTTGCCTTTTGCAGCTTCAGATCCTAAATTAGCTTTCCCTTAATTTCCCACCCACCAAAATGCTAATCTTTTCACTCAGGAAACTGCCTTCCCAATCACCAAGAATTCAGTTTGAATCTATTAACTTTTAAAAGGTGCTAAAGTAGGAATGTTTCGCATAAAAATATTCCTGTTAGTTTGCAACCGCCTTGATTTTAAAATCTACATTTTATAATTTTAATTTTGTTTTTTTTTTTTTTTTTTTTTTTAAGTCTTTCAAGATGGCTCTGGAGCTCAGTCTCTCAGTTGAGCTGTGTGCATATGCAAACACTAATTAACTAGTCCTGTTAGCCTGTATGTAGCTTTTATGGCTTCCATTGCAATGCCCATTGTTTGCTAAATGTTTTTCCTATCAGGTTAAAGCCCTTTGGTAAGAAGTCAGAAAAAGGAACTTACTTAAAAGGTATAGCAATAGGTAACTATAAGACAAGGATAAAACCCAGAAAGAAACCTGTTTTTTTCAGAGTTGTGCTTGATAGGAGAAACTTGCTATAACCAGTCTTTTAGCAATAGCGACTATAGCTTGCAATAAGATGTTTTGCATTAAAAACAACCACCAGAGTGTCTATCTTGGAGAAATTATGGCAAAATGTGTCTGGAGAAACCTCTGCTTCAGATTTCCTAGCATTTTGCTATAAATAACAATGAGCATTGCTTGTATGAGACAATAGCAAGAAGATTCCTGCATATTAGTAAAGTGAGGGAAACACCCTTGCATAATGAAACACAAAGCATCCCTTATCCACTAGTCTACTTGGCTTTCTCCATTAACTGCAGGCCATAAGAAAAACAAAACAAAACAAAAAAAAAAAACCAACCCAGCCAAGATTTCAGGTAAACAAGTTGCTAGTTGGAATAAAAGAAAGTCTTTTTTAAAAAGTTAAGGAAAATTCTGACAAACTGAACATTTGCAAAAAGAATGACATACTATTTTTCCTCTTCTTTTTTGTATCCCTATCACCTCACATAGTTGGAGCTCAATTATTGCTTTTTGAATCTAAATGAACTGAATCAAAATTTACATCAACCTGCATTAATCCTTAGCTTTGGGACCAGTTCTGTCCATTCCATCTTAAATTCTCTCAGAGTCTAGGTCAACAAAGCTGGAAGCTTTGCACCTAGTTCTTTGGGGGACTTTTAAAGAATTAAAAAGCTGGTCATGCATACAAAATGTTAATGTATTTCCCAAGATTATTCTATTATTCCTGCTTTAAAAAATTTTTTAAATTAGGGTAGAAAGACACTAAAACTAGACTATTTTGTCTGTGATTTCTTTAATAAAAGAGACCTCCAAGTGAAGAACCTCCATTTACCAATGAAAGTCAGCACCCTCTTTAAATTTATAAGTTGAGTTGCAGCTTGCCCAGGCTTACACAACTAGGAGTTTGGGGTTTTTTTGTTGTTATGTTTTATTTTGGGGGGGAAGGCCAGCTCACTTATCCACCCTACTGCCTCTCATTAAAATTAGGTAAAAATAATTATGCATGGCATTCTGTAGCAGACTTGTCACACTTGATCATCACAACAAACCAGTGGACAGGTTTTATCCCCATAGATGAGAAAATTAAGGCTCAAAGAAGTTGACTTTCTTAGAATCACACAGTAAAAATGGAAGGATCAAGACTCAAACTGAGTCTTCTAAATTAGTGTTCATACCACTAACCCAGTATTATAACTTCCCCTTATCTCATATCCTTATTAGGCTTTTTTTTTTATGGGCACTAACAAAGCAAAGGGAAGTTGGGCTATAAGGCCTGGAGGCCCTTTCTAAGCCAAAGAGCCCTTTCATCCCTGCTAGGGCCTGGGCCAGCATTCTTTTGCCTCCATGTTTCCTGCATGCTTTAAGCACAAATTGAATGTGAGGGGTTGGCTCCTTTTAGACCATCTAGGACCATGGAACAGGGTAGATAAACTGAATAAAATGTAGTTTACATTGGGAGCTTTTCAGATTAGCCCCTTGGTGATGAATTCTTTGGTCCACTTATTAGTGATGCATGCTGACCCCACTGTTACTTAGACAAATTGCCTAGTCCTTCCCATTGAGTTAGTTTCCTTAAAAGAGCTCCCCTCAATTCAACCGATCCGACTGACTTGTTATTTTGGCATTAGTTGAACAAAGCCTTAAAGTCCTAAGTGATAGATTTGATAGAAGAATGGAGAACAAGATGATGCTTGTCAGTGATAAACCAGAAAATCTTCCATTAAGGGTTTGTGCAAGGGAGATAAGAAGCAGCCAAAAGTAGCCTGAATTTTTCAACTTTTCTCCATTCTCCCAAAATTTCCTTCTTCTAGTAGTAAAATCTAGTTTGATGTTTTTACATTCTGGACATTGTAGAGGCTTATTATCCATTGAGGCACACAACTATGTTTTAAATTTTGATCATAAGAACTCTTTGGATGCTGAATTTAGAACTGACTAATTTCTGGAACCCAATATATATTATCATCTCATATTTCCTAATTCAATTCAATAAGCATTGTCTAATGATCCACTTGGTGTTGCTATAGGGCTCATTGATGGAGCTTGAGAACCTAATAGGAAAAAATTGACATTTGTGTTTTATTTTTTTAAGACTAATGGGGGAGTTAAGCTATGTACATACTCAAACAAAATATGAAATGTTAAAGGGAAAGAATACTTTTAAATTGCAAAATGCTAGGATGGAGGATGGGAGTACTGTGCTAAGATGGGGAGACTTTTAACAAAGGAGCGATGGCAAATGATGAGATCAATCTAAGAAAAGATTACTGCACCTGGCACTAAAGAGATTCTCAGTAACTTTGGAGAAAAGTTTCAGTGAGTGATGTCAGAAACTATATTGCAATCAAAAGATAATGAAGGTGTATCTGAACTAAAATCAAGGGAGTGAGAATAGATGATGGTGAAAATTCAGGGGTAGGATAGATTAGACTTGGCAATTGATTTTGTGGGGGATAATAAAAATGGGGAAGGGAGAATAAGAAAGTCAAAGATGACTCTGAGGTTCCAAACTTGTAAATTAGGAGAAAGTTGAAGCCAGCAATAGAAATGGATAACTCACTATAAGGTTATAAGGAAGAGATAATGAGTTCAGTTTGAGACATTTTGAATTTAAGATGATGGTGGGATATGAGTAAAAATGTCCAGTAAGTGGTTAGAAATATGAGGTTCAGAGGAGAGGTTATAGTAGGAGATAGAAAATGCCCCAAAAAGAAGTAAATATTGAAGACATAAGAATAAATTAAAAAAGAGAATAGAGAAACTAAAGACAAAAGGACTGATAGCAGGTCCATAAGGAAAGCTTCAATAATGGTTAAAGCAAGGAAGAGAAAGAGGCTATTATCTGAAAGATACAAGCAGAGAACCACTAGAGTGCATCATGAAGGGTTTCAGGGCTGGTGAGAAATCAGGGAAAGGCTAGTCAAAAGTGTCAAATACTGCAACGGGGAGAGAAAGGGGGAGAAAGCCTTTGGGTCAATGGTGACCTTGGAATGAACTAGTTCAATAAAATGAAAGATGCCAGATTACAAGAGACTATGGAGATGCAAAACTATATACAGTAGACCAATAATTCTCAAACTCTTTAATCTCCTCTAAAGACCTCTTTACACAATTAAAAATTATTGAGGATACCATATAGTATTTGTTTATGTAGCTTATATCTCTTTTTTTATTTATTTTATTTATTTTTTTTCTTTATTAAAGCCTTTATTTGCAAAACATATGTATGGGTAATTCTTCAATATTGACCCTTACAAAGCTTTCCATTACAAATTTTTCCCCCCTAGTCCCCACCCCTCCCCTAGATGGCAGGAAGTCCACTACATGTTAATTATGTTAAAATAAAAATACTTGACAAATCGAATATATGTATATTTCCACATTTATCTTGTTGTGCAAGAAAAATCATATTGTAGCTTATATCTCTAATAATAAGCCCATGTTCATTTAAATAACACCTTTTTTATGAAAAATAACTATTTTCCAAAAGTAATTTAAGGAGAATAGCATAGTTTTCCATATTTTTATAAATCTCTTTAATGTCTGATGGATAAAAACTGATTCTCTTATTTGCATTCAATCTGTTGTGATATGTTATTTTAGTACATGAAGAAGTTCCAGAGAAAGGAGTATTTTAATAACCTTTACAGATAATTGTGGATGTTTTTCTTTGATCTTAGACCAAGACTTGAAAAGTAATAGTTTCTTAAATATTACCTGCAATGTGCAATCTGAAACCATATTAATGAACTTTCCACTCTGTTACATGAAATTCATTGATCTTTCTTGCACTTTGAATAAATCTTAATCATGAATATTTTTATAACATTCATTGGTCTTGGGGGAGAGGGGAAACTGGTTCAATTAATTATGAAAATATTCCAAAGATTGATATATTTCTTAGATTTTTAAAAATCATATTTCTTAATATAACTATCAATGTCATCAGAAAAGTCTTTAAGTACTGGGAAGTTACCAAATTCACAGTGACAGATATAATTTTCCAAAACTGAAATTTTTGCTTGAAAATTTAATTTTATGATTGGCGACAAATACTAACAGTTGTTCTCCTCAAAGTGGCAGGCTCACAAGTTTCATTTTGAAAAAATACCTGCTAAAAATCCAAGTCTGAATAACTATCATTTGTCAGTTGCTCTTTCCAATGAATATGGTATCCTATTTTTTTTTCCCTAAAAAAACCAGTAGTGCAGCTAACAAATCAAATAGTCACCTGAGTTCTTTTTCTCAAGGAATATATTGAGTTTAAGAACTCTACCAAATATCCAGGGTACAAGATCCAATAGGCAATTTATGATGCAGAATTGTGATGCAAAATGCAGCAGTTCTATCACACAGAATAATAAAAAGGCAGCTAATAATTTTATGGCTTCATCAAGGACATTCTTAAGTAGAATTTCCATATGTGTTTATGTAATTTTATGTATGTGTGTATAAACACATGCATATATATGTGTAAACCCATGTTTTATGAGTGTGTCTATATATTCATAGATATAAATAGAAAAGGGAGGAAGAAAGAGAGAAAAGAGAGAGAGAGAGAGACAAAGAAAGAGAAAGACAGAGACAGAAAGTTGAGAGCATGGCAGTGAAGAACACAATCACTGCTATAGTACAATTTGGTGCAACTACTGTGATTTATACTAGCAATTTATGCATTCTTGCTTTTTTGCGCCATTATTGCTAATGTCAATATGGTTGTTTTTAGATAAACCACAAGATTCAAAAAAAGTTATTTCAACACTTTTAATATTTTGGCACCAATTATGTTTGTTGCCAAATGTTCACATAAAAGATCTTCTGTGATTAGCTGGTGTTGATACTGGACACAATATACCTACAAGTAAAACAGAAAGTCAAGCCCTGTCTTTAGAAAAGGCAAAAGTACAATTCTTCAGATGAGATATTGGAATTAAATCTTCATGTTTAGAATTAAATCTTTAATTAACAGGCCATATTGTCCAGAAAACTCTATGGTATACTCATAAGAAAAGAAGAATGAAAAAGATAAAAGAATTATTATGAAATAATTTTGACCTCATTGAGCCCTTGACAGGCTCTTAAGGACCCCCAGGAACCTGCAGACCATACTTTGAATACCACTGGTATAGACTAGGGGATTTTATATAACATGAAGAAACAATTCCTGGCTTCTAGGTATGTTCAAGCTCTGATATTTAGTATTTTTGTGACTTTGGGCAAATTACTTAGTATACCTGGATCTTAGTTTCAAAGTAGAACTAAATGTATTCCAGTGTCCATTCTACCTTTAGATCTATGATCCTGTGAATTTCTAAATTAATTGAGACCTAAATGGGAATGTGGGTGGGAATGGTAAAAGAAGTAAGCAAGAACTAGATATCTATTTATATAGGTATATATGTATGTCCCTTTAATCCAGCAGTATCTACTGGGTCTGTATCCCAAAGAGATCATAAAAAGGGGGGAAAAGCCACATGTGCAAGAATGTTTGTGGCAGCCCTTTTTGTAGTGGCTAGAAACTGAAAACTAAACGGATGCCCATCAATTGGAGAGTGGCTGAATAAGTTATGGTATATGAATGTCATGGAATATTATTGTTCTGTGGGAAACGACCAGCAGGATGATTTCAGAGAGGCCTGGAAAGATTTGCGTGAACTGATGCTGAGAGAAATGAGCAGAACCAGGAGATCATTATACATGACAACAACAAGATTATATGATGATTAATTCTAATGGACATGGCTCTCTTCAACAATGAAATATTTCAAACCAGTTCCAATGATCTTGTGATGGAGAGAGCCAACTGCATCCAGAGAGAGGACAATGGGGATTGAATGTGGATCACAACAAAGTATTTTCATCTTTTTTGTTGTTATTTTTTTCCCTTTTTGATCTGATTTTTCTTGTGCAGAATGATAAATGTGGAAACATATTTAAAAGAATTGCACATGCTTAACCTATACTGGATAACTTGCTGTTTAGAGGGAAGGGGAGGAAGGAGGGAGAAAAATTTGAAGCACAAGATTTTGCAAGAACAAATGTTGAAAACTATGCATGTATTTTGAAAAATAAAAAGCTATTGTTTTTGTAAAATTTATATGTGCATATATGTATATGTATATCATATATGTATATGTACATGCACACATGCATGTGTGTGTATATATACATATACACATACACATATACCCCTATATGTATGTATGTATCTGTGTGCCTATGTGGATTAAGAATAGAACTTGGTTTACCAAAATGCAGACTTTCCTAAATACTTTATTTCAAAGTTACAGAGGGAGGAGGGGGAATTTAGCAAAGATAAGCAATTCTTATTAATTTCTCACTATAAAAAAGCTAATTTTATTTTAAATATTACTCATGAATCTGCCTTTCACAGACACTTGAAGCATCTGTATCCTTCCATGCTTTTTTGGAAAATAAATCTGCAGTGACTCTACTCTTAACTCCTTATCCTTTTCCCCACAATGACTTTTGTTTGTTATCTTCTCCCCACTTGCACTGGACTCCATCCCCACCCTTGCAGTGAATTACTTAGTCTCAGATTCTCATCTAATGGAATTTGTTTCCTCATCTGCCTTCCTGCATTCGTCCTTGTGTCATTTTTACTTCCTTTTTTTTCTTCTCTAGTCCAAGAAGAAGCGTCCTATTCTTCCTTTCTTACTAATTCCTCAGCCTCTATCTTTGGTCACACACCTGCAGGATAGTTCTCTAGCGTTCACCTCACAATTTCCCATGCATCTATAATCTCTCCTTTTCCAAAACCTCCTTATCTGCATGCTCAGAGTCACCCTAATCCTAAAATAGCCTTGTTCTGGCCTTTTGGGTTTATCCAGCCATTATCCCATCATTTTTTCTCATTTTTGCTGCTCAATTCTTTAGGGGAAAATATCTACACTGAATGCCTCTACTATGTCACTACTATGTTCTGTTTTTGATCTTTTCTAAACTGTCTTCTCTCCTCATCTCTCTATAAAAACTCCTTTCTCAGGGATTACCAATAATCTGCTAATTGCTTAAAGCCAGTCACCTTTAATCAATCTCAATTTTTTTTCCTCTCTGCGGCACTCCTCTCACTTTAAGACAAAGCTTCTTAATCTGTGGGTTGTGACCCCATATGGTGTCTTACATTTGACTGTGGGAATCATGAAATTAAGACTTATCAGTAAATGTTCCATTTGAATACCTATTTTATATACCTCCATAGAAAATTTCTCAGACAAAAAAGGAATCACAAATAGGAAAAGTTTAACCCCTGGTTTAAGAGACACAAGACTCTTGATTCTCTTCTAACCTCTAATTCTCCTTCAGTGACACCTTTTCTAATTCCTGATCTCTTCCAAATTCCTTAAGACATTAAAATAGAAAGTTTTCTTGCCCCTAAAGCTGATATTCCTATGGCTTTATCCTTGATCTTCTACACTTATTCTCTCTATAATTCTTTGCTGACATTCATTCCCATGACGTTAACTCTCTCTTTGCATGTAAAACATCTCTATATGGATTTCACCGTTACCTGAACTCAGCAGTTCCAAAATTCAGCAATCAATCTTTTCCCCATACTTGCTCATTCTCCTTAATGATGTGTATGTTTTATTTGTCAGTGGTCCCAGCACTCATCCAGGCTACATTTAAAACTTAGATATTTGGTTCTTCTCTCTCCTTTATCCCTTATACCTTGCTCTCATATCTTTTTATTTATTTTAAATTTAATTTTTAATTAGTGGTTTTTTCTCTCTCTCGATTCCCCATCCCTCAGTTCAATATCAACAAAAGACAAAAAAAAAAAAAAAAAAAAAAACCTATAAAAACATACATAGTCAAGTAAACCAACTTCTCACGTTGGCTATCTCCAAAAATGTATCTCATTCTGCATCTTTAAGCAATGATCTCTTATATGTCTCATTCTGCATCTTTAAGCAATGATCTCTTGTATGTCTCATTCTGCATCTTTTAAGCAATGATCTCTTCTCATTCTGCATCTTTTAAGCAATGATCTCTTGTGTGTCTCATTCTTCATTTTTAAGCAATGATCTCCCTAGCAGGAGGTGGGTAACAGGTTTCATCCCCTGCCCTCTGGAATCCTGCAATCAGTCATTGCACTGATAAGAGTGCTCAAGTCTTTCAAAGACTAACAGCAAACACCTAACCCACAGGATTGATGTGAGGATCAAATGAGATATTTGTTAAGCTATTAGCTGAGTGTCTGACACATAGTAGGAGTTTTACAAATGCTTGTTCCCTTCTCTCTTCCCCTCTGCCTTATTGTATAAATTGTTCTCCTCTCTAATACCCAAGCTAACACAAATCCTGCCTATTCCATCTTTACTAAGGCTTTTATCTGTCCCTTCTTACCTTTCCACATGGGTTCCACTAGGTTTTCCTTACCAGCCACCCAGACGTTTGCCTAAGTCTGACATCTCTTTCTGGCGTCATTCCAATCCATCCATGATATCAAGAACACAAAGCTAAACTAAGCTTAGGCTCGAGTCCTTTTGCTCAAAAAAATCTTTCCTGGTTCCCTAATGGCTATTGGGGAACATTCAGATTCCTATGCCTGAAATGCAAGGCTTTCCACATGCAGTTGTCACTTTGCCCTTCCAATGTTAACTCACTTTTAGTTAAACTGTATTCTTTTATGAATGTACTCATTGTTTTCCCAGTTTCAGGTCTTTTCCTCATATAATTCCCAGGAGCTAGACTGTCTCCTTCAACTAAGTTGTTACCTAGCCATTAAATCCTGGATTTTTCCTATAGAAAGTCTTCTCTGATCCTGCATATTGATAATGACAGTTTCCTCTCAGACTGTCCGGAGGACTTTATTCTCTCTCTACTATACCTATCATATATTCTGGGGCATTATCTTATAGCCCAATGGACTACAAGCTTCATTCTTTATCCATGAATTATCTAAACTGTGTATCTTCCCTCAGTGACTGCCATTGAGCCGTTCAGGTAAGAGTTTAAGAGACATTTGTTTGTAGAAGTTCTTTTGACTATGTACAGGCATTTTATAGCTTCAGTCCTTCCTCAATTGTGGATTATCAGATTTAGAACTGAAAGAAACATTAGAGAGTATCATGTAATCAGAGGATTTCAACCTGAAAGGGAGCTTAGAGGCCCCTAATTTTAAAAATAAGGGACAGAGAATTGAAGAGATTTGTCTAGGATTATACAGCTATTAAGTGTCTGAGGAAGAATTTGAACACTCCTGAGTCCGGAGCTCTATTCACTATCATGTCATTCTTCATTCTAAAGGTAAAGAAACTGAGTCCTAAAGAGATTTAGTTATTCATCCAAGATGATGAAGGGGAAAAAGTGGAGATGCTATTTGAATCCAGGTCCTTGTACTTCAAATCTATGCCATTATAACTTAATACTTATCAAGTATTCCATTAGTAAGTTAATGAGATTTAAGACTAGATTCCTCAAAGAATAATGATGGGATTTGTTGGATTGTTTTTTTGTTTTTTGTGGGGGTCTTTGATATATTACTCCTACCCTATAATGACAGTAAAATGCTTCAATACTCTAAAAGCTTTGTGGTATTCATAGTAAAGTTACTCTGTTAATGCTGATTTACAAGTCCTTTACATACCTTAGTGGTCAGCCCTAAATTGCTGAAACAAACCAAAAAAAAAAAAAAAAAAAGAAAAGAAAGAAAGAAACAAAAGAAAAGAAACAAAACAAAAACCCTAAACCCAAAGACCTGGTAGGTATCCTATCCTTTTAGTGATACAGTTCTCCAAATTTAGTTGAATAGAACTCTTTCTAGATTTGTAAAACCAGTCAAAGTTTCCAGTTTTCGAATCACATAATCTTCATGTCACATCTGGGTCATAAAGAAATCACAAATTGGCATCAGTCCTCACGTTCATAAACAATAGAATATTTAAATGCTTCTTAAATCTTTTTGCTACTTAAAAAGCAACTAAAGTGACTATGGATCATTTCAAAAATTATGTTTCATTTTGGGTTTGATATTTGCATAGTAAGCAGAAAATCTATGAAAAATCTATTGCTTAAAACTGGTATGTCAAACACTGGCTAACACTTATCAGGAACTATATTAACATATAATTGGGAAATATTTAACAAAATAAATAAAAATACAATAAAACATAGATAATGTTAATTTGTGATTATCTAAGTGACTAAGCCTTATCTACAGTCTACTGTTCTCCACTTCTATTTGAGTTTGATACCACTCATTTAGAAGCATATCCCCAAAGAAGAGATATGAAAAAGCAGTTTCTTCTACTCCCCAGAAGTCTAAATTTTTCTTTTTCTTTTTTTTTAAATTTATTCATCAGTTTGTCTGACTGCTTTTTCTCTTCCTTCTTTTTTCTTTTAAATATGTCATGTGTTCTATTACATAGCTCTCTGACAGGGATAGGGAAAAGATATGGGAAAATTTAGATGATATAAAAGCAAAAATATCAATAAAATTTTATTTTAAAAAATGATTAATGCTTTAAATATTAGTTTTAAAATTAAATGCATTTTTTAAAAAAATCATATTGTAATTATTTAGTTATATACTATATATTTGTGTTTTCTTCTTTGCCACTCAGCAAACTTCTGGGTTCTTTTCTCTACATGTGTTTGAGCTCGAGGGATACAATTTTAATATTACTCTCAACATATTTAAGGAATCTGACATTAAAAAAAATCATAGCATTTTTAATTCATTCATTCAATTTGTATTTTATGTTAAATATCAGGAGAAATACAAAGATATATAAGACATGGTAGCTATCCCCAGGGAGCTTGCCCTTTCAGTAAGGGGCCAAAATAAGACACTTGCCCACAGAATTTAATCTAAGTATAATTGAGCTATTATATTTGTAGTGTTAAATTGAATTCTGGTACTTGGAAATGGGGAGTTATATAGTAATCAGAAGGAAAAGGAAGGAAAATGAAATTTAAGAGCTATGTCTATTTAATAGACTTAGCAAAAAACAGAAATATATACTTGTGGTATTCTCCTCTGTGTATTATATTGTATTATCACCTTTCCCAATAAACTCCTGATGCACTAATTAAAGCACCCAACCTGGGCCTTCATTCCTCCAAAGTGTTTCATGCTCCCAAATTTCCTAACCACCAGCACCATATGCCACCTCTTTTCCTGTCTCAAATATACATACATATATCCAGAACTTCCTTTCCTCAATATACGGGATCTCAGGTATCAAGTATGAAATAATCCTAATGGACTAATTTGTTCAAATGTGTAAATGAATAATTTTTGCTGGTATTCATTTTAAAATAAGTTTTTTAGAGATTATTCAGTGCTTTGAGAAAAATGTTTTTGGATTGGCAAGATATTATTTGCTAAGTTTCAGCCCAACCTGGTCTTCCTCCCAGAGTCAATTCTTTTTAACTTGTTTCTGCTATTCATAAACCCTTCAATTTACTCAGCTTCTGAAGTCATAGATTGATAATATAAACCCTCTAGAGTTTTGATTTGGTTTTGGTTGGGGGTTGGTTGGTTTTTGACAAGGAGCTTAAGGAAGGAGAGTAAGAGAAGGTAGTCATGAGAAAGGGAGGACAGGAAGGTGGGAGAAGAAATGGAAGGTGTAAGTTATATTTGGAATACTACCTACTACCTATCTCCCATGGTTGTTGGGAAGAAAGCACTTTGTAAGAGAAAGCACCATCCAAATGTGAATTGTTGATATTCTATTCCTGCTTAAAAATAAATAATAAATAATCTATCTCTCCAGCCCCAGCCTCTCTGTTGATTCCAATTTCACGCCTCCAGCTGCCTTTCAGGAATCTCAAACCAGATATCCTTTAGACAGTAGACATGTTAAGCTCAACATGTCCCAAAACAAATTGAGCTTTTCTTTTCCTCAAGCCCTTCCCTCGTCCAAACTTCCCTATAACTTTGAGGATACTCCCATCTTCCCATTGCCCTGGTTTTGCATCCTAAATACTATCATTCTCAACTCCACATTATTTATTGATTTCTATATTCCAATCTCTTACCAAAGTCTGTTGATTTCACCACTTAAGTATCTCAAATACATCTTCTTCTGTCTTCAGATACTGTCCTGGTGCAAGCCCTCATCCCCTCATGTCTTATTTATTGCAAGAGTCTCCTGGTTGGTCTGCCTGCTACAAGTCTCTCCCCATTCTCAGGACCAGTAATTTTCTTTTTTTTTTTTTTTAATTAAAACTTTTTATTTGCAAAACATATGTATGGGTAATTCTTCAACATTAACCAGTAATTTTCTTAAAATGTACATTCACCATGTCACACACCCCTGCTACTAATGATTCCCTATGACTTCCAATATCAGATACAAAGTTTTCTGTGTGACATTCAAAGCCCTTCAACCTCTAGCCCTCAACTTCTGACTTTTCTTACACCTTTTATCCTCCCCATCCCACCTCCCAATACTCTTCATTCCTGTGAAACTGCATCCTTGATGCTCCATGACTGTCTCTCAGCTCTGGGCATTTTCTCTGGCTGTTTCCTTTCCCTGAAATGAGCTCCCTGCTTATTTCTGCTTCTGGCTTCCCCCAAGCCCTAACCAAAATCCTGCCTTCTAGAGGAAGCCTTTCTCAATCCCTTTTAATTCTAGCATCTTTCCCCATGTCAATTATTTTTTGTTTACCCTGTATATTGCTTGTTTGTACATTTTTGTTTGCTTATTGTCTTCCCAATTAGATTGTGAGCTCCTTGAGAACAAGGACTGCCTTTTACCTTTTTTTGTAAACTAGCATAGTACCTGGTACACACTTAAATGTTTAGTGACTGACTCAACATCAACTAGCAGATTTTCTGTACCATCATCTCCTCTAATTTTCAATCTCCCCTTATCTACTAGTTTCTTTCCTGCTACCTAAGAATACAACCAAATCTCCCCCATTTTCTTGGTCACATTTCAAGTTCCAAACTGTCTCCCTCCCAACCCCACACTAGAGAAAGTGACCATCTGACACAGATATTGTAGTTTTTCATCCTTCATTCTCAAAGAGGACTGTACAGATACAGATAGAAAGATGGATAAATAGATATAATCATGTATATATATATATATGTAATTATACAATACATAATTCCATATATCACTTCTTTCTCTAAAAGTAGAAAGCATGTTCCTTTCAGCAACAATCCTTATTGATTTGAATAGTCATATAATTCAGAATAGCTTAATCATTCACATTTATTCTTCAAACAATATTGATGTTATGGTATTCAGCTTTCTCTTGGTTCTTCTCATTTTACTCTTCATTATTTTATGCAAATCTTTCTATGTTTTCTTGAAATCAACCTGCTAATTATTTCTTACAACACAATAGTATTCCATCACAATCCTAAAACACAATTTAACTAGCTATTCCACAAACGATAGGCATCCTCTCAATTTTCAGTTTCTTTCCACCACAAAATTGCTTTGTGTTGCTATAAATATTTCAAAATGTGTAGGGTTTTTCTGTTTTTGTGTTTGTTTGTTTTTTACTGATCACTTTGGGAAACAGATCTAATAGTGATATTGCTGTGTCAAAGAGTATTCTCAGTTTTATATCTTCTGGGGCAGAACTTCAATTGCTCGCCAAAATGATTGGATGGATCAGTTCATAATTCCACCAATAGTGTATTTTCCATATTCCTTCCAACATTTATTATTTTCCCCTTCTTACCATTTTAGCCAGTTTGATAGCTGTGAGATGGTATCTCATGATTCAGTTCAGTTCCAATGATCTTGTGATGGAGAGAGCCGAGGACTGTGGGAACTGAATGTGGATCACAACATAGCATTTTCACTTTTTTTGTTGTTGTTTGCTTACATTTTGTTTTCTTTCTCACTTTTTTCCTTTTTGATCTGATTTTTCTTGTGCAGCACAATAATTGTAGAAATACATATAGAAACATTGCACATACTTAACATATATTGGATTACTTGCCATCTAGGGGAGAGAAAGGGAGGGAAAAAATGAGAACACAAGATTTTGTAAGGGTAAATGTTGAAAATTATCCATTTATATATTTTGAAAATAAAGTTTTAATAATAAAAAACAAAAATAAAAAATGGGTATCTCAGAATTGTTTTAATTTCCATTTCATTGGGACAAAAACTTTTAATTTAATGTAACCAAAATTATCCATTTTATATCTCACAATGCTCTTTATTTCTTTGTTCATCAATCTGATAGGTAATGCATTCTAATTTAATTTTGTCTGAGATCATGATTGCTACCCCTGCTTTTTTTTTCCCCTTAATAATCATTTAACTCTTTTTTGGTGGTTTTTTTTTATAAAGCTTTTTATTTTCAAAATATATGCATATAGTTTTCAACATTCACTGCTTTTTTTTCTTTTACATCAGCTGAAACATAATCAATTCTCCTGTAACCTTTATCTTACTCTATGCTTTTTTTCTTGGAAACAACCCATTCTGTTATTTATTTCTGTTTTATGGGTAAGTTCTTCTCACTCATATTCAAAGTTAAAATGACTACATATTTCTCCCTTCCATCCTATTTTTCCTCACTATTTATTCTTCTCTCACTATTTTTACCCTATCCATCCTCAGAAATCTAACATCTTAATCAACTCAATCCCCAGCCTTCAATCTATGTATAGTCTTTTGAACTTCCCTACTAATGATAATATTCTTAAGAGTTACAAATACCATTTCTCCATATAAGTAAGTAATTTAATCTTTTTTAAGTCTCTTATAATTAATCTGTCATGTTTACCTTCTGTTTATCCTAATTCTTCCAAGTCAAATTTTCTGTTCAGTTTTGGCCTTTTCTTCAAGAGTACCTGAAAGCTTTTTTAGTTAAATATACTTTTTTTCCCCCTTGCAATATTACACTCAGCTTTCCTGGGTAGATTATTCTTGGTTGCAAATCAAGCTCCTTTGCTCTTCAGAATATTATATTTCATATCCTTCAGTCATTTAACATAGAACCTATTAAATCTATCATAACAATCGCTCCCCAATGTTTAACTTGTTTTTTTCATAGTTGCTTGTAATCTTTCCTCCTTGATCTGGGAGTTTTGAGACTTAACTATAATATTTCTTTTTTTTTTTTTTGAAAGAAATATATTTTATTCTTTCATTCTGGATTCAGACTCTGTGAGTTCTTTCTCTAGAAGTGGATAGCATTTTTCATTCAAATCTTAAATCTTTTTATTGTTGAGAATAGCTAAATTATTCAGAGTTGATCATACAATGTTGCTGTACAATGTTTTCTTGGTTCTATTCATTTCACTTTGCATCAGTTCATATAAATCTTTCCAAGTTTTTCTGAAAACATTCTTCTTATCATTCTTTATAGCACAATTGGATTCTATTAATTATAATATTTCTACAAATTTTAATTTGAGAATCATTTTTCAGGGAGATGGGTGACTTTTCCAATTTCTATTTTACCTTTCACTTCTAGATTTTTTTGAAGTTTTATGAGAAGTTGTTCTCTCTTCTGAGTTCAAATTCTGATCTTTTGCATTATAGTAGCTATTCATGGTAAATCTTTGGGTTTTGTTTTTTTTTTTACTGATACTGTTTTTGGCTGTTAATTTTATGTTACAGTCGAGTTCTGTTCATGGGAGGGAGGTAAGTAAATGTTTCAACCTTCAAGTTTTTCCTGCTGTTTGTTGTTTTCTGAGTTCTGTCTGGGAGCCTTTGATCTCTTGGTTCTTCTGGAGTTCTACAATTCAGGGTCAGATGTGGTCCCTGCTCCTCCTGCTCATGCTTTGGTTTGTAAGTGACTGAGCCACAAATCAAGTACCAGCAGAAGGCCCTGAACTTTTCTGATCACCATTGAGTGACTGCTCCCAGCAGCCTGCAGAGCTTGCTGTTTTCCAGCAGTATCTGTATTTCACACAAACTGGAACCATCACTCCCCAAGGTCAGATTTTTCCTAATATCCTCCCACATTGTTGTCTTAGTCTGGATAAAGGCTTTACCGGGACTCTTACTTATTTCTACCGCTGTAAAATTTACTTTGAGACATATTTAAATTATTTATGGGGAACTGGGGAGAACAATGTAGTTCCCTGCCTTATCCCACCATCTTTTCACAATTTCCTCTCTCTCTCTCCCCACTCTTTAAAAAGCCTCAGGAGACTCTATCATTCCCTCTAATTATACCCTATTCCTTTGTTTTTCAGTCAAATTCCTAGAAAAAAAAGCTATATTCACTCACTTTTTTTCCTTTTCTCACTTTTCAACTGAAAATCTGCCTGTCAAACCTCATTACTGAACTGACACTGTTCTCTCCAAAGTTGCCAATGACTTATTATTTACCACATTTAACCCCTCTTTCCTCAGTCTTCCTTTTCCTATTATCTCTGCAGCATCTGGCCTGTTATAGATAATCTTTTCACTATACTCTCTCTTCTCTGGGTTTCTGTAACCTCCTGTGTATCCCTTTTCAGTCTCTTTATTCATTTCCCATTTGCAGATATGCCCTAAAGTTCTGTCCTTGTCCCTCTTCTTTCTTCCACATCATCAGCTTCTATGAGTATCAATATTTCTCCGTAGAAGGCTCCCAGATCTATATATCCAGCCCTAGTATCTCTTTCTCCCAAACTTCCTATTGGACACTTCAAACTAAATGTTCCATGGGCATTTCAAATTCAATATGTCCAAAAAAAGACATCATTTTGTCTAAAACCTATTCCTCTTTCAGTCAAGGATACCATCATCCATTCCTTCACATAGGTCCACAATCCCATCCCTGACTCCTCATTCTCTATCACCCAGATAGCCATTCTGTTGCCAAATCTCCCAGCTTCTGCCTTTACATCTCCTGTATGTTCCCTTTTTTCTTAGTCCCAATCTCCTCCCCCATCCAGATCCTCACCAGCTCTCTCCAGGATTATTGCAATATATTCCTAATTTGTCTCCCTGCCTCATTTTTCTTCTCTCCATCATCCACACAATGCCAAAGAAATTTACTTTTAGGACAGGACTATTCATGTGATTCCTTTATTCAATAATCTTCAGTGACTCCATGTATATACTAGGGTTCCTAGACTTGGATTAATTGTAAGCTTTTTTTTTAAATTTCATGTTTAGAACTCTCTGTACCTCCTTTTCCAACTTCTTACATATTACTCCCCTTCACAAAATTCAGCCAAACTGGACTTCTTAATGTTCTTCATATGCAACTTTTTTTCTCATACCTTGGAATACATTTCATCTTTTGTTCTTAGAATTTCTAGCCATCCTTCAAAATTTAGCTAAGTGCCGCTTTCTACATGAATAGTTGACTGCAACTATTAGTTCCTTCTCCCTGTAAATTACCGTGTACCTTTTTGTGTATATTTATATATATTTATATTTTGTCTGTACTTATATATCCCCGCCACAAGAGAACATAAGCTCCTTTTTTTAGGTTAAATATGTGTGGTTCTCTTAAATATATTTCCATATTTGTCATGTTGTAAAAGAAAAATTAGACCAAAAGGAAAAAACCCTAAGAAAGACAAAACAAACAAAAAAAGATGAAAATACTATGCTTCAACCTATATTCAGTCTCCTTAGTGGATGCAGATGGCATTTTCCATCCCTAATATATTGGGAATTGCTTTAAATCACTGAGTAGTTGAGAAGAGTTAAATCCTTCACAGTTGACCATCCCATAATCTGGTTGTTACTGTGAACAAGAGAACAAAACCTTCTTGAGGGCAGGAACTATTTCATTTTTGCCTTTGTATCTTCAATACCTGGGGCATAGTAAGTACTTAGAAAATGTTGTTTGATTGAGAGTAACTACGGGCTTCTCTTATCTTTTCCTGATTTGTCTTTGGAATTCAATTCCTGTCTAATGATTTCTTTCCAAACCTTACCAGTCCAAAGATCATTCTTTTTGGAGAAACAAAATAAAAGTTGAGTAATCAGCTTTCTCACCATCTTATTTATCATCTCATCTTCCTCAAGCATCAGTCTTGTCCTTTCTTTGCTCTTCCTCTTGCCCTTAGCACAGATTTAAAATGAAACATTTTTGTTTTTAGAATGAATGAATCACCAACCTAAGTTCATTTGGGGATTTAAGGTAACAATTTTTGTAGGATCATGAGACAATTTTGGAATAATTATTCATGATTTTCTTTTGCTTCTATTTTCTCTACAAGTCTTTTTAATAATTAAAATTATTTTAATAGTTAATATTTAATTATATTGTATATTAAAATAATTTAATAACAATAAATTAGTTGATAAATCTCTTGTGTGACTATGTACTCTCTTTGGGCAACTTTCACTTTTTCTCTGGAGTCACTGGTATTATCTATGCTTGTATTGTCAGAATTTCATTTCTGAGTTTCTCATCTCTCTTGAATCAAATTCACCAATAGATTATTAAGCTATTGGATCTACTTCTGCAAATCCTTTGAAATATTACTTCCCAAAATATAGAATATAGGTTAAAGTCTACCTTCCCTTTACTTTTTTTATGATGTACCATGGAGTATTTATTTGCCCCAAGTTACCCATTGTTTCTGTAACCTATTCTGAAGAACCTATTCCCTTTGTCACTTAACTTCCTCCACCTTTTAACTGAGGAAATGATCCTAAAAAAAATCAAGAAGCCATGAACTGCTCTGCTTTTGACAGAAAGAGAATATACAAAAACTGTCCAGATTGTTAAAGCCATCCATTATTCTATGTCAACCTTCCAATATAAGCTTTGGGATCACTTCCTGAACTCTTAATGTGCTTCTGCCTTTTTTTTTCATTCACTACTCCAACAAAGGCAATATGGTATATAATACCTTAGAATGTTCCATCTAATTGCCTCCTCACAGAGGCAATATATTACATTACATGAGACTGTCTGGGGATCTCAAAGTCAAATCCCAGTTCAATTATTTCCTAGCCGCAGGTTCCTTATCGATAAAATGAGGGGGTTGGGCTAGTTGATCATTGACTTCTATTCCAATTCTTATCTTTGTTCCCCTTCAAATTCCATAGCCAATCATTTCCAAGTCTTATTGAATCTATTTCCATGCCCATCCCTTTCTCTCTACTCATACAACCTCTCTTAATTCAGGCTCTCAAAATTTCTTGCCTACAGTGTCTTAATTTTAAGACCCTTCCTTCTGCAATTCATCCACCCAAAGCTACTAAAATAATTATGATGTATAAAAATTTTGAGAGACTAGTTTCTGGGTAATTCATTTTATTAATCATACTAACATATAATTAATAAAAAGGGATCAGTGACACTCTTAGATGCCAAAGACCTCTCATAGAACTCATTCAACACTTATGTCCTTAAAAGAACGGGTATTCCCGAAGATGGCAATAAACTGATTAGTTAAGAATAATGAGAAGAATTAATATTATAGTGAAAGGTAGACCTAATCTAATGAGGAACTGGGGGGGATGGGATTTTATTTCCCATCTAGACAACCCAGACAAAGGATCTATCCCCTACACAGAATGCACCTTAGATTATATTCTTTGTAAGATTTTCTAGTTGGGTGGGGTATTAATTCCACCAAGATAAGATAGATGAGACATTTTGGGAAATGTCTGGGATCTCCCCAGTAATTTGTTATTTAATAATCATTTCATCATATTTCTGAAGCACAGATCTAATCAGGTCATTTCCCTGATTGTGAAACTCCAGTGGCTCCCTTTTGTTTCTAGGATAAAATATAAATATTACATGTATATGTCTGTGTCTTTAAAATGTCTCATTTGGCCCTTTAAAACCTTCATATTCTTATTCTAGCTTACCTTTCCAAACTAAATATATATTAATCCCTTTCACACATGCTAATAATGGAAGGTCCTTGAAGACAGGGGCCATCTGGCTTGCACTTTTATCCCCAAGCTTATCACAGATACCTTGCACATATTATTTAATAAATGCTTTCTCTATCTACTTACCTACCTACCTATGTGCCTTCAAAGTTCCTGTCAGTTTGATAAGTCTTAGAAGACTCTTTGTCATGCATTCTGCAAATACACGACATTGGAGGTCAATATCCCAACAAGTAACCAATTGCCACTATTTTCTCATCCTCTGATTTATGAGATAGGATTTGTGAATTTATATCATTCTCTGGAGCACAAGAAACTGCTTCTGCTAAGGTTGCCCAGCTTTCCCCCAAATGGAAACAGTCCCATTCCAAATATCTCTCTTTTTTTTTATTGTTAGATTTCTATTGTGAATATTTACATCCTAAAATTCAGCAAATGCTACAATTCAGAACTTAATATCTTGTTTTATTGTCTAGACTTAAAGAGAAAATATTAATAATAAAGGTTAAATTTAAGAATATGTGAAACAAAACTCTTGATACAAAAGGAATACAAATTCCTTTTTGCCATTACACAACCTTTCCATTTACTCCTTGAAAGACTTCTGTAATAGCTATCTATGTTTTTGTTTTTGAGTCATTCAGTCATGTGTGACACAAAATGACAAAAAGCTATATGGGATTTTTTTTTTTTTGACAAAGATACTGGAGTGATTTGCCTTTTCCTTCTCCAGTATTTCCCATTTTTCACAGATGAGGGACTGAGACAAAGAGGTTTAAGTGACTTGCCCAGAGTCATATAGTTAATAAATGTCCAGGGTCAAATTTGAACTCAGGAAGTCTACCAGACTGCAAGTCAGACTCTTGATCCACTGTGCCACCTAGTGGACCACCAATGCATGGACATTTTTTTTTAATCAATATAAATTTTGCAAAGATCTTAATCTACACTACTACATTTGATTGTTTTTTTCATTACAGATTTTTATTTTCAAAACATGCATAGATCATTTTCAAAATCACCCTTGCAAATTTTTTCCCTCCCTTCTCTCTACCCCCTTCCCTAATTGGCAAGTAATCCAATATATGTTAAACATGCAATTCTTCTATACATATTTCCACAAATATGCTGCACAAGAAAAAGCAGATCAAAAAAGAAGAAGAGAAAGAAAGAAAACAAAAACTGCATTTGATTATTACAAAGATTCTCCATGTATTGGCCCCATTTCAAAGATTTAATTTTTAAAAAAACACCCTGAGTCTGAGGGATCAATGAGTGTGAAGTTTGAATCCAGGTCTCTACTAATTCCAAATCTAGCAGTCTTTTTCATCATATCACAGTGCTTTTACCCTTTTTATGTTCTCTTCTGGGATGAGATCAACTTTCACTTTGTGCATACATAAGTGCTGCTTAATGCTGAAAGAAACAGCAAAACACACTTTCTGCAGGTCACTAAAAAATTTGCCTTTTCTCTACTCTTCCTTAAAACCAGATTCTCAATCCTTCATCTTCCTCTTAATTAAGTCTCTCAGCTGACTCCTGGAACTTGTTTCACTGGAGTGTCTTGAGTAAGGCTTAACTTATTTAAGGTTAATTTTCATCCTTTTCCCCAGAAAGGTTAAGGCTAACTTTTTCATCTACCTTGAACCAGTGGTTATCATATTCTTGTCATGTCCTAATGAAAACAAAAACATTCACAAATAGAAATCAAATGTTCTAATTAGATTTTACTACCTTGCTTGCAACTCAGTTCCAGATAGTCCCTGTATTTTCATGGCTATTTGATTCTCTATTATGTACTTTTCTGTATATGTTATGTAGAAATATAGATATATTACTTACACATGTATATGTATATACATATATCTGCACACTATACACAAACTTATGAAAACATGGATATATTATATAGAGTATGAATGGAGCACACCATACACAAACAAAAATATATTGATGTTATATAGAGTATGGATGGAGCACACTTTACATAAACATTAAAACATATGGTTATATTATATGGAATATGGATAGAGTAAATGCAGTGGATCCGTGGATTTTCCTTGACATTTCTGTCCTAACATCTTGTTAAGAACTGTCAAGTACTATGCTAAATGCTAAGGACAAAGGGGGGTGAGGGGAGTGGGGGGAGAAGAACCCTTCTCTCAAAGAGCTTACAAATGGAAAAAGTAAATTGAAAAGGTACAGGAGAGGGAAGGGGACCTGGTTGTAGGAACATGAAAGAGAAGTAGCAGAGTAGTGTAGGCAGGTTAGAAAAGAGAAGGTTTCTAAGCTGAGCTCTCTTTAAATGGAGGTTTTGGAATTCATAGCCCCATCCTCCAATCAGAGAGGCAGAAGGTAGTGATGATATAGAGTAGCTAGCTTGATGGGATCCTACAGAATGATAATATTTTCCCAATCATGAGCTTTCTAGAGTATGGTGAAGAAGTCAGAGAAGTCATTTTGGATAGATTTTTTATGTTAGTATTAAGATGGGAATTTATTCAATAATTCTTAAGAGTTGCCAGTTCCCACTAAATATCTCTCGTTCTCTGTTACAAAATCACATATTTATTTAGGTTTAGCTCTCCAAGAAACATATAGATTGGACAGTACTGCTCTAAAAACCAGAAAAACTAAGTTCAAATCCAGCCTCAGACACTTACAAGCTGTGTCCTGGGCAAGTCACTAAACCCTGTTTGCCTCAATTTCCTCATCTGTAAAATGACCTGGAAAAGGACATGGCAAACCACTCTAGTAACTTTGACAAGAAGGCACCAAATGGGGTCACCAATAAGCAAACATAACTGAAAATGACTGAGTAACAATCACAAAAGTTTCCCAAGATTCCTACTGATCACTGCTAAAGAATATTCTGGGAATACTGACTGTTCAACAGGTCTGAGAAGCTTCAGTCTCCTTTACAATAACTCTCCATCACTCAAATCACAAATCAGAAGAAATAAATCCTTTATCGATTTTTGGTTGAGCATATATGGTTATCATAAACTTATTGATGACCCTCATTTTAATTCAATAAACTTAAGTAAGGACTTTCTATAAGCCTGGAAGGCTTACAGTTCTTAAGTCAATCATTGGTCATTTTAAAAATCTGCAAATTTCTTAATATTACCTCAAAGCTCTCCCAGACTGCTCCCTCTAGTGGTGAATATGAGGAAAGCTTGGAACACAGACTCACGAGCTACAAGAAAGAATCCCACTAATCAACAGTCAACCACCCAATGACTTGTATGACCTTGTAGCATTTAGACTTAGAAGGGATTTTTGAAGATTTCTTTAAAATTTTAACTATCTGGTCAAGGATCCTTTCTCACAGTGTTTTGAAGTGTATAAAATATACAGGATCATCAAGAAAACCAAAGGCTATTGAACATTAAAATGTGTTTTATCTCATTCAAATTCATGATGCCCCCCCCCCCTTGAAATCCACCTACAGATCTCCAGGCTAATAACTCTTAATTTAGTCCATATTTTTTATTTTATACATAAGGAATCTCTTTGGTCATGAATTGATCATGAATCTGGAACCCTCAGCAGCACAAAACTAATAACAAATATTAATAAAGCCTTTCACATTCTGCAAAGCATTTCACATATATTTCATTTGAGCCTCACAACATTCTTATGAAAGGTAGGTACAGTAGTTATTATTATCATCATTTTTCAAGTAAGGAAACTGATAGATAATTTGCCCAGGGTCCCATAGCTAGTAAATATCTAGTCCTTTATTCACAAGTAACAAGGTAATTCACACTTATACAACTGTCAATCGTAGATTTAAAGGTAGAGAAGATTTTAAAGGTTATCTACTCCAAACTCTGTTTTACACTTGAAGAACCTCAGGTAGTAATAAAATAAGATCCAAACCTAGTTCCTGTAACTTCAAATCCAGCACTGCTTCCTTTGTATCACAGCTAGCAAGTAATTGAAGAGGGATTCTTGAACTCAGAAGGAACATCTTGGCTTCAGCCATAGGGCTGTGGATTTGGCATTTATAATCGCTAATTTGGCATCAGAAGGACTTGAATTCAAATCCTCCCACTGCTTATTAGCTGTGTGACTCTGGGCAAGTGACTTAACCACTCCGTGCATCAGTTTCCTCATCAATTAAATAAGAGTGTTTCACCTCTAATAAGGCTTCTGGCTCTAAAGTTTTGATCCCATTATCATCTAGCTTTCATTGAATGCTGTGTAATTATAATGTCCAAGCTTGATTTCAAATAAGAGAAGAGAAAATGTACCATCTCTCTTCTTTGCAGAGATGGTTGACTATGGGAGTAGAACTTTGCAAAGACTATGTTGATTTATTTTGCCAAACTTTTTTTTCTCTATTTATTTGTTCTTATAAATTAGCTCTCTGAGTAGGAGAGGAAGAAGTCTGTAGTTGGAGATGAGGATAATACAAAAATGAGGTTTCAGGAGTGAGTTTCCTCAAACAGAAAGCTAGGGACATGGCCCAGGGCTGTGGAATTTGTGAAGCAGTGGGGCTCTGGGAGAAAGAAAAGGTTGTAGGACCTTCCAGAGCATCTCCTTCATTTGCTTTTTCCCTGTTGTCCTATGTGATTTCCTCTAAGGGTCCTCCCAAATAGAACAAGGTAAGCCCATTTTCAGAATAATAATTCCCCAGCTTCTCAGAAGGGTTAATGACAGTGACCTTCATTACACACCATGGAAACCCCCAAGTCAAGGAGGGAGTAACCAATTAAGTCCTAGAGGCCTTCAGGTGAGGAATTTATTTTTTCATTCATTGCTTTGGATTTTATGTCACCCTCATTTTCAAAACTATTCCTCCTTTCTCCTCTGTCCAGAGAAACATTCCATAAAAAAGGAGAAGTGCAAAGAAAGGGAAGCTAAGCAACACATCACCTAATTTGGATAAAATATGTGATTTTTTAAAATGTAATTTATTTTTTCAATTAATAGGCATTTTTTTTTCTCTTTCCTAACTCTCTTTGGGAGAGAAAGAAAAATTAAAACCTTTATAGTCCATTTGCACAGTAAAGCAAAATAAATTCCTTCATTGATCATGTCCAAAAATAAATGTTACATTCTGCACTCTGAGTCCAATACTTCTCTAGAAGGTGGGTAGAATAATGAACCCTTCTGTTTTTATATCTCCTTCATTTCAGTATATGTATCCCCCTTCTACCTGACCCAGAGTGTCAACCATCTTTTTTTTTTTTTTTTTTAAAGAAAAAAAGATGAGTAGGAGGAAAGGGTCAAGATAAAAAATCTTCAATGAAAAGAAACTGAGGCACAAAATTCTCTGCATAATCTTTAATAGTAAGGCTAGAAATTATCAATAATAGAGGCCAATGGCCCCTCAGTGAGCAAAAATACAGTTTAAAATCAGAGCAATTTTTCCTGTAGTTTGATGATTATATAAGCTTTAATAACACAAACTAAACTAAGTTTGTGATTAGTCCATAATTATCTTGACTAACAAAACTGGGGGAAGGATCTTCAGAATCCATAGTATCAAGGAAAACACAGAGTTGAACATCTTCTGGAAAATTTCAATCAGATACCCTCCCTTCACCAGAGAGATCCACTGCTAGAATAAACATTTCCAGAACAGGTTGAATCATCCTCCATCCATCCACCTTATTTATCTCCTTCAAGATGCAGATCCAGTTTCAGTGGTGTACAGTCTCCCACAAAGTCTCCTACTTACTTTTCTACCAAGGTCTATACAAAATAAATCCACATCTAAGTTCTAGGAATTGGTTATAGTGATTACTAAAACTCTTCACTATTAATTAGTCAGTAATCAATAATCAATTAATTCCCATCTCTATAAAATATGAAAGGAGATCATTTTCTCATCTTTTCTTTGGTGCTACCTTAATTCTTGCAATTACATGATACTCAATTTAGTATGTTTTTTTCCTTCCACTCACATGTAATTATTGCATATAATGCATTGCATATACTTTCCTAATTCTGCTCACTTTACTAGGTATTAGTACAAGTCTTCCATGTTCCTCTGAATATCTGATAATCATTGCTTCATTGACTGCTTTGAAGAAGGGGCTGGAAGAGGTACGAAAATGTAAAGCAGTTTGTAGGCTCATAGATTTAAAATGTCCCCATTTTAGAGATAAGGAAAGAGATAGTGCAAGAAAGGAATTGCCTAAAGTTACCTATTTGGTAAGTAGCAAAGTCAGATGCAATATCCATCATTCTTTCTCTTATCTCACTGCCTCCCACATGAACATAGAGACAGAAGCCTGGCAAGAAGGGAGCAACTTGCATTTGAAAATTGTGTACCTCCTCTCTCCTACCTCTGTGGCTCTGAGGTGGCCCACTCAGGAAATCTGTGTGCATCCAGCCTGCACCAAACAAAATCTCACAAGCAAGCAGAATTCTGCTTTTCCCAAAATACAGAAAGTAAGATCTGCCTCTCTTAAACCAGTAGCCAGCATTCCTGTCAATAGTAGGACATACATACAATATTATGCAGGAAAGGGCCATCCAACAAATAAAACAGAACCATAACTCCCTAGAAATTCAGTTCTACAAAAGATGCTTCAGTGGTGTAAATGACTGGGGTTGCTACTCCAAACAGCTGTATAATAATGGCCCAGAGAAGGAAGAAAGGGCCAAAATCACCAGCAAGGATTTTAATCTTGTAATCTGTTTTTATATTATTTTTATTTGGGGAAGGAAACTTAAGGGGCAGGAGTAGGGAAATAGAATGGGGAAAGATAAAAATCTTCCCTAATTGTGAGAGGTTACAGCATCCATAGGGCAACTAAGTGGTAAAAGGATAGAGCACTGAGCATGGAATCAGGAAGACTCCTCTGTCTGAGTTCCAATCTCAGAGTATTTATTAGCTATATGACAATGAACAAGTCATATAATCCCTATTTGCCTCAATTCCCCATCTGTTAAAAAAAAAAAAAAAGTAGGGAGGGTGGACATAGTGAAGAAGGAAATGGCATCCTTTTGTCTTTCCCAGTTTTATAGTTGTTAACTATAAGATCCTGAACAGTGACTTCACTTAACTCTGTTTGCCTCAGTTTCTTCATCTGTTTATAAAAAAAAAAAAAAAAAAAAGCTGGAGAAGAACATGGCAAAACACTCCATTATCTCTGAAAAAAAAAAAAACAAAACCCAAATTGGGTTACAAAGAGTCAAGACATGAATGAACAACAAGAACAATGTTCCAAGTACCTTGCTTAATATGAATTATTAGAACTAGAAGGTGCTTTAGAACACCTAATTCAAACTCTTTATTTTACAGACATTTTGATTAATGCAATCTGAGACAACACAATACTTTGTAAAGACTCCCTGGAGCTGTGAGAATATGGAGAAGTCATTTAATTTTTCTGGGTCTCAGCTTGACCAATTACATAAAGGAAATTGAACTAGATGGTCTTCAAGCTTCCTTTCAACTCTTCATCCATGATTCTAGTAAAAGTTAATAAACTCCTATTAGTGGGACATTAATTTGCCAATATTTAATCCCATAGTCAAGTAATTGTCTTCACTAATGCTAATTTCTAATAAATATAGTTGAGGACTAAGATTAAACCATTTAGAATATTACTACGCTAGGAGTCAGAAGACTTGACTCCTAATCTAGGTTCTGACACTGGGAATATTTCTTAATTTTTCTGATCTTTAGTTTCCTCATTGCAAAACAGGAATAATACTACCTACTCCAGCTGTTTCATAGAAGGTAAAAATCAAATGTAGCAGAAGCTACAGAGTACATTGAAAATTATAATCCTAAAAAAAGAAAATTATAATTATACATAAATGGATGCCATCATTATTATTAAAGCAAATATTATTAAATTTGCAAATTATTGGTGAGAAATTTTTGGTTATACCATTTAATTGGTCAAAATAACTTAAATGTCAGTATTAAACAGATTATTGAATTATTGAGCGATTACCAAGAATAGCTTTTTCTGTAAATGGTTTTTAAAAGTGCTTTCTTCTTTTGAACTAATTCTAAATTGAGAAATCCTTTGGGAATTTTATCAAAAAGGTAGAGAATTCATCTTTTTTTTCCAAAAAAAAAAAAAAGATAAAGACTAAATTAATTCCATAAGTTATTACTGATTTTTTTTTAGACATGGCTGAAATTGTCTACTTCATTTGCCCTATAATAAGAACAATTACAATTAAAACTGGAAAGCTGTAATGCTCTGGGACAAAAGCTTTACATAAATTTACATAAATTAAACCTTAGAGCCTTGGGCTTACAGTCAGGTAGAGTGGGATTCAATTCTTTTCTCAAATACTTACTAGTTGTGGGACCCAGAGCAAATCACTCCATTTCTAGCCTCAGTTTCTTCACCTGTAAAAGGGGAAAGTTGGACTTAGATAACCATAGTCACCTTATAACATCATCCCTCTTATGGTTTTATAATTACTTACACTGAGTTTTAAGATATGGAAAGCACTTGACATGTTATCTTACTTGACCCTCACAACTGCCCTGTGAGGTGGGTAATTCTATTAACTCCATTTTATAGCTGTAAATTGAGACTCTGAGAGTCCTAGAGTTACAGAGGTAGTGTTGAACACAATTTGAACTCAGTTCTTCATGATGCTAAATCTGGTCCTCCATTAGTCAATCAAGCTTTCATGAACTTCAGAGGCTCTCACTAAATGGATACAAATAAAAATAGAACTTAGGCTCTCTTCAAAGAACTTATAGTATAAATGAAGAGAAATTATATATAAAAGGAAACTGAAAAGGTGGAGTCTGACAGAGTTTCATTCCTAGAGAGGAATGGAACTTGGCTGACTGGGTACCTCTCTTAAATAGAGACTATAGGAAATATCAGGCAGCTAAGAAAACAGATAGGTAAGTGGAGCAATAAATACAGGAAGATTCATCTTCCTGAATTCAAATCCAGCCTCAGACATGAGCTGTGCAACTCTGGGCAAGTCACTTAATGCTGTTTGCCTCAGTTTCCTCATCTGTAAAACAAGCTGGAGAAGTAAATGGCAAGCCACTACAGTATCTCTCCCAAGAAAACCCCAAATGAGGTCCTAAAGAGTCAGATGTAACTGAAAAATGACTCCACAGCAACATATATAAAGAAGTTTTTTGGTTTTGTTTTAACAAAATTACAAATCATATTCACTTATGTATAACTGGAAGGAACTTTAGAGATCATCTAATACAACTCTTCCATTTAACAGACAAGGAAAATTAAACCCAGAGATATTAGGTAATTTTCTACAATTTATTGCATCTTTCTGGCTAATGAACTGAACAATGATTTGATTCCATTAAATTCATTTCTACCCTTGTCTTTCAGAATTGGCTAAGATATTGAGTTGCATATATCATAAGTAACTGCATTTTAAAAAAGATATTGGTAAAAATAAAATATGTAAAATCATAAAGGAAACCAATTATATAAAAATAAAATCATCACAATATTTAAAAATCAAGCTCAGAGACCAGGTAGGAGAGGAAAGGAATACTCTTAGGGGAATAGTGTCCAGAGAGGAAGTAGGGCCACCGGGGATGCTGCATTCCAGAAATAAGGGCTCAGTTTGGTCATGACTCCAGAACTGGGGACAATGTGGAAGGTGGAAACACTCAGATCTCTGGCAAGACCAACAAGAAAAAAGCTAAAGAGGGTTAAAAGTATGGCTGGGTTATACCTAAAAAAATGAGCCAGGGAGCATAGTCACTCACCATGAGGAAAGGGCTAAAAGTTTCTAAGACCTGAACCAACAACTCTTTAACCTGGTATCCTTATCAAATTTTAGTATCCCAGCTGAAAACCTTAGGCATGTTTTTAGTCAAGCCTGGCTTTATGAGTAATGATGATGATAATTATAATTATAATAATAGGACAGTGCTTCAAAGTTTTCAAAAACACTTTTACATTTACCATCCCTTTTGATCCTCACAGCAATCCTGTGAGAAAGGCAAAGTAAGTATTATCTTTATTTCCAAGAAGAGAAAAGTGACTATCAGAGAGGTACCAATAGCTACCTAGCTACTAACTGTTGAAGCTACTCTGGGACCAGAATTCATCCCTTTTGATTCTCTCCTACTCTATTCTCTGCTATCCCAGAGACTGTAGAACCTAAAAGTTTTCAGAATCTTTGAACTCATGCGCCCTCTCTATAATCTTCCCAATAGGGAACAGGCTGCCAATAAGTTTTTCCTTCTCCATTCCTCTCCAATTCAGCTTGTAGCTGGATTCATGATTCTTATTGCATGAATTTTTTCAACCTTTCAGTTGCCCATAGAGGCAAATTCATATTCTTTTACCTGTTCTTCAAATTATCTTTCAAGTCTTATCTTATTTTTAGGGACCTTTGGTACTTACCTTCCAAATTGCATAATTCTTTACCCATCTCCTTCCTTCTCTCCCTCTTCAATAAATGAATTCTTATTTAAGAAATCCTGGGGCAATTAGATGGTACAGTGGATAGAATACCAGCCCAGAAGTCAGGAAGACCTGAGTTCAAATGTGGTCTCAGATACTTAACACTTCCTAACTGTATGACCCTGGGCAAGTCACTTAAGCCCAATTGCCTGGGGGGGGGGAGGGAAAGAGACTATTATTCTTTGGAGTTCTCTGGTCTTCCTACTTTTGTATAACACCAGTTACTGGCCATTGTCCAGCTCAGTCCTCATCTCTGCCTCCTGATTTTCCTGATACCTCAGTACCACTTTCTGCTTACAAAAAATCTTTCCCAGTTCTCTTTAATCCTAATGCCTTTCCTCTGAGATTATCCCCAATTTATCTTGTATATATCTTGTTTTTACAAAGTTGTTTGCATATTGTCTCTATTATTAGACTGTGAGTTTTTAGACTAATTTCTCCCTCATTTGCAACCTCAGCACTTAGCACAGTTCCTGATGCAAATATAGCTTTCCCCATGAAGTTTTCTCATGTACCTTCACTCACTAACTACTTACTTTAAATTTTTCCCCTTCTCCAACCTCTCCTCCAACAGACACAAAACTAACCACATCACTCCTGGGCTCAGACATCTCTCAGGGGAAATACAACATCTACTTGACATTCAAAGTCTCCACAATATTGCTAGCCCATCACTTTCCGTATTAATTTATTCCATACATTCTGTGTTTCTGCCAAGGTAGCATAACAAAGTCCAAATGTGCACAGGCTAGCCTCCATTCCTGGGACCCCTTCTGCTGGTTTCAAGGCTCAGACTCCTACATGAAGGCCATTTCCTTAAGACTACCCAGTAGAATATAAGCTCCTCAGGTAGGAAATAGGAAGGTTTGTACTTATTTAAGTATCTACCATTGGAGCAATGTGATTCTCCAGGTATGGATGCTTAATTGCTGAAATGAATTGATAGGCATTTGGGCCAGAGACTCAAAACAATGGGTCAGTGCCAAAGGTTAAGCTTGTACTTCATTGCTGGAACTCTTGTTATTTCTAACTGGAATGGAAAATGGGCTTTTTGACTTGGGAGAGAAGTCAGGAAGGTGGTAAAAAACAGATAGGGATTAGGAGAAGGGGTTTTTAGGGAAGAATACAATGTGACAAACTACATCCAAGGCTATCCTCCATGTCCCACTCTGCTTCCCAAACTCAGGTGGGTGATTCCTTACAAAGTGAGTCTAGGTAGGACCTTAGAACCCATCAAATCCATCCCCTTCCATTTTAAAGAAAAGGAAACTGAGACCAGGAGAATTTAAATGAATTCAGGTTACACAGGTAGTAAATGGAAGAGCTGGGATTCAAATCCAAGTACTCAACTTTAAATCCAGGGATGTTTTCAGTCTACTACACTGATTGAATACAAACTTCTCTGTTTAGTATTTAAAGCCTTTCCCTCTCTGGCTCCTATTTACTTTTTCCATCTTCTTAGGCCTTATTCCTCTCTACCACATTCTGGTTTTTTTTGTTTTCTATACAATTTGACTGGCTGCACTTCACCCCGGAGAATCTATGTCTAGGTTGAGTCCCTTTGCCCTTACTGATCCCTAGCCTAGAATGCCCACCTTCCTCACATCTGCTTCTTAGAAGCCCTAATAAGTATTCTTTTTTGTTGTTTTTGTTGTTGTTGAGGCAATTGGGGTCAAGTGACTTGCCCAGAGTCACATAGCTAGGAAGTGCTAAGTGTTTGAGGCTGGATGTGAACTCAGGTCCTCCTAACTTCAGGGCCTGTGCTCTATCCACTGTGCCATTTAGCTGCCCCCTAACAAGCATTCTTCAGAAAGCTCAGCTGAATATATTAGACCTTTCCTGATTCCTTCCCCACATCATTTTGTATTTTGTATTGATTTATTTGGGATGTATGAGATGTTTGGGGAGGACCAGGACCTCTGGTGTGAGGGCTTGCAGAGAAAGGGCTGCTCATCCACCTGTAGTATTCACCTGGCCCTCAACTCTCACCTGTAGCTCAAAAAAAAAAAAAAAAAAATGAGCTAAGCTAGTTTGAGGGTAACCAACAGGCCTCAAACCTGCCAGTGACTTAGAGGGATGTCTGTCTACCCCAAACATGTGAAGATTTTCACTGGTTTAATTAGAGAATAAGAACAATTTGTTCCAGTAAAGATGGCTGTGAAGTGCTTAGAGCTTAGTCAGACATCCAAGAAGTCAAGGTCATCAACAGCATCCCTGGCACTCCCATCATCCTGGCTTTTGTCCTGCCACTGAACTTTGATGACTTTGGAAGAAAAAGGAAGGCTGACTGACAGCTTTTCTGTTTCTCTTAAATTAAATTCACTTGCAAGCCAAGATATCACACTACAATGCCATTGGAACTCTTTGAGATGAAGGACAGAACTATCTGGGTGTATATTTTTTCTTAGGTGAAATGTAAGCTCCCTTGGGGCAAGGACTATTTCAGCTTTTTTATCTTTGTGTTTAAAATAATATTTGGCACATGGAAGCTTTTTAATAAATGTTTGTTGATTGTTTCTGTTCTTGGTACTAGCTATACCCATCTCATAAATGATTATTTTCTTTTCAGCTGAAAACTGAAAAATATTCCTTCCTAAAGGAGCTTGGGTGAAAGCCTTCTCTGAGTGGTCTGCTCTCCACTCTTGGGATGCTTTACCTACTTAATAAAGATAGACTGAAGGGAGGTACCACCACTGGTTATCTATTTGCCTAATTGAAATCAAACATGATAAACAAACTGAAAACTCATTACAAGATATTTGCTTTCACTGCAAATACTCCACCTCATTAGGACAATAAGGGACCCAGATACTAACTGAGATTGCTCAAACAAACTTTAGTAATCTGGTCCTCTAATTAAAAGGAAAACAATTTTGGTATGCAGCATTTTGATATGCAGTAAGGGTAGAGAAATATGTAGTAGAAAGTCACAATTGAGCCTCAGGCAAATAATTAATTTGTTTAGTCTTAAACCTGTATGTTTTTTCAGTCTGTGGTTCAACAATTACCAAAAAGAGTCACAATTACTAATGTAATCTATATGAAGACAAAAAACAATCTCTAGAATTGCATCTAAGACTTCTTCAAAACTGCTATTCATCATATATTCTTATGGAAGAGGAAGTATGCTCTTATTTCTATGGCAAAGGTATAAGTGAGGGTTAAGACTCTTTCTAGTTTAGGTTCTCTGGCTATGTGGCTAACTTCCCTTAGGTAACTTAATATGTCTGCTCTCAGTTTCTCATTGTCATTTGTCATCCATTGTAAAATGGATGAGATGATGTCTTTGGAAGTGACTCCCAGCCATTTTATTATGAGGATTTTTTTAAATATAAAATATTCCCAAGATTCCCATATGATATTGTTGTTGTAGCTCTTGAGAAAATACATAATAAAAAAAATGAGCAATGCTTTTAAGTGATTTTATCCAGAATTACCCATATAGGGTGGAGGAAGAGGAAAGGAGAGATGGGGGGAAAAGAAAAATAAGCCATTTATGTGCCTTGGAAAGGAAAAGATCAAAATGACAGTGATTGACCGACAGATTCTTTATATTAACTGCATTACTCATTACCTCCAGGATTCTTCAGCCAGTAGGCTGGAAAACACCATTCTAAGAATGATTTCAGCTAATATCATTAAAATGGACTGCATAAAGTGACTTCAAAAAAACTCATTGAAATTCATCTCTGTTTTTACAACTTAGATTTTTTTTTTGAAGGATATGTGGAAATTGGCTGACTAGATAATGCATCTAATTATGTTTCTTTTCCTTTTGCCCTAAAGAAACCATTTCTAGGATACCTTGACTACCAGGAAATGAAAAACAGGGAATGAATCAAAGAGACCTACTCAAGAAAACCTCATTCTTACAACATTGGGATCTGTGTAGAGTCCGCCCACAGAAAGGAATCATCTGACATCATCCAAGGACGATTATTTTTGAGCATCATGGGAGTCTGCAGTATCTGGTTTTACTTCCAGGGGAAAAAAACCAGGATCCAAAAAAATTTCTCTTAATGAACTGCCAATATACCAAGCCAGTCAATTTATGTTTCTGCACATCAGGATATGTATAAGTTTAAATGGGGGGGAAAAAAAAGACTTTTCATAAATTGTAGTGGTGTTATTAGAGTGGAAAATCCTAATTTCTGTTTGAATTTATATAACTATAAATGCATCCAAACCAAACAAGCTATAAGAATTTTAAACTATTGTTTCTAACTCCAGAAATACTAACTATAGTTTTGAAATTTAAAAATTACTTAAGCTATATTTGTTTGATCACAGGGGGAAAAAACAAAAACAAAAACAAACAAACCTCCAGGATAGATCTTTCAACTATTTTTTACAATCAAGTTTTACCAACTTGCCTGTAGAAATAAAATATAAAACACTGAATCCAGTGGCAGTATCCAGACAACTCGTAAAAGTAGAAAACTATTTAATAGTTGCCATTTTAAACAAATGAGTCTTAATGTTTAAATTAATATTGGTCACTTAAAAGTTTCAAATGCATGTTATAATATATAAATTGAAAGTATAAAATCATTCTAATGAAGATTATTCTAAAGAAGAAAGTTGTTCATTTCTGAAATGTTTTAGTATCAAGAAATGCTGAAAAATAAAAGATCTAAATTTCTGAAGCATGATTCCTAGTAGATTTCTGTTTGACAGATTTAAATTATAAAGAGAAATTCTTAATTTTTTTTTTAAATTTTTTTTGCCTTTTGCTGAGGCAATTGGGGTCAAGTGACTTAATTTTTTTTTGCCTTTTGACTTGCCCAGGATCACACAGCTAGGAAGTGCTAAGTGACTGAGACCAGATTTGAACTCAGGTCCTCCTGACTTCAGGGCCAGTGCTCTATCTGCTGCGCCACCTGGCTGCCCCTATAAAGAGAAATTCTGAAGACAATGTTATCTTAAAAGTGCCATCCAGCTCTATTTCCACAGTTGCCCATTTAAGAGAACTCACTTAAAATATAATTATATTAGTCTATTCTTAGACTAATTTATGTATTTTAAAAAAAAAAAAGCTTTTTTCTCTTTGTACTTCAATTTCCTGGTGATGCACCAATATGAGCAGAACATGGAAATTGATCAATTCAACACTTTTTTTTCAGCACCATTGTTTCAGAAACACATTCCCCTCTAAAGAAAGGATGGTGATATAAAATGAATAAAATTCCTACTTTCAGGGAACTTAAAATGCCATAGGGGAAAGTCAAAAACAAATATCCAGTTACAATGAAAGCACAATGAAATAAATGCTATAGAATAGAATAAATACCATGGACAATTACTGGTGAATTGAGGAGGTTCATTTCTGGAAGGGGAAGAAAAAGAGAGGGAGGGTAGAAGAAAGGAAAATATACCATCTTTGGAAATTTTGAATTCAATTATATATTTGTTTGTATTGGGATTAAATGATTTTCATTATTTGACTAGAAGTCAGCTTCAGGAATTCATAAACAATTTCCATATTGAAAAGAGCTTGCTTGAACTCCTGGTATAACACTGTGATCCTTGATAGAACAAGGAAGACACTAGGAATTTCCAAATGTTTTTAATTTAAAAAAAAAAAAAAGGAAAAAAAATTAAGACTCAGATACAGGAGGTTTTTACATTGGAAACCTTATGGAACTTTGGAATACTATTCAAATTGTCTTACTAGGTACAAAGATTTTAAATAAGGCAGAGTAAAACAAAAGAACATAAGCCAAAGGATTTTAAGAAATAATTTTCCTTTAAAAATTAGGCTATCAAAGCAAAAATTCTAGATTTCTGGATGAATTTTAGGTCCTCACTAAAAATGCATCTAAATAATTACATTTCTATCTATGATATTTATGATTATAAAATATGTACTTGTCTGTATATTTTGTAAAAAGATAAAAAACCTTATGCACTTCAAATATATCTCATTTAATAACATTTTAAAATGTTCTATTTTATTTTTTCATTAGGCTATTAAAAAATTAAATCCATCTACTTTCTTTTATAAATTTACAAGAGTGTACATTTTTAAAAATCTGTTTCTAAGTTACCTGATATTTGGAAAATAAAAAAAAATGCTTACTTCTTTTGTTTTTCATGTTTTTGTAAAGTCTGATAAAATAAAACCCATTTACTACAAGTTCTCTTTCTCTCTACTGTACTTCAAAATCCTTTGACATGCCACACATTTTTTCTTTCCTCCAATTTCTTTTATTTATTTTAATACACTTTACTTTATGAATCATCTTAGGAGAGAAAAATCATAACAAGAGGGAAAAAACATGGGGGAAGAAAAAAAAACAGAAATAAGAAGTGAACATAGCATATGTTGATTTACATTCAATCTCCATAATTCTTTTTCTGGATTGCAGATGGCATTTTTATGTAAAGATTTTGGAGATTTATACCAGGAATGCAGGGCTGCTTCAATATCAGGAAAATTATTATCATAATTAACTGTATCAGTAATGAAATCATATGATAATCTCTTTAGATGTAGAAAAGGCTCTTGACAACATATAGTACTCATTCCTGAAAAAACACTAGAGAGCATTTTCCTTAAAATAATAATCAGTATCAATCTAAAACCAACAGCAAACATTATTTGTAATAGAGAGAAGCTGGATACATTTTCAATAAGATCAGAAGTGAAACAAGGATGCCCATATCACCACTATTATTTTTTTTAATTATTTTAAACTTAAGTATAAAACAAAAGAAAAAAACAAAAAAACAAAAACCTTTGCATGTACCCAGCAAAACATGGGAGGATTCACTATAACACAATAAATTTCCATTTCAAGAAAACCCATGTAATAAATACTATACAATGTTTTCAAAGCTACCCAGCTATTCAGTGCTTCTTTTGTTTTCTGCTATATACTTATCCTCCAGTTTCCAATGAAAAAGTGGCATTTCTTTTCTCCAGGTTTAACCCTTCTGCTTGTATCTGATCCTATCCTTTTGTATCTCTTTTGATTGTTTGAAAGGGATGATGCTTGCAGGTACCATCTTTCCCCATCTATTGGCTCAGAAATGTGTTTAGGTCTTTCCAGGATTAAAAAATCCTTCAGGAGTTTTCTCATTCTCTAGAGGTATCTTCTTTTACTTTTCTTTCCATTCACAGTTTATTTCCTTCAAAAAAAAAAATAATGAATGCAAGATGATTTGTGACGGATGGCAGGACACCCATAGCTAGCTGGTGCAATGGATATAATTTGGGTCCTGAATTCAGATTCATCCAGCCTCAGACACTTACCAGCTGTATAATGCTAATCTGTTTGGGTTTCCTCATCTGTAAAATGAGCTGGAGAAGAAATTGGCCAACCACTCCAGTATCTATGCCAAGAAAACCCCAAATGGAAGAGTAAGAAAAGAGTGAGCAATACAAAAGGGAAATATTAGCAGAAAGGGATTCGGAAAGTCTTAACTGAATTGTCCTTTGAAAAAAGCTAGAGATTCTAAGAAGCAGAGGAGAGAAGGGTGTTTTTTCCAGTCATGGGAGTCAGCTTTTACACAGGCTTGGAGGTAAGACATTGGAATATGGAAAAGCAAGGTAAGTTTGGCTGGACCATAGAGTGTACGAATGGCAGTAAATCATGGAAAGCTGGAAAGGCAGGCTGAAGCACATAATCCCTGAGGAAGGACATCTCTCTCATAAGTCAGAAGAGAGAGGAAGAAAGGAATATCAAAACAATCTAGCACTAAGATTTTAATATGGAAATAATCCCTCTTTAATACAGGATTGGAAGGGATATCTGGGTCCCTTTCCTTGGTGCCCCTTGAAACTTCCATAATTAACAAATTTCCCTTGATTTTAGCCTTCTTCCTTTTATGTCCTTCCATCTTCAGGCATTCACAAAAGTAAGTGTTTTCTTTAGATCCCCCTTTTTTGTCATCCTTTCCAGCAATTCTAATTTATTTTTTCCATATCCAATTCTTCTGCCACCTTTTGATTCTTCAAATATTTGCAGATAGCTATTGTATCTTCTCCAAGTCTTCTGTGAAGAGTCATGACGATTCATCTTCCTTAGTTCAAAGCTGGCCTCGGACACTTAATAGTTGTGTGACCCTGGGCAAGTCACTTCTCCTTGTTTGCCTCAGTTTGCACATCTGCAAAATGATCTGGAGAAGAAAATAGTGAACCACTCCAGTTTCTTTGCTAAGAAAACACCAGTGGAATCACAAAAAGTCAAAAAAGGGGAAAAAAACTGAACAACAATGGATTGAAGAGGAAGAAAATGAGAGTAAGTGGAAAGATCAGGGTGAGTAGTATGACAAGATGAATAAACTGTTCCATGATATTTTTTTTTCACTGAGTTTCCTATTAAAAGTTCTTTTTGAGAAAGTCCAGCCTTGTCCCCATTAAGTCAAACGGAAAGCAAGTTTTTCACACAACAGGAATATATGGGGGCAAAGGAGAGGGGGTCCAGGGTTGGGAACAATATATCAGTGGAAAACCAGGGTGGTAGAGAGGACATTAAGCAGTCCTAAATTTGTACTCTGGAAAGGGTTAATGGCTTGAGACACATCGAGGACAGAAAACCCAGGAGCAAAGAAATGAGATTATTGTGTATATTCAGTTAAATTACAAAAGTACTTATTAAATTGTCTAACTTGAGGCTGAGAACAGAGTCCTATATCAAGACTACTTTACATGACCTTAGGCAAAACTCACAGGGGATATTAAATATATCTTTGTTGCTCTCCCTTCCATTTTTCCTTTCCTCAAAGTTAGGGTTCCCTTTCTCCCCAGGATATCCTTACTTCCCTCCTCCCCTAGAGGAGAGAGCACTATCCTAAACTTTGCCCTTGAAAGTGAAGCTATTTTTTTCTTTAAAAATAATGAAGCCATAGAGCACCAGTCCTGAAGTGAAGAGGACCTAAGTTCAAATCTGGTCTCAGACACTTAACACTTCTTAGCTGTGTAACCCTGGGCAAGTCACTTAACTCCAATTGCCTCAGCCAAAAAAAAAAATAAAAAATAATTCAAATAATAAAAATTAAAATATTGGAGCTGTCCTGAAGATTGTTGACTTAGACTGTAGACACCACTTCTGGGTTGCCTTGGTACAAGGCTTCCAGGAGTAGTTTGAGGGCAATCTCTGAAGCTTGTCTGGGGGATCAAGATGGACAACCTGGGCCAGGGAAAGTTACTCAGTTATCAGATGTACTTAGTGCCAATCCTTAGTGAATTTCTTTCAGCTTAAGCTAAATAAATGTCCTTTTGTTAATTGTTCAGTGACCAAGGAGTAGCTCATTTTGTTCCAATATGAAATCTAAATTACCAGGTGACTGGCCTAAGGCTGGCCCAATGGAGAACAGATTTAGTTTCTCTTCTGTCTTTAGTAGCAAAACTCCTAGAAAAGGTCATCTACCTTACAATGGATACCCCACTCATCGCTCTCTTTGCCCCTTACAATCTAGCTTCCACCTTCACCATTCCAAGGAAACCACTCTCTCCAAAGTTAGTAATCATCACTTAATCACCAGATCTAATAATGGCTTTTTCTCAATCCCATTCTCTTGGATGCCTTAGCCTTTTGACACTGTTGATTACTTTCTCCTTAATTCTCTCCTCTTGGTAGGTTTTCTAGACACTACTTTTTCCTGGTTCTTCCCTCAGTCTCCTAAACTGGATCTTTCTCTGGATTACACCTTCTATCCATAATTTTCACTCAGGGTTATTATTTGGGTCCTCTTCTCTTCTCCCTCTATCCTACTTCACTTACTGATTTTATCACTCCCCAGGATCTACCATCTCTACACTAAATGATTCTTCAGTCTGCTTTTCCTGCCCCAATCTCTCAGCTGATCGTCAGTCTTTCAGAAATCTCAAACTGTATGTCTAGTAGGCATTAAACTCAGTATGTCCAAAATGGACTCATCCTTTTGCCCTCTAAACCTTCTGCCCCTTAACTTCTTTACCACTGTAAAGGACATCATAGGGAGGAGTCATCCCTAACTTCCCATCTCTCACCCCTATCCCCCCATATCCAAGCTGTTGCCCAGGTTAGATCATTTTACATTTCCAATCTCTCTCAATTTTGCTTCCTACTCAATAAACTTTGAGTGACTTCTTATTTCCAGGAGTTACCATTCCAATCTTCTACTTTCCTCCCTAATACTTGCCATTGACACAGACCTCCTGGCTGTCCCAGTTCCAGAACAAGATGCTCCATCTCTCAGCTCAGGGCATTTTCTCAAGCTGTCTCTTGTGCTTGGAGGACTCTCCATGTTGGAACCTTTATTTATTTTTTTTGTCTGTTTTTGTTTTTTATTAAAGCTTTTTATTTTCAAAACATACGCATGGATTAACATTAATGCTTGCAAACCTTGTGTTCCAATTTTCCCTCACTTTTGATACCTCCTCCCTTGGATGGCAAATAGTCCAATACATGTTAAACATGGTAGAAATGTATGTTAAATCCAATATGTACATACATATTTATATACAATTATCTTGCTGCATAAGAAAAATCAAATTATGGGGCAGCTGGGTGGCGAAGTGGATAGAGCACCAGGCCTGAGGTCAGGAGGACCTGAGTTCAAATGTGACCTCAGACACTTAACACTTCCTAGCTTAATCATCTTAATCCCAATTGTCTCAGAAAAAAAAAAAGCAAATTAAACAGGAAAAAAATGAGAAAGAAAACAAAATGCAAGAAAATGACAACAAAAAGTGAAAATATTATGTTGTGAATGTTGGGACTTTTAAATCCCAAATAAAATCCCATCTTCTACAGTAAGCCTCCTCTAACTTTTTTTTTTGATGTTATATCTCCATTAGATTGTGAGCAAATCATTTAATAAAATGTTCATGTGTGAAGGTGAATAAAGCTATATTCTGTAAATTTTAAAGAAACATCTGCTCCCCAAATAAAGTGACCTCTGAAACTGAGGAGGCCTTGAATGGTAGGTGTTGGGGGCTGAGAGAAACTGAAGAATTGATTTTAAAAATTATTCCCTGGGGCAGTCAGGAAGAAGGCTCTGATAATCAAGCTCAGTTTAGTTCCTTGTTCCCATCCCACAGTAAAGTAATCCAGTCATAAATCCAAGTTACATCAAGTTCCTGAGGCTAAATTCTTCCTACTTCTGGTGCTGGCCATCATTTGGGGACAAACTACATCACAGATCACGTCAATCTCATTGGCAATGAAATAGTGAATTGTTATTTTTATGCAGAATTATGTTTTCTCAGATTTCAGCATTAACCTCTCCCAACTTTTGGTCTCACATTGCCAACCGCTTACTAGATATCTCCAACTGGGTGTTCCTTAGTCATCTTAAACTCCACAATCTAAAATTGAACTTCTGCCCTCTTGCTATTACTATCAAGGGTACGGCTATCTTCCTGGTCATCCATTCTCAGAATCTAGATGTCATCCTCAACTCTACTCTCACCACCCAAATCATAACAGTTGGCAGACTTAATTCAAATTCTTCTTGAAACACTTACTAGTTTGACAATCCACTTAACCTCTGTCAGCCTCAGTTTCTTTAAATGTAAAATGTAGATAATGATAGTCTTTGGAAGCTATGGGGAGTTAAGGCAGGAAAGGGCTTAATCCAAAAGAGATCCAGGGATTATGAGGGGAGCCACATTGATTAGCACACAAATTCCTAGACTGAGAATATAAATTCCTCTAGAATTTGATTTCAAATGACTGTAAAACAAACACATTAAACTCTGCTTGATAATTCTATCTGATGACCTTGCCAGGAGATAAACCTTGATTTGGAATCTTCTTATCCTTTTTTTTTTTTGGGGGGGGGGGTGTCAGTCTTAGCTGATTCTGTTCCCATTTGGCTTTTCTTGGCAAAAGATACTGAGTTGATTTGCCATTTTCTTTTTCAGCTCATTTCTCAGAAGAGAAAACTGAGGCTGTAAACAGGGTTACGTGACTTGCCCAGGGTCACACAGCTGGTTAAGTGTCTGAGGCAGGATTTGGACAAGAAAATAACTCTTCTTGATTTCTAGTCTAGTGCCCAATTCATCCACTGAGCCACCTAACAGCCCGATATCAATATTTCAACCTAAAGAGGGTATGGATATGCCTTTCAAGGTCTCTCGAGCTGGGAAGACTTTAATCAGCTTAATTATAATCTGAATTGGGCTCTTTCCCCGCCCCACCCTGCCCCCTTTTAAACCGGAAAACAAAAGACCAAATGGGTTTCTAGATTTTCACTCCCAAGCCTGAGGTGCCTCTCCTTCCCTCCCATTCTTTGTCACCTTTGGGAACTTTGAGTTCTTGTTTATTTTATTTTGGTAATGTAAGTCTTTGTCCTCTTCTTCCAAAAGTCAAAGATTTTACCACTCATTTTATCCGTAAAAGGTGGATCTGCAAACTAACAAAGGTTCTGAACAAAGGTTCACTTCACTTTCTACTAGCATTTAGTAGGTGTTAGACCTGGAGCTAAATCTGCCAGTTCCCGGCCCTCAAGGAACTTGCATTCCAATCTAAGGGAAAGTGCATACATCTTTATTACACACAAATGCTAAATGGCTAAACCACCCTTGAGATCGGACCCAGAGATTCCACTGCTAGATCCAAAAAAATCATTTGACAAAAATAAAGACCCTGTACACACAAAAATATTTATAATATCACTTCTGGGGATAGCAGGTACTCAGAATTATAAATAGCTGATAAATTTTGGTACATGGATATAACAATACTAGTGTACTCTATAATGAAGCATGGAAAGACATACTATATATAAACTGATGCAAAGTGATGAACTAAAAAGAAAATAATATGCATAGTGATTATAATAAAGTCTACAAAACACCAAACTGGAAGGGAAAGTTACAAAAAACTTGGCTCCAAAGAAGGGATCTAAGAAGACACTTTGAGGTTGGGGATTCAAAGGATGAAAAGAGAATTCAGATTTTTTTTTTTTAATGTTAAAAAAATAAATTAGGGGCAGCTAGATGGATAGAGCACCAGCCCTGAAGTGAGGAGGACCTGAGTTCAAATTTGATCTCAGACACTTAACATTTCCCCAATTGCCTCAGCAAAAATAAATAAATAAATAAATAAATAAAAATTGTTTTGTTTTGTTTTTTTAAAAGAGGGATGTAGTGTGTGGGACCAGCAGACCCTCACCCAAAATGACTACTCAGAGTTCTCCCAAAGTGAAAAGCAGAAAAATATTTAATTAGAATTTCATGAAATTCGCGTGGTCCAACAGCCCTCGAGCAAAAGGGAAGTACTCTGAGGGAGGAGAGCCACAGCTCCAAAGCAAAAGCCCAGTTTTATTCCCTCCCCCAACCTTCAAAAAATCATTAACCTTCTCCCTTAACCCCTTTGATTGGCTGCAACAATTTCATTCCTTTTTTTTTTTTTTTTTGGACGATTATGACCTAAATGGCATGTCCTTGTCTCCTGCCATGTGACCTCTGGGAGGACGAACTGAGGCCTACCTGGCTTCTTTAACTCTACCTGATAGTTAAAGAATATATATATCTATATACACATTGTTTGTTCCCCTCTGTGAATTCTTCACTTTCCTCTGTCTCCCACAGTATTATCTCAGATAACTAGCCTTCATTCATTCATTCATTCAATCTAACCTTGAACTTCTTAGGGATAAAAATTCAAAGGTATGAAACTCCCTACTGGGAAGAAATTCATATTCTAATGGCATATAAGTATATACTGAGTAAATAAGTAGCATATCTAGCTTAAGTCAATAGTAAATACAAGTACTTTCAGGAAGTCACTAATAGGTGGGAGAGGTGGTCAAAAAAGGCTTAGTGTAACTGCTTTTTAAAAGATGGAGAATGATTCTATGCAGAGGTGAGAAAAGGGCAATCCTAGCTTGGAGAAAGAGGATGGAAAAAGGAGAAATCCAGATTTTAAAGGGTTGTAAAAGTCAAAAGAAGCAATAGAAAACCAAAGGAGGTTACCAATCAGAGGACAGATGAGGTCACATACGAATTTTAAGGAAAACCACCATAGCTACTGTGTGGAGATAGACTGGGTTGCAGAAGGGAGAGACTTGAAGGAGAGAAATTAGGAGGATCCTGAAATAAATAGTCTGAGACAAAATTTATTTGGGCTTAAAAGGGTGGTCGATGAGTAAGTAAAGAGTTAAATGCAAGCGATATTTAAAGTACAACTAGCTTTATTTGACTACTGTTTGCATATGGGGAATTAGGAACTAAGAAGAAAGTCACCATCACTAGCCTGGGGGAATGGAAGAATGACAGCTTTTAATAGAAATAGAGAAGTTTGGAAGATGGCTGAGTTTGGGAGTTTTCAAGAGAAGAGGTGAGAAAGATTTCAGGCATGGAAGGCAATCCTGATAAAGCAGAGGCAAGAGATAGAATGCCTGGAAAGAGATCTTAAAGGAGGCAAAAGGACTCACATGTGCAAAAATGTTTGTGGCAGCTCTTTTTGTAGTGGCAAGAAACTGGAAACTGAAAGGATGCCCATCAGTTGGAGAGTGGCTGAATAAATTATGGTATATGAATGTTATGGAATATCATTGTTCTGTAAGAAACGACCAGCAGGATGATTTCAGAGAGGCCTGGAGAGACTTGCATGAACTGGTGCTGAGTGAAATAAGCAGAACGAGATCATTATACACGGCAACAACAAGACTATATGATGATCAATTCTGAAGGACATGGTTCTCTTCAACAATGAGATGTTTCAAACCAGTTCCAATTGTTCATTGATGAGGAAAGCCATATACACCCAGGGAGAGGCCTGTGGAAACTGAGTGTGGACCACAACATAGTATTTTCACACTCTCTATTGATGTTTGCTTACATTATGTTTTCCTTCTCAGGTTGTTTTTTTTGTTTTGTTTTGTTTTGTTTTTCTTGTAGATCCAATTTTTTTTTTTGTACAGCAAGATAACTGTATAAATATGTATACATATATTTTAAAAAAAGTTTTAATTAAAAAAGTAAAAAATAAAATTAGCGCATAAAAACTCTCTGTGTGTGTGTGTGTGTGTGTGTGTGTGTGTGTGTGTGTGTGTGTGTAAGGATGCAATGCCACATCTGGGTATTAATGCTATTTTAACTACAGCCAACAGAAATGTCCTATAATTAAAAATGGACCTTTTGAAAATAATTAAAACATGTAGTCTATCATGGGACTAAGTAAGGGGAGAAAAACAAAAATCTTGTGAATGCCAAGTGCCTTGAGCTCTTGGGGAAATAGTGCTATATAAAGTATTTTTATTTTAATACTGGCTCTGATGTTGATTGCCTAAGTGACCTTAGGCAAGTTATTTAACCCTTGCCTTCATTTCCCCATCTCTAAAATAAGATTAATAGTTACCTACTTCACAGAGGTGTTGTGGGGATTAATTAACGAGTAGCTATTTTCCCAAGCCCATCCTTACCTTGAACAGGAGAATCAAGAATAAGGTTTTCCCTGACTCTCATTCCCTGCCTTCTTCAAAACAAAATAAATCAAAACAAAAACCTTCATGAAAAACATCCCACCAAGGGGGAGGATTGGAGAAGTAAACTATTATCATAGATAAAAATGTAGTAAGACGACTAATAAATAGTAAGAATTGTCCCAGTGTATGGGAAGGGTAGTCACTTTGAACAAAGATGCACAGATATAGAGCTTTGAAGTTGAAAGTGCTTTGCATGCTAAGCATTGTTACTATAAGGTACATTTGGTAACTTCTTTCAGCTTCCTTCCATTAATATCACTTCATTTCTTTACACATCTCTATGCATAACTATTCAGAGCCCTAGAATTTTAGTTGAAAATAAAAAGGGCTGTGCATTTCTTCCAGGATGACCAATGGGAACAGGACCAGTATCTACCTGCCCTGACCACATATTCACCAAAGATAAAATTAGCAAATATCTTAATTTTTTGTTCTGTAGTTACATGCTATGAATTTTAATTTCCTTTTTTTCTGAGCCACTGTATTTCTTAAGAATAAGGTATTAAAAGGCAAAAAGAAAATAATCCCCCATATTTCTTTTTTTGGGGGGTAGTGACCCTTTCTTTGTTGGAAGAGTATTTCATGAGTAAATTAAAATTCTTCTCTTATCACCAAAGATCCTCTTCCCTTTGGTAAGAATTGAGTAACATAAAAATAAACAATAAATTGTGGAATTGGGATTGAGATTGTACTGGTCATTTTATTAGCATACAAGGCTACAAATGCAGATTGACAAGAATTACAAAATTAACTAAAAAATGGTAAACATTAATTTTTAAATCTGCTTTTGACTAAAACCTATTTTCTTGTGTTGTTTTGTTCCACCAATTAAGACCAGGTGTGTTCATAACTACTCCAACAAGACTTTCTCCACCTGTTTCTCAATATTTCTCTTTTGTTTTCCCTCTCTTCTGAGGTATTCCAGAGTCTTGAGGGTCAAAATATCTATTGCAGCACTTTTTGAGGTAACAAAGAATAGGAAACAAAATAAATACTCATCAATATGGGAATGGATAAGCAAATTATGGTACATGAAGGTAATAGTATATTACTGTGCTATAAGAATTGACATATATGATGAGCATGGAAAGACCTGCAGAAACTGAGGCTAAGTAAGAAGGGACATGAAACAACATATATGACTGTAACAATGTAAATGGAAAGAACGCAAAACCATTAAAAATGAATCTTGCAAAATTACAAATAATAAACTTGACCTCAAAGAAGGGATGAGGACTTCTTTGCAAAAGTGGAGGCTCCATAGGGTATGAAACATTTCATATGTTAGATTTGTCTATTTATTGATCAAGTTTACAGAATTTTTTTCTCATTTTTAAAAATTCATTGCTGTAGGAACAGTTTTTTTATTAAAGCTTTTTATTTACAGAACATATGAGTAATTTTTCTACATTGACCTTTGCAAAATTTTTTGTTCCAAATTTTTCCCCTTCTTCCCCCCACCTCCAACCCTAGATGATAGGTAACCTAATACATATTAAATATGTTAAAATATATTACAAATCCAATATATATATATATATACATATCTATACAGTTATCTTGCTGCACAAGAAAAATCTAAAAAGAGGAAAAACAAAAAACAAAAAAAAACCTAAGAAAGAAAACAAAATGCAAGCAAACATTCACAGAAAGCATTAAAATGCTATGTTGTGGTCCACACTCAGTTTCCACAGGCCTCTCTCTGGAAGTATATGACTTTCTTCATCACTGAACAATTGGAACTGGTTTGAAACATCTCATTGTTGAAGAAAACCATGTCCATCAGAATTGATCATTGTATAGTCTTCTTGTTGCCGTGAATAATGATCTCCTGGTTCTGCTCATTTTACTTAGCATCAGTTCATGCAAGTCTCTCCAGGCTTCTCTGAAATCATCCTGCTGGTTGTTTCTTACAGAATAATAATAATATTCCATAACATTTATATACTATAACTCATTCAGCCATTCTCCAATTGATGGACATCCATTCAGTTTCCAGTTTCTAGCCACTACAAAAAGGGCTGCCACAAACATTCTTGCACATGTGGGTCCTTTCCTTCCTTTATGATTTCTTTGGGATATAGGCCCAATAGTAATACTGCTGGGTCAAAGGGTATGCACAGTTTGATAACTTTTTGAGCATAGTTCCTGATTGCTCTCCAGAATGGTTGGATCAGTTCACAAAGGAACAGTTTTCCTGAAAGAGGAGGAAAAGTGATAGAAAATATAGGTGAAGTAAAAGAAAAATATCTCAAATATTTTCTTAAGAAGAGAATGGGTAAAAGAGGACAGTCCTATAAAAGATCAGAATCCTAATCTGTTTATCGAGAAGTTGACAAACTTGTCCCAGAGATAAGGAATTGTACCTTCCTCCCTTCTCCTAGAGCACAGCTTCTTAAATGTTTCCTACTTGTGCACCCATGAAATTTTTACACAAACCAGAGAATATAGGTATACAAAGCAAACATTTATTGAGAAGTCATAATTTCATGACCCCCACATTGTTAAACAACCCCATATGGGGTCATGACCCACAGTTAAACAAGTTTTGCTCTAGAGAGTTGGAAGACTCTGGATAAAGAATACTGTTAAATACAACTGATATATCAATTTTGCTGAACTGCTTTCTTTCTCTGGCTTTTCTGGGTTTTGTTAAAAGGGAAGGTGGGTGGAATAGGGAAGAAAAGAAAGTAACAAAAATTAGAATCTCTGACTGGTTGAAATCTCAATTCAAAGATCACTTCTTATATAAGTTCTTTCCTGATCTACCTAGTCATTTAAGGCCTCTTCCCCAATTACTTTATTATGTGTATATCATATATACTTACATATGTTAACATTACATCCTCCAGTCCCCATCACTGTGCCCTCATGGAATGTAAATTCTTTGAGGGTAGGATCTAATTTTTTTTTTTCTGTGTCCCTCAGGGTCCAGCATATGCTGTATGTTTATACAGAACTCAATAACTGCTTCTTGTTGATAGTGTTGATAGGGTAATGTCCAATGGACATAGAATCTACTCAGGTCATGCCCCTTGCTCTAAGATCGTGGGAATCACAGATAAAGCAAAACCATTCTCCTCCTATATCCTGACTTTATTAACAGCTTATATCTTGCTTTGCATTTAAAAATAAGTATTTCACATTAATAATAGAGCACTTTAGGGCTTATTTTTACAAAGTCTAGTTTAGGAAGCTGGGAGGTAGGTGGTACAAGTCTCTCATCAGTCTGATTTTGCAAATGAGAAAACTGAAGCTCTCATAATTTAGGTGATTTACTTTGGGGCACAAAGCCAAGAAGTTTTTGAGGCCCTAACTCAGATTCATGTCTTTGACTCCCAAACTGAAATTTCAGTACTTATTACAACAGGGCTTCCTAATATGAAATTAGAAATCTAATAAAACTAAAATATGTGGGTTTTCCCACTTAATATTTTTTTTTCAATTACATGTAAAGATAGTTTTCTATTTATTTTTGGTAAGATTTTGAGTTCCAATTTTTTTTTCAAACTCCCTCCTTCCTTCCCCCTTCTCAAGCAATATATGTTATACGTGTACAATCATTTTAAATATATTTCCATATTAGATTATATTGTGAAAGGAAAAAAAAAAACAGAACAAAGGTGCCCTCCAAATTTAGAGAGAGAATTAAGGAGATTGAATACAGATCAAAACATACTATTTTCACTTTTTTTTTTCTTGTGGTTAAATGGGTTTGATTAGCTGAAGCTTTCTCAGTTTGAGACTAAGCCACAAGATTCCTGTTCCTAGAGAGGGAAGATTTTCAGGAAGGTTTCAGGAAGTCACATGATCTCTGGGCCTGGATCTCTAAAAGTCAGACCACAGGAAGCAGACAACATTGGTGACCATTGGTCAAGGATGGTTACTTCCTCTTAGTCTATCCAATGAAAAGGCTCGAGTCTTTTGCTATTTAAACCTGAGAAGCTGGAAGCTGGTTAGCTTCCACAGGCACATGGCCCGAGTTAGGATGGCTCCAAGGTGTGTGTGTGGGCCTCTCCTGCAGGGACTAAATAAATGCTTTCTCTTTGTACCTGGAGATTCTCTGATTAGTTAATTGGGAAAGGGGGTCTAGCACTCATCCTACATATGTTTTTTCCCTTTTGCTCTGATTTTTCTTTCACAACATGAATATGAAGATATTTAAAATGATTGTACATCTAAAATATGTGTTAAAACATAAAACCAGCTCAAAGGACTACTGCAGTATTTTCTGCAGATGGGGCTGTGAATTCTCATCCATTTTCACCAGAAATCATTATCGTGTTCCTTCCTCAGATATGCCATCAAAAGTCAGCTACCTGAGTCCAACCTAGAATTGAGAGATCTGGAAAGGATACATTTATTAAGTGCTTACTATATTCCAGCCACTGGGGATACAAAGAAAGGCTAAAATAATTCCGGTCCTCCAAGAGTTTACAATCTAACCAGGGAGACAACTTGCTAACAACTCTGTACAAACAATATGGCATGGAGGTAAATCTCAGATGTTGAGCAGTGACCTCTGGGTCTGCTATCAGGAAGACCTGAGTTCAAATGTGGCTTCAGACTTACTTTGGGTCATTTCACCTAACTTGGTCTCTTAACACTGGGAAGATAATTAGCACCGATCTTCCTGGAATCAAATGAAACAATAGTTGTAAAACGCCTAGCACAGAGCCTGACATACAGTAAATGCTTTATGACCATGTCAGAAGTTCACTTTACTCCCAGACTATTTATTGTGGAAGCACCCTAGCTATTCAGCCTGTCCCTCTGATTGGCTGAGGAGAAAGATGTCCAGGCCACCATGTCTAAATTCCTCCCCAGGTTGCTGTTTACTCACCAGATTTTCTCTGTGGCTCCCCTACATTATTCCCCACCACCCACCCATTCCCATTCTTTTTTAGCTCATCTTCCCCTAAACTGTAAGCTTTCTGATTGCCAAGATGTTTGTATTTGTACTTCTGGTGCCAGCATTTAGTAATCACTTAATGTTTGTTGCCTTAATCTATGGAGAATTCTAGGTTTGGGACATTCAATGAAAATGCATGGAGTCCAGAGAGGGAGTATCTTATAAGAGGAACAGCAACATGCCACTGGATTGCAGAGCTATGTAGAAGGGCCCATGTCACCAAAGAGCTTTGAAAGTCATTCCTACAACTCCTAAGATCAGAATCTGTCTTTCCCAAAGGGAACCCACTAGTCCGAGTCAGTATAAATGCTAACTTCTATGGATTTAACTACTATTCTTGTGCAGAACTCCACAACATAGCATTTTCACTTTTTGTTGTTTGCTTGCATTTTGTTTTCTTTCTCATTTTTTCCCCTTTTTGATCTGATTTTTCTTGTGCCGCAAGAAATTCATATTTATATACCCAAATTTATATACCCAACACTCATCTTTCCTTTGACATTCCCATAGGCACCTCAAACTAAAACTGCCCTGAACTTTTATCTCAGTTCACTTCAACTTCCCTTTCCATCAATGCCACTGCCATTTTTTTTTAATCTTGAAATCTGTTATTCTTCACTTTTATTTTTTTAGTCTAATTTATTTTTTATCAAAGCTTTTTATTTGCAAAACATATGCATAGGTAATTTTTCAACATTGACCCTTGCAAAGCTTTCTGTTACAAATTTTTCCCTCCTACTCCCCACCCCCTCCCCTAGATGGCAGGAAGTCTAATACATGTTAATTATGTTAAAATATTTGACAGATCAAATATGTGTATACATATTTACACATTTATCTTGCTGTACAGGAAAATAAAATAAAATAAAAACCTGAGAAGGAAAACAATGTATATTCTTCACTTTTATTCAACTACTCTCATATTATTTGCCAAATCTTGATTTCACCTCAACTCTTTATCTCCTTCAAGCCTTCTCTACTACCACAACAATCCTGGTCCAGGCTCTCATCACCACATCAGAATTATTGTAATAGCTTCCTAATTGGTTTTCCTGCCTCTGGTCACTTCTGTCTTTAATTCATCTTTCAGTTACAGAATCCCTTTAATACAGGCATGACCATGTCACACCTTTTTCAAGAATTCTCTGTGGTTCCCTCTTGCCTTTAGGCTAAAATATAATCTCTGGCTTTTAGAGTCTTTCCCAATCTGGCTTCAGTCTACATTTCTAGGCCAAGCATTCATTTCCTGCTTGCTGTTCCTGGGATGTTACCCTCATACCTGGAATGTTCTCCTTCCTTACCTCTGGGTCTTGGAATCCCTTGGATCACACTCTTACCAACTACATTCCACTCAATTTAGACCCCTGAGAGCTAGAAGTCTCCAGATTTGGGATTTGGGATTGGGGGGACGGGGGGGGGGGGGAGGGGGGTGGGTGTGGGGGTGGGTTTGGATAGTTCTCTCTGCTTGGGATGTCCACTCCTCTTAACTGTTGTGGAATTTTTACTCACTTTTTAGAACTCACCTTAGATGCCATCTCTCCAAGAAATCTTAACCACCTCCCCCTCAAGCCTTACACTTCACTCCTGTTGGGGGATGACTGAAGAAAACTCCCTAGTGAATTCATCTAAAAATGGTGTGTATCCCAGATGTCTGGACAGTGTCAATCTCCTGCCAAAAGGTAATGAAACCTTTAAAGGAGAGGCCCTGTCTTTTCTTTTTCTTCTTTTTTTATTAAAACCATTTTCAAAACATATACACGGATAATTTTTCAATATTGCCTGCAAAACCTTATGTTCCAAATTTTTTCCTCCTCTCCATCCTCTCCCTTAGATGGCAACAATATATGTTAAACATGTTAAAATATATGTTAAATCCAATATATGTATGCATATTTATACAATTTTCTGGCACAAGAAAAATCAGATCAAAAAGGGAAAAAATGAGAAAAAACAAAATGCAAATAACAAAAAAGAGTTAAAAAAATGTTATGTTGTGATCCTCACTCAGTTTCCACAGTCCTCTCTTCATCACAAGATCTGGAACTGGAAAGGCCTGTCTTTTCAAAAATTTCCACTAGTACTGAGCTTGGTCCACAGAAGACTTGTTTTTTAAGACATTTCAGAAGTTCACAGCTGGTTCCTCTGGAGGCCAGAATACATGAGTTTCCCTTTACCAGACAGCTCCTCTCCCACCAACCAGGACAAAAGTTCCAAAGACACATCGTCTTTGTTATTGTTCAGTTGAATCTGACATGTGATCCATTTGAGTTGCTCAGGGTAGCACAGAAAAGTATCTGAGACGTATTGTACAAATGAGGAAACTGAGGAATAGAATTACTTGGGTTGCATAGGTAGTAAAAACCTGAGGTTTATTGTACAAGATGAAGAAACTGAGGCAAATAGGATTACTTGAGTTGCTCAGTGTTGCACAGGTAGTATGTATTTGAGGCTTATTGTACAAATGAGGAAACAGGCAAATAGGATTACTGAGTTGCTCAGGGTGGTCCAGATAGTAGGTATCTGAGGCCAGATTTGAACTCGGGAGGATTCGTCCTTCTAACTCCAGGCCGGGCTTTTTTATCTACTTTGAGTTGCTTCCCCACATCACCTCAGGCTAGTGCTTTGATCCTAGCAGGGCCTCACCCACCCAACACACGCCAATAACTAGGTGCCTTTAGGGCAGCAGTCCTCTGCTGATGGTGCAGCCTGAAGGCTCCTGGAGGGATCTCGGCCTCTCAGTCCTAGGAATGGGAGGAGGGGTGAGGAAGACTTGAAATGGGTTTTTTTGTTTGTAGGTTTCAAATTCCTCCCACTCATCCCAGCAGGGTCCTTCAAACTTCAGTTGTGGGGACATAAATTATAAAAAGAAACAAAGGCTTTTGGATCTATAGAACAAACCTCTAGGTGCTTTGGAAGGTCCGACAGAAGTTACCAGAAAAGACTACAAATCCTTATTAACCTCTCTGAGTCTCAAGTTTTTACGTATGTTAAATGAGAGGGTTGGACTAAAAAGATCCTTTTTAGCCTTTAGAATTTATGATCATGGAAAGTTTACAGAAAGGTGGACCTGGAATATAAGGATGTAGGTTTGATAAAATATGAGCATGTAGATCCACCATTTATTAATTTTGACACTGAGGCAGGATCTTTCCGGAATTCAATTTCCTTACTGGTAAAATGTAGGGGTTGTTAGACGAATTTTAAAAAGTCTTTCCCGGCCCTAAATCTTGAATTGGATTTGAGCAAATACGAATGCTTTCAAAAATTTAGCTACCTCACTAGGTTGTCAGTAAACATGAAGCACCTACTATGTGCTAAGTCCTGGTGACAGAAAGATAAAAGGCACTCCCCGCTCAATTCTGTACAAATAAACTTCATGTGAGGTAGCTAGCTGGCAGCGCATGGAGCACCAGATTTAGAATCAGCAAGACCCAAATTCAAATATGGTCTCAGGGGTAGCTGTGACCTGAGCAAGCCACTTAACCCTTTACAGATGTTTTCTCATCTGTAAAATGGACTGGAGAAGGAAATAGAAAAAATACTCTGCTATCTTTGCTAAAAAAAAATTAAAAAAAAATAATTCGGACGCAACTGAACAAAATTTACATGCGCAAACTAAAAATAATCAACAACAAAGGGAACTACCATTATCCAGGTGATTGGGAAAGGTTTCATATAAATAGTGGGATTTTTTTTAACAGAAGGAAGCCAGAGGTGGTGAAGAGACCGGCGGGAATTGGGGTGTGGGGAGGGAGGAAGACATGAAAAATGTCTCGGAGACGTGGAACGTCTCCCAGTTTAAAGCGCTTGGCAAACTTTAAAGAATTATTGTCACTCTTACTGCTACTCTTGGTGTCATTCTGCAGTGAAGAACTCAGGAGCTCCAGCAAGCCCAAGAGGTAGGAAAAGTTTCCCAATGGCATCTTTACGGTTTATTATACATAACAGCTCCCTCCTCATCCGCCTGCAGTAAGGGGGGGAGAGGGGAAGGGAGGCGAGGTTCCCAGAACAGAACGGCCAATCCCAACGCTCACTTGGAAGGGGCACCGCCCCCTATGGCGCTCCACCTAAAAGTCATTAGGTAGCCACCTGTGGTCTCCCGAGCCCCGAGCTTGAACTACCTGGCTGCCGCGCCCTCGAACGTCCTGGAGCGGTTGCAGCCCAGGTGTTGGACTTTGGCCTCAGTCGGTAGGGTTATCTGCGCCGTGATTGGCTGGGGGGAGGGTCTCTGCGCTCCTCAGAGCGTCTGGCTAGTGCGCCCGTCGGTGTTTGCGCTGCTCGCAACTTCTGAGTCCGTGTAGCAGTTGGTCGGTGCCTTCTTCCATCTGATTGGTTGGACGGCGCGAGCTCCCTCCACCACCGTGCACTTGAACTGGGAGTTAAAGTCAGTGTCCCCGGAGAAGAGGAAGGCGGCTAAATTGGGAAGGGATCTGAGTTTTGAGTTCAGCTTCGCTGCTCACCTCAGGGCTACCCCAGCCCTCCTCAAGGTCATGGCCAAAGCGAGCGCCCTGGAGAGCCTGCAGGTGGAGGCGAGCTGCGCCATCTGCCTGGACTATCTGAACGACCCGGTGACCATCGACTGCGGCCACAACTTCTGCCGCACCTGCATCCTGCGCTGCTGGGAGGAGCTGGAGGAGCGCTTCCCCTGCCCGGTGTGCCGCCGCCACTTTCCCCTGCGCACCTTCCGCACCAACCGGCAGCTGGGCAACGTGGCGGAGATCGCGCGCAAGCTGAGCCCCAAGCGCAGCAAGCGCAGACGGCACGAGGAGGCGGTGTGCGAGAAGCACCAGCAGGCGCTGAGCCTCTTCTGCGAGAAGGAGCGCGAGGTAGTGTGCCTGGTTTGCTGCATCTCGTGCGAGCATCGCGACCACCGCGTGGGCCCCGTCGACCGGGCAGCCGCGTGCCACAAAAAGAAGCTACGCGCCTACCTGGGTCCCCTGAAGCGGCAGGTGGAGGACTTGCGCCATTTCATGGCCGGCGAGCAGAGGAAGCCTGGCGAACTGCGGGAGAAGGTGGAGAACCGACGGCAGAAGCTGCACTCAGAATTTGAGAAGCTGCACCAGTTCCTGGACGAGGAGCAGCAGGCGGTGCTGCGGCGGCTGGAGGACGAGGAGAAGGAGATCCTTCAGAAGCTGAACGAGAACGTGGCCAAGCTCTCTGACCACGGCGCCACCCTGCACAAGCTCATCAGCGAGATCCAGGAGAGGTGCCAGCGGCCTGCCGTGGAGGCCCTCCGGGGCATCAAGCACATCATCAGCAGGTGTGAGAACGCCAAGATCCCGGCTGCCGTCTCCCTGGAGCTCAAAAAGGACACCTGCAGCTTCCCTCTGCAGCATTTTGCGCTCAAGAAGATGATCAAGAAGTTCAAAGTGGATGTCACGCTAGACCCGGCGACGGCGCACCCCAACCTGGTCCTCTCGGAGGACCGGAAAAGCGTGCGGTTCGTGGAGACTAAGCAGGATCTCCCCGACATCCCGGAGAGATTCACCTTTTACCCTTTCGTCCTGGGTTCCGAGGGCTTTTCGTCGGGCAGGCATTACTGGGAGGTGGAGGTCGGAGACAAGACTCAGTGGACCCTGGGTGTTTGCAAAGACTCGGTTACCAGGAAGGGAAAGATCCAAGTGTCTCCCGAGGATGGCTACTGGAGACTGAGGTGGTACAAGAATGAATACACCGCCCTGACTAGGACCCCGATCCCCCTCCTCCTAAAAATAAAGCCCAAGCGAATTGGCATTTTTCTGGACTATGACTTGGGGGAAGTCTCCTTTTACAATCTGAACGACAGGTCTCACATTTATACCTTCACTGAGACTTTTACCGAAAAACTCAGGCCTTTTTTCTATCCCGGGATCCATTCATCGCCTCTAATCATACGGCCAGTGACAGACTGGGAATGAACTGAACCTGGAAATCTGAACCTGATTTTTGTGTATCAGTTTTTCTCCTTTCAATTTCTAGCGTACTTTTGATGATGCTAATATTTCGTTCTTTTCAAGGCTCTCACTTCCCCACTTTCCCCCTCCTCCCCATTTTAGTTACCTGGATGCTCATTAAAAAAGGCTTGGGGGAGGAGAGAGGCCTTTTAATTTAAAAACAAAACAAAAAAAAAACCCACCTAAATTCTTTTTCCAGGTAGGTAGGGAAAATATCCCAATTTTACATTTTTAGAAACTACATAGAGCTTTAAGAGCCTTAACCTTACCCATTTATAAAACATAAGAGCTGGGGAGGTTTTAAACTGGCATTCCAGGATACTACCTTAACCTCTCAGTAACTGAATTGTCATGAGTCTGAAAAAAAGCATTTGCTCTTCAGTTGACTTATGCTCTTTCATTTTATTAGTTAGCAACATCCTTCCCTCTTTCCCAGCAAAATGCTGAACTCTTGTGAATGTGTGACTTGTCCCAAAATTTGTCAGTTTATACATTAAAAATTAGCAATGGTGGTTCCCTACTCCTTTCCCTTTAAGTCTCAGAGAAAATTACATAAATTACCTAAGTGTGTTTATGGGAATAAAATTTCCCTTAGGGATCCCTCCAGGTCTTTGCACCATTTTAAACTGGCTGTAAGAACTCAAAGTTTATTCTACTTATCACTGTTGTTTGTAAAATGATTATGCCATAAAGTTTTATTTTGCATTTCTTGAATTGGTAGCATATCTATACACTGGTCTGATCTCATGTCTAAACTGTTAGGATTTTTTTTTTAAAAGAATTAACAGCATAAAAAAGAAAATGTTATCCTTGAAAATTGAAATGTATTTCAAATAATTGTAAAAAGATCTTGACAGATAAAAAGCTTGTGTATTTGGAAAAAAGCCTTGGACAGAACATCCAGAGGGGTGTGGATTATAAAAGGATAGACAACTCTTCCACTGAGCTGAGTGGAACTTGGGAGTCTGTTTCCTTATTTATAAAAGGGAGAGTAGTAAGTGTTAGTTTTAAAACTAGGAACTTCAGTCTGATGCACATGAAAGTAAAATAAATTATTGTTTATATTCTCTCCTTATATAAACATGTTTACATGGTTATGATCTGCACATAATTTCTGAAATTCTTCATAAAACGTTTTTATGTATAAACAAACCATAATATTTAATACCTGTGCACTATTCTATCCTGATACTAATAATTCGGTCTATCATCCTTTTGCTTTCAGGCATTTTGGTTATTTCCATTCTATCACAATTTTTCTTTAAATTGCTATTAACTTTTTTTGGACTGGGACTTCCTTAGGGTAATGCTCAAAAATGGATTACAGATTGCACACAACTCCAGTTCCTGTTTGCTCTCTACAACTGAAGACTGGACTAATTACAGTTCCACCAGGAGTATTTCCCCTTCCTTATAACTAACTTTGGGTCTTTATCATTGCTAGTTCTAATAGTTGAGTTATTGTACCTTAAAGTTATAATGAATATTATTTTCATTGTTACTATGAAGCTGCACTCTTCCATCTTTACTCTTCTCATGTCATCATTTTGATATGAGTGTAATTCTTACATGTGAATTTGGATAGTAAACTGACCAGTGATATTCATTTTTTTCTTTGTTTTTCTCTTGATGTTTTACTACATTTATTTATTAATATCAAAGTACCATCCATAGATGATATTTGTGGAATTATTTTCTAATTTTAGACTAAAAGAATGGGAATCATAGACTGGCTGTTGAGCATGTGAACAGGATTTAAATGGTAGATATGCAGTTAAGTGGTATAGTGGATAGAGTGCCAGGCCTGGAGGCAGGAAGACTCAGGCTTCCTGAATTCAAATTGAACTCAAGACACTTTCTAGTTGTGGAACACTGGACAAGTTACTTAACCCTGTTTGCCTCAGTTTTCCCATCTGTAAAACACTCTTGCCAAGAAAACCCCACATGGGATAAATAAAATACAACTAAACAAGGTTGATGTGACCTTGGAACAAATGGTAAATGCAGCACCAGATAATGGAAAGAGCATTTATTTGAATTCATTCTGACTAGCTGCGGGTGACTTCAGGCAAGTCCTTTAAGCTCTTTAACTTGTAAAATGAAGATAATAATACCCCACCTACCTCTAAGGTGTGAAGAATGTGCTAAATAAACTTTAAAGATCTATGGATTCATGTGAATTAATTATTAGGGTGGTTTTAAATATCCCCAAAATGAAAAGGTTGGTAGACTTTTTCTAAAGTATAATTACTAATCAAACTTCTTTATGAGATCATAGATTTAGAACTGGAAAGGTCATTTAGTTCACTCTTTATTTTTCAGGGTTTTTTTTAGTCATGTCTTGACTTCATGAACCCTATTTGGTGTTTTCTTGACAGATAGAGTGATTTGCCATTTCTTTCTCTGGGGAGATGGGAGAAACTGAAGCAAGCGGGGTTAAGTGACTTGTCCAGGGTCACAGCGTCTAAAACTGTCTTACTGCCTAAGGCTGTCACATAGTAAGTGGCAGACCTAGGAGGTGTGCACCCCAATCGGCATCAATTTTCCTACATCAGATTGCCTTGCTTTTATTTCTATAGGACAAGGGCAAGTTGAAAACTTATAAAGTGAAAAACTGAAAAAAATACAGATAAAGCTCCCTCGGATTGTAGTAACTAATTTAGCAAGACTATGTTTGAAAAATTTAGCTGTGGTTACAAACTTTGGGGTACAATCTAAAGACTAGGATTTAAAGTGTTTAGGTTGCATCAATAAAGTATATAGCAAGACTGCAGCAACTAGTTAGGGTTTCTCAGCTCTCTTGGAAATGAGTGCAGCAATCTGAATCAATTGGTGGAACACTGCTTATATTACTGGAACTTAATTCTTAGTGTTCATGTAGACATTGTGTATATATGCATTTTACATATCTATCGGTCTTTTGTATATACACATAATGGGATTTTTGTCATCTTATTCCTTAACAGAAGTAATCTTATGCCATGGTTTAAAAAAAATACTGAGGAAAAGTATAGATTTTTTTTCCACTCGGTTTGCAAATTTTTAACCTACACTGCAGAATTTCATCTAGAGTAGAAATAAAGCAGTTATGTAAGGATAAGGTAAATAAGAAAAAGGTTTTTTAAAAAACTTGAGTAAGTTGACTTAGCTATTACATTTCAACGATTAAGTGAATGAACTTGAATATATTTCCAAAATCCATGAAGTTTCTTATGTTTTTCATCTTCAGTTTGAACATGAAATAATGCTTCCTTGAAAATATAATTTGATTCTTGGAATCAAGATTTTTCTATCACAAAAATGAATACATTTCCAATCCAATAAACAATTAAACACTTACTATGTGTGAAGCACTGTACTAAGAGCTGGGGATAAATTTAAAGACAATTCCCAACTCAAAAGAACTTAAGGAATGAAGGTGGAAACCACACACAGTGGTGAACAAAAGGGGTTCTGAGAGGAGAAAAGACAAAAGTACTGACTTACTGTTTGGGAACAAAACTGGTTTCTCTAAAGGAAGATATTGGGAGTTTATACTCTTCCCTCCCCCCAATCTGGAAAGGATCCCATGGGAGGTGGTGAGTTTAGTGGAAATAATTTTTTTTTTTTTTTTTGGAAAGTTATAATTTAACTTCTCATCCTCAAACGGGAGTGTTATAATTTGAGCAACATGATTTTGGTTGGAAAAGCTAAATGCAACAATCACAAGCAGTAGTGAATTTTAGGTTTTCTTAAATTTAAGTGCCAGATATGTAATTACTTATGTACAAAACCATGGTCAATGTTTAATATTTTAACTACTACAAGATCAGTTCAGCTGTTAGTAAAATAAGTCAGAATTTTTGTTTTGTTTCAATTTCCGAGGCTTGATTTTCAAAGAGTTAAACTTGTGAAGAAAAACATCAGAACACTAAATGTTTTTCTTCTTCCTGTCAGGACTAGTGAAATAATGAAGATGTGAGAAGGAAAAAGTAATTTCGTTTAATCATTGATTGACTTCCCTAGGCAATAAAAAAGATAGGCGAAAGACATTCCAAATGTGGTCTCTACTTCAGCTAAAGATTCACTAGCTACAAGTCTGTATATTAAAAAAGAAATTTCAGTCAAAACATTAAGTATGAGTCATTCTGCTTAATAGGAAAATAAAAAAGCAAGCAAAACAGACCCTGCCCTCAAAGAGCTTACCAATGGAAAGTTTAGTGGGAAGGAGAGGAAAGGTACAGTGATGGAGATGTCTGATCATGAGTTCCAGATACAGCTGGTAGAAAATGTGGAGATAAACTGTTGAAGGTCTGAAGCCCGTGGTCCTGCCTTCCAGTTAGAGGGATAAAAGGTACCAAAGAGATGTTAAGGATCAGTTATTCCATCTCACAAGATTCCATCTTGAAAAGTAAGAGTTCCCAATGAGTTTCCTGGGGAAAGAAGGCATGATGGAGAGCCAAGGAAATCCAAACCAGTGTATTGGTAGGACATGGGAGTGTTGTATGAAACAAAACATTCCTTGCTTTATAAAGAACAAAAACTTAAAATTCAAATTGTAACCATCCTTATCTGATGCTTTGTGGCCATCCCGAAGTCTTCATTTAAAAAAAAAAAAAGTTCCTTCAATGACCCTCATTTTCTGAAGTCAGGAATTCTAAGAGGTCGAGGGTTAATGAGGGGATGTTTTCTAGGGGTAAGGGACGGCCAAGCAAATAGCAAATAGGCTAGTTGGACTACCCCTCTGGTTAGAAGGAAGTGATACATTAAGACTGAAAAGATAGAAAGGTGTCAAGTTTTTACAAGCTTTAAATGCCAAACACATCTTTTATTTTTGATCCCAGAGGCAACAGGGAACCCTTGGTCTTTAATGATCAGGGAAAAGATGTGGTTTGACTTCCACCTTAAGAACATTGAGCTACTAGGTGAAGGTTTAATTAGAGTGGGAAGAGACTTGAGGCAGAGTTCAATTACGAGGATTTCATTGATCTTGAGAGGAGGTGATGGGGCTCTTTACTAGGATGGTGGCTATATGAGTGGAAAGAAAAGAGATATTTGAGACTTATTGATCAGAGCCCATAATACTACTAGATGTAGCCTGAACTAGATTATTACATAATTAGGAAATAGTTAACAAAATAAAAAGTACAATACAGGATAATATAAATTAGTTTTCTAGGTCAATAGATGCAGCAAGGATCTTTCTATTTGAGTTTGACACCCCTGGTATGCAGGAAGAAGGAAATGGCAAGATTTTGTCATGCAGAGTGTGCAAGAGAAGGGAGTCAAGGACAAGTTACCAACCAGGGTGATTAGAATGATGGTGTTTCCTTTGGTAGCAATAAGGAAATCCAGAAGGGCAGGGTGGGGGGGTAGGAGAAGGAGGGGAATAAAGTTTTGAACTGTTGAGTTTGAGATACCTTTAGGGAGGACCTGAAGCCAATCTGGAGATAATTTATGAATGTTTAAAAAAAAATGTGAACAGGATTGGTTTTTCAAGAGTTAAGAAATGCTATTTGCAATGTTTGGATGTGGGAAAAGATCCAGTTGTGTTTAGTGCATAGAATGCTGGTCAGGGAAACCGTGTGTTCCAATTCATCTTCAGTTTCCTTAGCTAAATGACCAGAGACAAGTGACAGTTTTTCTGGACCTCAAATGCCTTACCTGTAAAATAAGAATTAATACTACTTATCATATCCATCTCATAAGGTTGAGATGAGGGCCTAATGAGACATATGTAAAGTACCATGTAACCTTAATGTGCCACATAAATATCAGCTCTCTTCTGGTCTAAGATTTAGTTAATTCCATTGATAAAGTATTTGCTGTTCATCATGCCCAGTGCCTCCTGGCTCTCTTTTTAAGTAAATCTTCATAATATGTGATTCACACATTATATTCACATAATATGTGAAAACGTGATTCTTCTGAATACTGTAAGATAATGAGGCCTCTTCCATTTATTGATCTTGAATGGGACTGATTTGGATGAAGTTTTCTCAGTTTGAGGCTGTCACATGATCCCTGTTCTCAGATCAAGTCTTGGACTTTGGATTGCAGGGAGTCACATGGTCTCTAAAGGTCAGATCCCAGGAAGTGATATGATTCACAGGAAGCTGACAACATTGGTCAAGAGTAGTTATGTCCTTTTAGTCTCTCTAATGAAAAGACTTGAGTCTTTTGTTATTTACACCCGAGAATCCAGAAGCTGGTCAGGTTCCAAGAGCACATGGCGGAGCCAAGATGGCTCCCAGGTGTGTGTGTGGGCCTCTCCCTGCAGGGACTAAATAAATGCTTTCTCTTTGTACCTGAAGATGCCTCTGATTAGTTAATTTGGGGAAGGAGGTCTTGCACCCATTCCACACAATCCTGAGTTTGTTTCCCGACATTTTTCACTGTCCTTCCTTTTTTTAGATTTTTTTCTTCAGTTATTTAGTCACATCTTACTTTTCATGATCCCATGGACCATAGAATGCTCTGCCCTTCTAGCTGACACTTTCTGCCAAGTTCTTGTTCATTGTTTCCATGAAATTATCTATCCATCTCATCCTCTGCCATCTCCTTTTCCTTTTGCCTTCAATCCTTCCCAACATCAAGGTCTTTTTCAATGAGGACCATCTTCTCATTATGTGGCCAAAGTATTTAAACTTCAGCTTTATGCAGTAATTTAGGGTTTGCAAAGCACTGGGAGGTAGGGGCTGTTATTATTTTCATATTTATTGTTTACTTGTTTCAGTCATGTCGGACTCTGTGACACCATTTGGGGTTTTCTCAGCAAAGATACTGGAATGGTTTGTCATCAACTTTTCCAGTTTATTTACAAACGAGGAAACTGAGGTAGAAAGGGTTAAGTGACTTGCCCAGGGTCACAAAGCTAGTAAGTTTTTGAAGCTTAATTAGAACTTTGGCTCTTTGGGACTGCAGCCTTGGCACTCACCACTGGAGTGAAGGATTTATTTTGGTCAATTCTCTGTTATAAAGGATTTGGAAGAGATTTTTAAGGAGGGAAAGGGACCCACATGTGCAAAAATGTTTGTGGCAGCCCTTTTTGTAGTGGCAAGAAACTGGAAATTGAAAAGATGCCCATCAATTGGAGAATGGCTGAATAAATTATGGTATATGAATGTTATGGAATATTATTGTTCTGTAAGAAATGACCAACAGGAGGATTTCAGAGAGGATTGGAGAGACTTGCATGAACTGATGCTGAGTGAAATCAGCAGAACCAGGAGAACATTATACACAGCAACAAGACTATACGATGATCAATTTTGATGGACATGGTTCTCTTCAACAATGATGTGATTCAAACCAGTTGTGCTGCGATGAAGATAGTCATATACATCCAGAGAGAGGCCTGTGGGAACTG
>JAJPUD010002507.1:272325-314068 GCA_023553655.1 Myrmecobius fasciatus
ACTCATATGTTTTGCAAATAAAAAGCTTTATTAAAAAAAAAAAGGATTTGGATTTGGAAGACAGTAATGTGACAAAACATGTTTTTAAGACTTTAGAAAAAAAATTTTTTGGTTCCTGTTCTGCATAACATGATACCAACCCCCAAATTCTTTATCTTTCTCTCTCAAGAGACCCTCTAACCAGGGATCTGTGAAGTTGGATGGAGAAACAAAAAACACTACATCTTTATTTTTTTTAATTAAATCTTTATGATCATTATATTCTAACTAAAATGTCACATTTCCTTCTATTATGATTTTAAAAAAATGATTCTGAAAAGAGATCCACAGGCTTCACTAGATTTCCAAAGAACCCAGCACACAAGAGTAATAATCCCTGTTCTGATCTCCCTGTCTACCTACAATTTCTATCTTCCATTTCACATATAATGAAAATATCATTTTATGTATAATATAATGAAAATGTGATCATTTCTAAAATAGGATTTTTTTTTCAGTAGTTACTGGACAGGTATCTCACAGGGAGAACAAACAGTATCAATAAAAAAGTGATTCTCATTATTCTGTAAGAAACAATCAGCAGAATGATTTCAAAGAGGCCTGGAGAGACTTTACAGGAACTGATGCTAAGTAAGTAGAATCAGATCATTGTGTATGCCAAGAACAAGATTGTATGATGATCAATTTTGATGGGCATGGCTCTTTTCAACAATGAGATGATTGAGGCCAGTTCCAATGATCTTGTGATGGAGAGAGCCATCTGCATCCAGAGAAAGGTTTGAGTGTGGATCACAACATAACATTTTCACTTTTTGTTGTTTCATTTTGTTTTCTTACTAATTTTTTTTCCTTTCTGATCTCATTTTTCTTGTGCAAGAGAATTATATAAATATATTTATACATATTGGATTTAACAAACATTTTAACATGTATATCATATACTGGATTGCCTGCCATCCAGAGTGAGGGGGTAGGGGGAAGGAGGAGAAAATCTGAAACACAAGGATATGCAAGGGTCAATGTTGAAAAATTATCTGTGTACATGTTTTAAAAATAAAAAGCTTTAAAAAAAAACAACAAAAAACCCAAAAAACAATGAGATGATTGAGGCCATTTTCAATGTTCTTGTGATGAAGAGAGCCATTTACACCCAGAGAGAGGACTGTGGGAACTGAGGGTGAATCACAACATAACATTTTCACTTTTTGTGTTTGCTTGAATTTTGTTTTCTTTCTCATTTTTTTAAACCTTTTTTTCCATTTTTTTTCTTATGCAGCAAGACAATTATATAAATAGGCATATGTATTTTGGATTTAACATATATTTTTTAACATATTTAACATATATATTGGATTACTTGCCATCTAGGGGAAGGAGTGGGGGGAATGAAGAGAAAATTTGGAGCACAAGGTTTTGCGAAAATCAATGTTGAAAAATTATTCATGCATATGGTTTGAAAATAAAAAGCTTTAATAAAAGAAAAGAAAAGAAAAAAACTTTTTAAAGCTTTAAAGTGATTTAAAATGATTCTCATTTCCCTCCAACCTCCTTTTCACCAATCTGCCATGGTCACTGGAGGAAGAAGTCAAGGATCAGTCATTTGCACATTTTTTTTGTTTCCTCAGTTGCCAAAGTCAAAGATTTCATCACCAAGTGATCAGCTTATGGGGGTGAGCTTGTCTGTACTTAGCTCAGAGTAGTTCTCAGATAGGGTTCTCCTCCAAGACTTTCTAGCATGATAGAACCTAACACAGCATCTGATTCATTGCTATAACCTTTAAGAACCCTAGGTACCACTGACTGCGCCATGATGATGCTTCCAAGTAGGACTTCTGCTGAGGATGCAAAATGTAGAGGGAGAGTGAAAGGGGGTTATAATAGCTGTGCCTAATTTAAAACACTGAAAACTTAGGATGTTTTTATAAAGTAAATGATTTGTTGTTGTTCAGTCACATCCCACTCTTCTTGATCCCAATTGGGGTTTTCTTGGCAGAGATACTGGAGTGCTTTGCCATTTCCTTTTGTGGCCCATTTTACAGATGAGGAAACTGAGGCAAACAGGGTTAAGAGACTTACCCAACCTCACATGATTGATAAGTATCCAAGGGCCATATTTGAACTCAGGAAGATGATTCCACCTAGCTGCCAGGATATCACACTTACTCATTAATGTAATTTCACAAAAACTGACAGGCAGAAATCCTTGTTACCCACTTGTAAAGATGTTATCTGCATACAATGGGCCCAAGAATGGAATAAAAGGTTATTTCCTGTGCTAGTTATCAAGTTCTGTTGCTTCTTTACAAATCATAGTAATTAAACATTCCAACCTAAAGGAATACCATTTTGATAGTTTACTAATTTGTCAAAGAGTCTAGGAGGTTAATTGGCTGAGAAGTGACATAAGATGGGGAAGTGATTAAAATGCCTGGAATTTATATAAGCCTTTTTTTTTTTAATTGAAGCTTTTTTTTCAAAACATGCAAGAATTTTTCACCATTAACCCTTGCAAAACCTTGTTTCAATTCCCCCCCTTCCTCTAGATGACAAGTAATCCAATATATGTTAAACATGGTAATATATATATATATGTATATATATAAATCTAATATAGACATACATAGTTATACAATTATCTTGCTGCACAAGAAAAATCAGATCAAAAAGGAAGAAAAAATGAAAAAGAAAAGAAAATTCAAGCAAACATCAACAAAAAGAGTGAGAATGTTCTGTTGTGATTCACACTCAGTCCCCACAGGTCTCTCTTTGTAGATAGTTCTCTTCATCACAAAATCACTGGAACTGGCTTGAATCATTTCATTGTGGAGAAGAGCCATGTCCATCAAAATTGATCATTGTATAGTCTTGCCATTGCCATGTACAATGATCTCCTGCTCATTTCACTTAGCATCAGTTCCTGTCTCTCCAGCCCTCTCTGAAATCACCCTGCTGATTGTTTCTTACAGAAAATAATATTCCATCATTTACATAATCCTTAAGGAATGGTTCATAACCCTGCAGTCTATAAATTTAAAAAATATGCATATTGATAATTATTTCAACTTGATTATTTTGTAATCTTATGCATTTTATTTATTAATAAGAAAAATTATTCCGGGAAGGGGTCCCTGATTTCACCAGACTACCACAGGGATCCATGACACACAAAGATAAGAACACTTGTTTCAACAAAATTATGTAATGATCAATTATGACATTTTTAGCTCTTCTCAGCAATTCAGTGATTCAAGACAATTCCAAAAGACTTGGGATGGAAAATGCCATCCACATACTACAGATTGAAGTATACTGCTTTTACCTTTTTTTTGGGGGGGAAGGATGGGTTTTTTTTTCTCTCATTTTTTTCCCCTTTTGTTCAGATTTTTCATTCTCATGACTAATATGGAAAGATTTTTAAAATGATTTGTACATATTAACCTATATCAGACTGCTTATCCTCTTGGGGAGGGAGGAGGTAAGATAGTGTGGGAGAAAATATTTGGAACTCAAAATCTTTTTTTTTTAATTAAAGCTTTTTATTTATAAAATATATGCATGGGTAATTTTTCAACATTGACACTTGCAAAACCTTGTCTTCCAAATTTTCCCCTTTCACACTAGCCCCAACTCTAGATGGCAGGCAATCCATGTTAAATATATAACTCAAATTCTTACAAAAATGAATGTTGAAAACTATCTTTACATGTAATTGGAAAAATAAAATACTGTTGAGGAAAAAAAATCAACTCCTCATTTGTGGTCAGCTTTTTAGTGATGAACATCTCTAGACTCAGCTAGGATGACAGCCTGCAGGTATGTACTAAAAACTTTCCAGCTTATAAGAATATCCCAGAGGTTGCACTCTTAGCAAAATCCAGGGCACCAACACAAGACAATGGAAGATCAGATACAGTTGAGTCAGTGATAATTGTGGCAGTGCATATTATAACTAACTGAAATCTACAGAGTAGACATAGAAATATGTGGGAGAAAGTCTTCACTGGTGGAACCTTTGAAAGAATAATGTATTTCAAGACAGAAAATGAGTTCAACAGAGATGGACAAGCCTCAAGTCAAGAGCCCAGAGTTCAAATTCGACCTCTGACACTTGGTAACAGTGTAACCCTAATTATTTAAACAAAAAGTCTACAGTAATACCAGTAAGCATAGTGTCAGGATGGCTGATATTGGTCCTGAGAGATCTCAGAAATGATTTATTAAAAAACAGGAACTTAGACATATTCAATTTGTCAAGTATTTTAACATAATTAACATGTGGTAGACTTCCTGCCATCTAGGGGAGGGGTGGGGAACTGGGGGGAAAAATTTGTAACAGAAAGCTTAGCATGGGTCAATGTTGAAAAATTACCCATATATTTTGCAAATAAAAAGCTTTAATAAAATGAAAAAAACAAAACAAAAAAAGGCATTTATTTTCTTTCCCTTTCAAATAAGGAAATAAAAAAAAACCTTATAACAAATGTAGTCAAGCAAAACTAATTTCCCCATTGACCCCCAAATATGTCTCATTCTCTAGCTTGTATGCCAAATGACATCATCAGTCCTCTGGAGCAATAGTTCTATTTTCTAAATCCTTTTACTTCTACTTACTTTGTGAGTTCATACAAATTTCACTCATGTAAGAGAATCTGTTCTGCTATTCTCTTCATATACAGCTATTACTACAAACATATATATGTAGACATATATATATAAACACACATTTGCATATAAAATGTATATATATTTTAAACATACGAAGGTCCTTTCTTCTTTGTTCTTTTTAGGGTATATGTCTAGTAGTGGTATTACTGGATATAAAGGAATGAAAAGTTGAATGACTTAAAATATTGTCTAATCCAATCTCCTCATTTTTAAAGTGAGAAAACCGGCCCAGAAAGGTTAATTTTAAGGTCTTAGGTTATAGAGCAAGAGTCCTAGGATTTCAAATCCAGTTTTTCCCGCTGAACCAATTCCTCAGGACTTCTTAATTAAGGAATAGTCTTTGCTCAGCTCTATGAACTGGAATTACACGGTCCAGCAACTAGCTCACAGTGTTTAATGATGGGCAGGCCACTAAAGAGCTGCATAAGCTTAGAAATGTCAATGTAGCTCGTTTGTGCCTTAATTTCCTGACCTGTAAAATGAAATAACCCCTAGGATTGTTGAAACAGATATAAAAGCTCTCTCAAAGCTGATTAATTTTATAGATATGGCACTAGTATGAGGCTGTCAGCACCAGGTAGCAGTGGTCCAAAAAAATCAGGGGCCTGCTTGGGCATAGAATAGAAAGATAAGAGGATATGACAGATAGGAAGAATGGCATATGTGGGGGTGGAGGAAGGAGAGAAGAGGAGGTCCACTGTATAGTGGTTAGGATTGGCATAAAAAGTTAAACTTGACAGTATTGGAGATATTTTGTGTTCCAATTTTCTTTAACTAAATTTCAACTGTATTATCATTCAATGCTTCCTTCTAAGTCCTGATGGTCCATCTTGTTATAGTTGTCAATTACTCCTTTGCAAATCATTTAATTAGAATTACAAACATTAAACACAACCAGTATGTAATATACACAAAAGCTGTCAACTTTTCAGTAGTATTTATTGTTTGAACAATTCAAAGAATTTATTATTCAGTTTAGAAACAAAGTACAGATGGGCATATACACACACACACAAATGTCAAAGTCTGAGTATCCTAAAAAAATCTCTAGAACATACCTGTTATTTAAACCAAAACACATTCCATAATTCTTACAGAAATTATTAAAATGAAATTGCAAACACCATACTAAGCTGCAAAATAATCCGTTTCCTATACACCTTAAAGAATAGTAGGAAAGTTAAAGGCAGAGTTAATAACTTTTCTTAGAATGAAGGATAAAGATGCTTCCTAGAAATGGCTTGGCATTAAGGTACAAATTGATGAATACAAAGCAGGAAACCCAGATAAAATCTAGAGTTTAAAAAAGGGCCCAGACACACTTAAGCCAGTCAGAAGCTACATATAGTATATTCTTTCAGTCTGAAACACACACACACACACACACACACACACACACACACACACACGTCTCTCTCTGAACTGTTTGCAGGTGACACAATCACCTTAAGAAGATACATCACTTCATTCACTAATTAAAAAGTAGTTATGAAAGTGATGAGCTTAATACTGCACATCTTGCAAGTGATGTATAATTAAACTATTTTGAGTCTTCAAATAAAGATAAATATACATGTATACATAATATATTATATTATATACACAAGTTTCTATAAATATATTCCAAAACACTGAAGAAACCCATTCTTCCTACCCACAGGATTAACCTTGATCAAAAACCAAAACAATTCCCCTTCCCCCCCCCCACAAAAAGAAACATTTAATGTACCAATGGCAAGTATGTCAGCTAAAATTATACCGAGCAGAAGAAATAATTCAGTTGACTAATCAACACCCTTCATAGACTATTTGAACAGTTAGAGAAAGATTAGTAACTGAATGTGTCAGGTTGGTAATTTGGCTTTATCTCTACATTACCAATTAAGATAAGACTAGAGAAACAAATTCAATTTACTTTTTTGTCAGCTATATAAGATCCCTTTCATAAAAAGCAATTCAATAATGTTGTAAACTTTGTAATCACTACTTTATTGTGTGTGAACTGAGTTTCTGCCTAGCACCACAAGGCAGGTGTATAGAAATGTTTGGAGGATCCTCTTTTGCCTTACACACTAACAATGGCTTCAGCAATCTTAACACATTTACATTAAACTCATTCATTTAGAAAATTCTGAAATGATTAACTACCTCTACTAAAAAGCAAGCTGTTAAGAAATAGAAGCTTTAAATCAATTTGGATGTATTAATAGGAGAGAAGATGAAACTCTATCTTTAGAGAAACTGAGTAGTTACCTCAAATCAAACTTATTATGTCAAGGGCTAAGGAAAAATGGGTATCTGTAAGCCTATATATTTTTAATTATTGCTTATAGAGATTTTTCAAATATGGAAGAAGACTTATAGCTGTATTAACTGAAGTCCAACACACCTAAAAATGAAATTCAAGTTTCCAACATAAATTACTATTATTTAAAAAAAAAAAAAACAAACTAGTCAGCAAAAGCCCCTAACTGAATTCTAGAAGCTTGCTAGAAGGTCCAGGGTAAACTGTTTTATTTTGGATTATTCTGGAAATGATGAAATGTGGAGGACTTCACTCTCTATTTGGCTGAGAAGTGACATCAGGGGATGTGAAGGCCAATAGTCGTTTACTTAACAGGGCATTATGTCGTTTCAGGTATTCTATTATATCTCCTTGCTTTTCAACTACTTCTTCTATACTGGAACTAGTCCTGTAAATAAATAAGACACAAGAGGTTATAAAACACACAAAAGGAAGGCCCATCTGATCCATGATGCTTACTGACAGCTTTCTTTGCAGTTTCCATTAGGCAGAATACTTTTATAGTTCCTGGAATTGATTTCCCTTAATCTACTAAGCTCTATATGGTTAAGAACTGAAGTTCTCTAGGTGATAATTTCCCAAAGTACACAGACTTATTAACAACCCCTTTTGGAAGTTCTCAACCAAACAATTTTCTATTTAATGTGTGTTCATTGTAGTAACTTGGAAATTAAAAAAAAAAAATCTTCAATTCTTTGAAATAAAGTTTGTTATTGCTTCACTTAAGTGGCACTGTCAGAATTTGCCACAGATAATTGAACTGTCCTAACTAATTAAGATAAAGGATATCTGGAATTAATTATGATCAAAATAATAAAAAACTAGCTTAAACTGTAAGAAAGAATCTAAAAATACAAAAGAAGATTCTGGTCCCATTTAGCAAATTAAGCCTTTATGATCTCTTTGGGTTATCTAGTATGCATAGCTCTGTAACTTTGGGGGCATAGTTACAAAGTGCTTTCCAGATAGCTGAATCAATTCACAATTCCATGAACAGTACCTTAACATGTCTTCTTTCTTGTTATTTTCCTTTTTTGGGGGTCAACTTTGCTTATCTGAAAGGTATGACTGGAAACCACAGAGCTGCTCTAACACTTTTCTAATAATGATTTGCAGCATTTTTTGGTAGGTAAAGATAACTTGTATTTCTTCCTTAGAAAACTGTCTATCCATGTCTTTTGACTATTTAGCAATTGGAGGGATTCATTTGAACCAATTTATAAAGAAAACCTAGCCTAAATCTCAGTGGATCAAGAAAACTGGGAAAAAACCCTCTTATTTATTTATTTGTAGTTCTTTCTGTAGTGGAAAAGAACTAAAAACTAAGGTGGTTTCCTCCAGGTGAGGAATGGCTAAACAAAAATGTGTTAGACAAATGTAATGGAATCTTATTGTGCATAAGAAATAATAGTCAATTCACGTCTGACTCTCTGTGACCCCATATGGGTTTTTCTTGGCAAAGATACTAGTTTGCCATTTCCTTCTTCAGCTCATTTTACAGATGAGGAAACTGAGGCAAACAGGGTTAAATGACTTGCCCAAGGGCACACAGCTAGGAAGTGTTAGAAGCCAAATCTGAACTGAGGTCTTCTGACTCTAGGCCTAATGCCCTATTTATCTAGCTGTACTTTTTTTTTTTTTAAATAAAGGTTGCCTTTTTCTATAATTACAAAGAGTATAAATAATCATGATTATATTTGTCATTTTTGAGAGAATTCTAAGAATTAATGTGTTTTTGAAAAACACTTTCAATGACTGCTTAGAATTTACAGATTTAAAAATCAGGAGCTCTCAAGGAGATGCCAGAAGACTGTTAATACTGGTTCAAGATGCAGAACACATTTTCCAAGTGCCAGGTATCAAGAGAGTGCTTAAAAAAAAAATGAAGAGCTGATTTTTCCCCATCAGAATGACCACATACATGCTCAACTTGCGATACAATTAAGAATAAGTAATTAATCTTAAGCATTAAGATGCTTGATAGTTTTGTCTATGGCTTAGCTCTAACCACATCCCAACACTCTAAACCACAATACATACATACCAAATCCCTTAAAAGTATCACTTATGAAATCATGAGTATTCCAAGTTTTACTAAATTAAATATGGTACCCAAACATTGCACTTATTAAAGTATTCAATGGATAAAATAACAATAATATACAATAAAATGTTACACAGAATTTCTTTCTACAGCACCTATAATATAACCATATTAGTGATATGGCACAAGCATGGACCATCTCCTGAAATATGGAACTAGCATTGTTATGTTCATTAAGTTCTACCTCTACTCTCAACTGAGAAACCATGTCACCCAAAGAGATTCATCATCTAGGAATTATTCTTGAGAAAAGTATAAAGACAGAAAGGATCTGGTAACCACTATTTTATATGAGGGGCCTTATTTTTATTTTTTTTTTACTAGATAGCTAAGAAGGAAATTCAGAAGTAAGAACTCCAAGAATTAGTTTGTAGATTTGCAAACTCTTTTATCTTAAAGGCACGGCTTCATCTAAATTTTTAAAAATAATGACTCCCTAAGATCTAACACAGTAAAGTGTGTTAAATGCTTTGTCACAGCATCATTCCAAAGGCATGTCTGTAAGTACAGATAGAATTGAGGTCAAAGGGTTTTTCTGGCTCCCAATCCATCAGAGTTAACTTACTGGTGGAGCTCCATGCTCTTTGCTTCATAAAATAGGGTCATAATGGATGTACAAGAGCTGGAAAAACCTCATTCTCACTAAGCTTTTGCTTTTGTTTTAGTTCAGGGTTTTGATTTCTTTGCTGTGGGGGAACCTGAGGTGGAAATTTCCAATGCTGAGGCAAGTGAAGAATTAGGACCTGGCAAGAAAGGAAACCCTAGAGGGTAGCCTGGGGTACTGAAAGATTAAACAACTGGTCCACGGTCACAAAGCTACTATGGATCAGAGGCAGTAACTGAACCCAATTTGTGGCCTTGCTTCTGTTATCTGCTCTGACTATACTTAGTTTCATTTGCAAAAAGGGGTTGGATAAATAGCCTTGGAATGTCATCCATATCCAGAGAGAGAACTATGGAGACTAAACGTGGATCGAAGCATACTATTTTCACCATTTTTCTTTCTGATGATTTTTTCCCTTTTGTTCTGATTCTTCATTCATGACATGACTAATATGGAAATATGCTTAAAATGATTGTTACTTGTATAACTATCATATTATTTGCTGTCCTGGGGGGGTAAGGGAAAAAATTGGAATTCAAAATCTTACAAAAATAAATGATGAAAACTATTTTTATATGTGATTGGAAAAATAAAATACTACTGAGGGGAAAAAAGAGGATAGATTGGTGGTATAAATAAAAACAAGGATCATTAAACATACATGAAAATCCCTACAGGCCTTATAATAACTTAGAAAACCACATTAACATTATCTATGTTCTACCATATCTTTGATTTGGTGAATATTTTCTAAATTCATGTTAATCTGGTAATGGCAGCAGGCAATGCCAGGAGTGTTTGCACCTCTGTATCAGAAAACCTCAAAGGTTTATAAATTCTAAATCTATGATTGTTGGAAAAATAATTTGTGTTTGCAAAATGAGAGTATTAGAACAAGTCTCAGAAATACAGCTATATAGACATTCATCCTAAATACTCAACTATTTTTCCTTGGCTTTTAAAAAGAGTTCTAATTCTCAAAGAAAATACTTCCTTTCTGCTCCCATTACCCCACTTCATTATTACCTGAATCCAGTCTCTGAGGTACTATTATTGGCATATGCATACATGTTCTCTTCTTCAATTATGTCAGGTCTTGCTTTAGCTTTATTAAATCTTCTTACTTTCACTAAAATGACAAAATAACTGTTATTATGGTCTAGATAAGAATATACATTAAATTTTAAAATAAATTATCATGATCTTTTGTGGTTACACTGCTTTTATATTCCTCCTCTTCCCCTCTTATAACTAAGATTTACATTAAAAAAAACAGAACATATGACCTTTTGATTTAAAAAAAAAATCATTTGAGTACCTCTTACAGACAAGAAACAGTGCTAGGTACTATGAGTGATACAAAGACAGGTTAAAAAAAAATACAGCTCCTGTCCTGAAGAAACTTACAATCTAATAAGGAAATGATATATAAACCAATAGGCTAATGTATAAGAATGTTTCTTGCTTGTCCCTCGTTCTTGAAGCAAATCACGACTTCATAGAGGTGATACCATGATGTGCAGGTGAATTAGATTTAAATGAGGGAGGGCTGTGCAAATCACCAGCCTCACTCTCTCTGGAGTCATCTGGGTTTAGTGGCAAGAGAGAGAGAAGAATGACCAGAGATGGTCCTGAATAAAATGAGAGACCTTGAAATTAAATACAAAGGACATATGGAGGAAGATGGTCTCTACATCTAAAGAAAGAACTGAAAGATGGATAGAATGGTTTTACATATATTTATATAACATTTGTGTCTAATGGTATAAGGGAGTGAGAGGCAGGAGAGGAAGGAAGAAAAAAAATTTTAAAAAGTTATGACTTCATATATTTAAAAAGAATAACAAGTTGTGCATAATAGATTTGCGGTTTCATGTGCACTCATCTTTTCTTCTATTTTACTACGTAATGGAAATCCTTGTTTTACTTCTTAAGTGCAAAATAAAATAAATAAAAAATTAAAAAAATTAAAAATTAAAATATAGGAGGAAAGGTCATTAAGCCAAAGGCTAAGAGGGGCTGGGAAACAGGGATAAAGTCAGCTAGATGACAGTGAATAATGCTGCACCTAGAATTGAATTCAAATCCAGTCTGAGATACTTACTAGCTATGTGTTCCTGGATAAGTCATTTAAACTGTCTGAGTTCCCTCATCTGTACAATAGGGCTAACAGTACCTACCTCCCAGGGATGTCTCAAAGATGAAATTATTTTGCTACAGCATGACAGCTATTATGATGATAAGGAGGGATATGGAAATGATTTAGAATGTATGTTATAGGAAAAACATGCCCTATACAAAAGTCAGAGGGAAAGCATTACTTTCTGGCTTGGCAAACTGGGTAAAATCAGGGAAGGGAAAGCCTCCTGGAAAACTCTAAAGCAAAGAATTTGGATGAGCAGAAGCAAAGGAGGCCTTCCAGAAAGGCAGCATGAGCAAAAGCAGAAGTAGGAAATCATAAGAACCATGAGGTCACTGAGGAAGCTGAGATGGTTGAAAAAGAGGTTCTTTAAGGAGGGAGGGGAGAGAAGAGCTGGAAATTCTGTTGAAAAATTAAGTTGGGGGCAGCAGTTTGGGGAGCCAATGCCAGTAATCCCAGCGACTGGGGGACTGAGGCTGACCGGTTTCTTGAGCTCCAGAGTTCTGATGTAGCAGGCCATGAGGACTGGGAAAAGGACCAGGCTATGTGAGGAGGCCAAATGGGTTGTAAACAGATTAAGTCAAGACTCCCATGCATTTTGCATTGAATTTTGGCTCGTCAATAGACAGGCCTGGGCAAGATGGGGACATTCAGGAGACAATGTAAGTACAATGGAAAAAGTCTTAGTTCTTAGCATAAGAGGATCTGAATTCAAATCCTCCCCAATACTCACTACTTGTGTGACTCCACTAGGAAAGCCACATCACCTCCCTGCGGCTTCAATATATCCTTTTCTTTTTTTTTTTTTAAGTTTATTTTCAAAACATATGCATAGATAATTTTCAACATTCACCCTTACAAAACCTTGTATTACAAATTTTTTCCTCCTTTTCCCCAATCCCTTCCCCTAGATGGCAAATAACCCAATATATGTTAAACATGTTCTTCTATACATATTTTTCCAAATATCATTCTGCACAAGAAAAATTAGATAAAAAAAAGAAAGAGAAAGAGAGAGAGAGAGAGAGAGAGAGAGAACAAAATGCAAGCAAACAACAAAAAAAGTAAGATCTGTTGAAATCCACACTCAGTTCCCAAAGTCCTTTCTTTGGGTGTAGATGGCTTTCTTCATCACAAGAACATTAGAATTGGTTTGAAACATCTCATTGTTGAAGAGAACCATGTCCATCAGAAGTGATCATTGTATAATTTTGTTGTTGCCATGTATAATGATCTCCTAGTTCTGCTCATTTCACTTAGTATCAGTTCATGCAAGTGTCTCCAGGCCTCTCTGAAATCATCCTGTTGGTCGTTTTTTACAGAACAATAACATTCCATGACATTCATATATCACAGAGTTTATTCAGCCATTCTCCAATTGATGGGCACCCATTCAGTTTCCAGTTTCTAGCCACTACAAAAAGGGCTGCCACAAACATTTTTGCACATGTGAGTCCCTTTTCCTCCTTTAAGATTTCTGGGATATAAGCTCAGTAGAAACACTGCTGGGTCAAAGGGCATGCACAGTTTGATAACTTTTTGAGCATAGCTCCAAATTGCTCTCCAACATGGTTGGATCCGCTCACGGTTACACCAACAATGTATCAGTGTCCCAGTTTTCCCACATCCCCTCCAACATTCATTATCTTTTCCTGTCATCTTAGGCAATCTGAGAGTTGTGCAGTAGTACCTCAGAATTGTCTTAATTTGCATTTCTCTGATCAATAGTGATTTAGAGCACCTTTTCATATAATTAGAAATGGTTTCAATTTCTTCATCTGAAAATTGTCTGTTCATATCCTTTGACCATTTATTAATTGGAGAATGGCTTGAATTCTTATAAATTTGAGTTCAGTTCTCTATATATTTTAGAAATGGGGCCTCAATATCCTTAACTGAAAAAATGATGCTAGACTAGATAGGTCTCTCCTCATCTTGGCAGAAGTCTTGGATGCTACACTAAGGAGTCTGGACTTTTCAGAGCAAGCAGTGAGAGTATGTCAGTGTGCTTTAACTACTCAATCTCCTCTCTAGAGCTCTTGGTATTAATCTGCTGCTTTTCTGCCAGGCAGGTATAAAAGGGAGGCTGCTTGTCTTTGGCTGTTCTGGGGCTCTGATAAAAAGCAGTTCTCTATTTTAGTTCATTTCTCAAGAAAAAGCCAATCTTTCTTCTGAACATTTTAAAACCATCAAATAAAAACAGAACTTGAAAAACAAAATTATACGGATCTCACTGCCCTGCCTCTCCAACCACAACACACCGAAGAAGTGCCAAAACCACTAAACATTTAACAAGCTGATGTCATGATTTATGTTCTCAAAGTATGAAGAATGAGTCAAAATGGAAAACAAATGTGGTGTTAAGAAGCAAAAGTCACAAGAGATAGCAAACAACTGGCTCCAAGTCTAAAAGCCCAAGTTCTAGTCTCAACATCATCGAGTGATTGAGCAAATCAATTAACCACTTTTGACTTGATTTTCCTTATCTGTAAAATGGAAGCAATCACATTTGCATTATACTTAAGCATTCTGTAACCTTTAGAGTGAGAAGAGATTGAAATCAGGCAAAAATAGAAGTGTTGCATTAAAAAAAAGTGCTACACTTACAACATTTTTTAAAATATTAGTTTCTAGATAGTGTCATTCCCTAAAAAGTACCATCATTAATAGCCTAAAGCTTCAACTCTAAAAATAGCTCATATGTATACATACTATTGTACTTCAGAGAAAATAAATGTGCAGATCAATTGTAATTATACTTTCAAACTCAATTATTAATTTACCGTCAATTACTCAACTGAACATTAAGTGGATGGAGGGCCAGCATCAGGCAGATCTTGGGTTTGGATCCTGATTCTGACCCATGAGACAGAGAGAGTCATTCAAGTTACAGAAGTGATAACAAGGCTGTTGAGCCAAAGTAATTTAAACTAAAAATATTTGAATGAGAAGCTGTACCTTCTGGACACTTTATTTATACCATTCTCACTTTCCCCTCTCCTCTCCAACACTAATAAGTGGACTGAAAATGTCAAAGGACAGGGCTTGACATTTTTTGAGTTGTAGATTTCTCTGACAGTCTGATGTTTCTATATAAAAACTTGTTCATAAATTAAAAATAAATAAATGTGGAGAGGAAAAAAAAAGATGCTCTGAAAATAACTGAAGGGAAGCCTAACTTTCAGTTAAAAGTTAAGTGAAATTAAAGATGTGCAATTTTTTTTTTTCTCAAACAAGTTCATGGAACCTCCCCAGAGCAGCAATCTACCCACAGACCCCAGGGTAAGACCAGAAAAGGGAATAACAGGTGTTTGTCCTGGAGGCATAAAGGGGAAAAAAAAACCAAAACACTACTGTATTTCTTGCCAACAGTGACTGACAAAAAACAAACATAAGGGTAAAGATGCCTACAGCTTTCACACCTGACAACCGACAAGTGTTTTGCCACCTTTCAGAGTTTGTATACTCCATGTCTGCAAGGAGTTTTAGACAGCCAAAGACAAGAGGGTCAATTAAGCCTCATCTTCTCCAAGAAGGGAGTACTTGCCAGAAGGGCAGTTTTCACTCCTCATTATGATGAATACCCTTGACTTTCTATAGTATATAACTGGAATAAACAGACATGTTAAAGCCAATGGAATCCCCAAGGAAATGAAAAGGTAGAACTGAGCATGTTCAGCTTTTGCAAGTAAGCCTTTTACCAAATGGTTAAACCTGATGGATATGAAAGGTACTATATATAAAGGCTTCCTGCTCTGAACAGGTGTAAAGTTTTACAATTAAAGAAAGGAACACTTGCATTAAGTCAGTAGATTGATGAGGATGCATCTCAGCTTCAAAGACAACACAACTTTCCACTGGCTGTTAGCCGAGCTAAAATCAAGAGACCAGATAAAAAGGAGCATATTGTACTCCCCTCTTCGTTTTAAATCACAGGTAAAATACAGGGTGTAGAATAACTAACTAGGAACTATAAGCAGGCTCTCAATTTGCTGACCTTGGAAGGCTTATTAAAGCTGTTTCAATAAAGCTCAAATTCCTCCTTAAAAGACAAACAACAGAGTAGATGTTTTCTAAGTGGGAAAAGATTGAGTTCTAAACTAAAAGAAAAAAAGCAAAGTGATAACCAGAAGGATCTTCATCCCAGGGGCCTATTCTCTAAGAGTGCTACAATTTAGGACAGCAACATTTTAATATATTATAAAATCCTTTTATAGGCAGCAATAATCAGATTAATGTCACATTAAAAAAAAAAGGATAATCTTTTAGGTAGTCAAACTTGTCTTGTGGAAATGACCTACCTTCAACTACACAATTGTTAACCTGGGGTTAAGTTTATAGAAGGTCCATGAATTTGGATGAGGGAAAAAAAATGGCATCTTTATTTTTGCTAATCTCTAATTGAAATTTCCTCCATCATTTAAAAATGAGAAGGGGTCCATGGGCTTCCCCAGACAGCCATTACACAAAAAAAGGTGAAGAAACACCTGTACTAGAATTTCTAACAGTAAATCATATGGATTCAGAGTTTGTAATTCAAAAACATCTTGTAATTACAACGATACTGGTGTCAAATTAGACCACCCAGAAGGTGTTTTCCATTATTCTTTTAGATCATTAGCCAAAAGAGGAGTGTTTCAAAAGCATTAACTCTCTGAAGAGTTGGGTGGCCTTATGTGCCATTTCATTAGGGAGCTATGAGGACTACAAAGAAAGCAACTTACTGGATGCTGAAACTGGGTAGATTTAATTTTAAGAAAACACGGGTACTGTTCTAAATAAATTTAGCATAATGGCAATTCCTTTAGCTTAGAGAATTTCATTCATGCTATTGATCCTAACAATGATTTTTCTGAGAGCCATGGCAGAGGCACTGAAATTTGGACAGAACCCCCTTTGTCTCTCACTCCCACCAAGAGTTAAACTGGGCAAACCCAACTGCAGTTAAAATGTGACTAATCCGAAACTACTTTTGTAGTCAAGAAGTGATAAACCAGAAAAAGCAGAGTCACTGACTTCACTGGTAAAGAAGGCTGCTCTGAAACTGATATAAAATGTGAAACCTGGGTTTAAATCTCTCCCATTGCTTCATGATGAAACTGTGGACATTCACTTAGGAAGCCATGAAAAATACCAGAGAGCCTGTCAAATGCCCAACTAAATGACTCTGCATTCAAACATATATCAGAAGCCTCAGTCATTTCAGATGACTAGTCAGAAATGGAGTTAATTCAGAATTAATCCAGAAAACAAGTGAATTAAATATTTACTCTGGAGGCCAAGATCACTTTACTCAAAGTAGGCTTGGTAATGGGAACGATGGATGGATGGATGGATGGATGGATGGATGGATGGATGGATAACAGGTATGATATAGCTAACATTTATCTAGTGTTTACTACAAGACAGGCACGGTTTGAAGCATAATTACGATCTCATATGAGCCTCACAACAGCCCTGAGAGGGAAGTGCTATTATTATTCTCATTTTACAGGTGAGGCAGAGGGGGGTTAAGCTACTTACCCAGAATCCCACAGCTAGTACATGTGTGAGGGGATATAGGATCTCAGGCCTTCCTGACTCTAGGCCCAGAAATCTAGCCACTGCCTCCGGCTAGTCTGGCTTCCTCTCCTGCCTCTTCTTTTTTCCAAGAGCCAATAAGATATATATTTAGTATACACACACACTTGTTTTATGCAGCATGGTAACCAGTGTCTTTTTATGAGTATAGATTACCATCTATTAGTTTCACTAGTAATAGGCCATCCCAACTGCATAATATCTCACAAAAGAATATAAACCATCGAGAATGCTTCTTAGCAATCAGAAGCAATGTAGCATAATGGATTGAAGGCTGGACTTGGGGGGTCAGGAAAACCTAGATCCAAATCTTGCCTCCATTAACCTTTAGCAGCTGCTCAACCATGGACAAATCACTGAACTGTGAACCTCAGCTTCCTCATCTGTAAAATGAGAATGATGATACCCACAGAATATAATAAACTGTGAAATTCAGAGTAGAATGCATGTAAAATATTCTGTAGAATTTAAACTGTTCTATTGTACTAAACCAAAGAATATACACCAAGAATAGAATATTAGATTATATATTGACTCTAATAAGGATTCCATACTCATTGCCAAATTACCACAAACAATAATAAAAAACTACCAAGAAACTTCCCTTTCCCACTTTAAATAGAAGTAATCTCACAGAATTTTATCTTCTATGTTTTTCTTTGATCTATTTGGCACTCAGGTCAGTCATCTGTGTCATCTCTCTTCTGAGCAGATTATAAACTCTGAGGACAGAGAACATTGTCATTCCTCTGTCCAGTGTTTAGCAGTGGGATCACCACAAAAATAGGCACTAAGAAAATGTTTATTGACCTGTCACACTCTCTCTCATAACTCTCCTTTTGGAAATTAGGTCAATTTACAAGTGTGCTGTGATTTACACAACAGGCATAATGGTGAAGGGTTATGTAAAGAGAATTTTTTTTTAGTTATTTTATAAAAGCAAAGAATTACAAAAATAATTATTTCTTACTCATTTAAGTCAGTGCCTAACTAATTAATTTTAAACTCAGAAGTTCTTCATAGCACATTTTTAAAATGTAATAATCTTCAAAGCATATGTAGGATCCCCTACTTCATAAACGGCTTGTTTAGGGTCAGTAAGATGGCATAGTGGATACAGTGTCAGATTTGGAGTCAGGAAGACCTGTCAGGTCAAATCTTACTTCAGTCATTTAGTAGCTGTGTGACTCTGGGCAAGTTGCTTAACCTGTCTGTTTCTTTTTCTTTCTTTTTTTTTTTTTTTTGCTGAGGTAATTGGGGTTAAGTGACTTGCCCAGGTTATACAGCTAGGGAATGTTAAGTGTCTGAGGCCAAATTTGAACTCAGGTCCTCCTGACTTCAGGGCTAGTGTTCTATCTGTTGCACCACCTGGCTGCCTTACTTTATTTATTTTTGGGGGCAGAAATGGATTCATTACACTGAGAAGTCCCTCAATGAGCTACTTCCTGATTAGGATTTAGCCTGTCTCAGTTTCTTTATCTATAAAATGGAGATATTAATAGTATCTACCACACAAAGTAAAGATCAAATAAGTTAACATATCCAAAATCTTTATAAACTCTGTAAGTGCTTATTATTAAATCATCATCTACTTTAGGAGAACACCATAAGATAAGAAAAAACTTGAAAGAATTGAAAATGGTCACCTTTCATTTATCCTAGTGACTAGAAATGTACTTTTGAGATATTTAAAAAAATGTACCACTAGTTCCAATTGTTCAGTGAAGAAAGCCATATACACCCAGAGAGAGGAATATGAAATGTGGATCACAACATAACATTTTCATGCTCTCTATTGTTATTTGCTTGCATTGGGTTTCCTTTTCTCAGATTTCTTTTTTTCTTGTAGACACGATTTTTCTTGCACAGCAAGACAAGTGTGGAAATATGTATACATATATTCAACTTGTCAAGTATTTTAACATAATTAACATGTAGTGGACTTCCTGCCATCTAGGGGAGGGGAGGGGACTAGGGGGGAAAAATTTGTAATGGAAAACTTTGTAAGGGTCAATGTTGAAGAACTACCCATACATATGTTTTGCAAATAAAAAGCTTTAATAAATAAATAAATAAAAATGTATTGCTAATTCCAATAAACTTGTAATGCAAAGTGACATCTGCATCCAGAAAAAGAACTATGGTGATCGAATGTGGTTTGAAGGATAGTATTTTCACATTGTTGTTGTTTTTTCTCATTTTTTTCCACTTTTGATCAGATTTTTCTTTTGCAGCATAATGAATATGGAAATATGTTTTGAAGAATTGCACATGTTTAACCTATATCAAATTGTTTGCTGTCTTGGGTAGACGGGCAGGGGAGAGAGAAGGAAAAAAATTTGGAACACAAGGTTCTGCAAAGGTGAATGTTGAAAACTATCTTTGCATGTATTTGGAAAAATAAAATATCACAAAAAAGCACTGCTATAATTTACCTTTCATATAAATATACAAAACTTCCTTTAATCACAATTTTAGAACAAATTTAAGGAAGATATAAAAACAAAATTTAATCAATAGCAAGGGACTAAATATCTCACCCAATGGCAAATTAAAATTAAATGCAAAATTGTATGTGAAATTTATTTCACTTTATCATTTTCCATTTAAACATTTGATGAACATATTATCTGATTTCCCGAAAAGTTTCTTTACAGGCAACAAAAGCTTATGTTTATATCTAGTTCTGACTCACTGGTCAACTTTCCTATTGATTTCAAAAAGAGCACCAAAAAAGCAGGCACTAAGAGTCAATTTGAGTTCACATCTGCAGAGAATTACTTGTTTTATGTTGTATTTTTTTTTCAGAAGAATTAAATTTATTACTTATAATATTATTATAAATGACATGAATTTCCCTACTGCATAAAAAAGTTATAGTAAAAAAAAAAATCAAAAACAAAGCAAAAACTACTACATTTATAATACATTTAATTCAATAAGATATGGAAAATTTATGTATAGTATTTTTTCTTAAGTATGAATTTTGAAATACTTAGTGATAGTTGTACTGTGCATAAAAATATTTCTTATGCTTATTATTACATTTCTCTGAATTCTTTTCAATATGAATTTCCAATATATAACAAGGATTCAGTGTTGTTTGAACAGTATTGCACATATTTCCTCTACAGGCCCTCTTTCTAATATGATCTTCCAGTTTTGAGGAAGATCTAAGTTATGAAAGAATACTTTCTGACATTCATTAAATTCTTAAACCTTCTTTCTAGTATTAATTCTCTGGGGTACAGTAAGATTTGAGATCTGATTATAATGCAATTATGGAACTATCATGGAAAAATATAGGGCTATAGAGCCTGCCCTGGGAAGGGCAGATATAGTAGAGGGACAAAATGGGTAATTCTCACCTGTGTAAATGATTAGACATATCAGGGAACAGATCAGCTCCACGGCCAGGACTGCCAGAATAAAGTCGAGATAGAGGGGACCATGATCAGGAAAGGAGTGCTGTATACACAGGATGAGGAGCAGGACGGCATTGCCTGACAGAAGGAACACAAGCCCAGTGTTAGCGAAAGAGTTACAGAAGAGGAAGCAACAGCAATGACAGCACATAAGCTGAAGATAAAAAACCTAAGTGAGTCTTACCCCCTTTGGGGCAAAAGGCAGAACAAGTTTCTTAATATCACCTGAAAGCCCCAAGGGCATTGCAGCATTGTAGCTACAAATTGTAGCCACAAGCAAAACAGTGTAAATGCAATTGCTCAGGCCATTTGATCAAGGCCACTGATTTTCTGAGAAAAGCTAAAAATTCGAGAGAGATCATGGTAAGAGTCAGGATAGTTAAAAATCCCATATTGGGATATTTACTATTTGACCACAGGCAAATAATCTTAAACTCTTTGGACCTTTAAACAAAACAATACGCTACCTCACAGCACGGTGATGGGGACCACACAAGATAATGGATAAAAAGTGTTTTATAGCCTCTAAATTCTATCATTATAAAGTTCAGCTATTATTACTAGACACTTAAAGATATTAAAGATAACAAAACTCATAATACATCGTACATAATGGAAATAAGTACAATTTGTATAAATCTAAACATAAACAAGAGTGATTCTTTGCTTTTAAAAAATATTTCAAAATGGCATTCCCATATATAGCAAGATCCCTTTATACATTTAAAATGATCCAATAAAAAAAAAATCACACTAATATACAGGGTTTTTTGTTTTTGTTTTTGTTAGCACTACATTTTACAAAAATAGATTTTCTTATACAGGACATATCCAGGATGGCAATGGCTTATGTAGCTCATTTAGATGAATGCCATTTCCTCTTTAATCATTCTTTCATAGTAATACTCTCCCAGTAAGTCTATGGCACATTTTCTCTGTTGTTTTTAAGCTTACTTTTTGCATCACTAATTTGATGAACTTGGCAAACACTGAAAATGTACAAAGAGGAAGTGATTTGCAAGTCCCTTCTCTTCCTAGTATTTCTCACTAATGTTTTTCTAGGTCTGGAAAATGTTTGCTTAATACAAGGAAGAGAAGGGATCTCCTACTTGTTGGTGCAAGCAAAATGACTATGAACCAGTAAGCCAAGTTTAAATTACATATGAAAGTCACTTTGCACTTTAGCTCTGTCCTAACAAGTCCCATTCCCCCCTTGAAAATCATGCTGCTTCTAGTAAATCAACTTTGGGGAAACCTAATTGGTACTTGTTCTCAAAACAACTACACTTTTAAAAATTGGGGGAGGAAAGCTTTACAAAATGAGCAAAACTGTTTTGCATAGGTAACATGACTGTACTATTATAGATACTGGACTATATGATTTTCAAATGAATTTTAATTTTTTAAGATGTTTTACAACAGAAGTCTTTTTTATGGTAACAAAGTTGGAGATCCTCAATTGAGTAAATACTATACAATTACAGTACATGAATGTAATAATATACTGGAAAGATGGAAGAAACAATGAATTGGGAGACTTTAGAGAAGCATGGATGGCTTCTGTAAACTGATGAGTAAAACAAACAAGAGCTAGAAAGCAATACATAAAATGACTCCAACAATGGAAAATGAAAAAAAAAAACACACCGAACATTGTGTAATTATGATGACTAGATTTAGCCTTATAAAAGAGTGAGAAAAAGTTTTTTTTTTTTTTCTCTCTTCTATGAAGACATGGACAACTATAGTTGTGGAATATTATATATACTGTCAGATATGGTGAATGTTATTTCAGCTTTTGCTTACCTTTTCCCTCTTTTCAAAATCTGTTACAAAGTCTAACTTACTGGATAGGTTAAGAGGGAAGAATTTATTTCCAAATTAAAGCGATAATGAAAAATAATAAAAATGTTCTATAACAAATTCAATTTTACCACACAAGCTATATAATATGACTAGAGTAAAGGGACCAGGATAGAAGATGCAAATATATTTCAAAATGACATAAGATCATAGCACTACCTAGTGGCCGTTTCCATAAGCTCTCCAGCTAATTCATGGAACTGCCTAGTTTTACTCCATTTGACTAAGTGAAATATGCTTAAGATATGAAGACATATAATTCACTGGTATTTATGACAATAAAGGGCCTCAAACTCACTTCTCTTTGTTGGGCTTAATAGCAACAAGCACAATTAAGTGGCCTTCCTCCTAATTCATATGGCTAAGAGAAATTAATTTGGGATTCCTATCAGTGATATTTAAGAAGGCTCTGGTTTAAAAGGCTCCTACTCAACTAAATTGCCTCTACCTATGTCAGTAGAATGGGATATATAATGTTAGGGCATACTACAATTCCTGATCTAGAACAAGAGTTCTTACTTTTTTTTTTTTTTTTTTTTTTGTATGCATGAGCTATAGAACCCTAGGCTGAGGAAATTTTTGGCCCCCTTAATCAGAATGTTTTTAAACATATAAAATAAAATAAAAACTCATAGGATTAGGAGAAACATTACAATTATGAAATTAAAAAAAATAATCAATAGAAATTTAATTAAGAACCTCTGGTCTAGCAAAGCATCTGGGAGATGTACCTAGTTACAGTACTAAGTGTGGAGTAAGGAAGACCTGAGTTTTGAACTCAGATCTTCAAGAAAGTCACCACCTCTGTTTTCCTTCCCACTTCCCCATGGTGGGTTAATCAAGTGGCTAGAACTGCTTCTAAACTGTCAGTTCTTAAACTAATATTCACAGATGGCATCTTTCTATATTGCTGTTGTAAAGTATCAATAACTTTTAAAAACCAAATAGTTTTGTAAGTGGCCTAAGAGAATACCACTGGACAATTTTGAAGGACTTGAGGGCTCTGATCAATGCAATAAACAACTATAATTTCTGAGGACTACTGGAGCATGATATTCACATTTTGACAGAGAAGTGATGGAGTTTTATAAGTTATAGATTAAGGCATACATTTCCCATTGTGGCCAATGTGGAAATTTGTTGTTTCAACTATGTATACGTGTTGAAAAGCCTTGTTTAAAGGGAGAGCAGCTTGACATCGGAGAAGAGATATAAAAAGATACCTCCCTCTGTAAAAAGAGGAGGCTCATAAGTGTGGGACATTTGACATATTTTCACATTTAAAAAAATTACTGATTTGTTTGACAACTTTTTTCTCATTTTTTTTTCTTTTAAAAACTACTGTTATTGGGACATTAATACATTGTTGGAACTGTGAAAGGATCCAACTGTTCTGGAGAGCAATTTGGAGCTATGCTCAAAAAGTTATCAAATTGTGCATACCCTTTGACCCAGCAGTGTTTCTATTGGGCCTATATCCCAAGAGATCTTAAAGGAGGGAAAGGGACCCACGTGCAAAAATGTTTGTAGCAGCCCTTTTTGTAGTGGCAAGAAACTGGAAACTGAATGGATGCCCATCAATTGGAGAATGGCTAAACAAATTATGGTATATGGATGTCATGGAATATTATTGTTCTATAAGAAACGACCAGCAGGATGATTTCAGAGAAGCCTGGAGAGACTTATATGGACTGATGCTGAGCAAAATGAGCAGAACCAGGAGATCATTATACATGGCAACAACAAAACTATATGATGATCTATTCTGATGGACATGGTTCTCTTCAACAATGAGGTGATTCAAACCAGTTCCTATTGTTCAGTGATGAAGATAGTCATATACATCCAGAGAGAGAAGCCTGTGGGATCTGAGTATGGACCACAACATAGCATTTTCACACTCCCTATTGATGTTTGCTTGCATTTTGTTTTCCTTCTCAGGTTTTTTTTTTTCCCTTGTAGATCTGATTTTTCTTGTACAGCAAGATAACGGTATAAATATGTATACATATATTCAATTTGCCACGTATTTTAACATAATTAACATTTATTAGACTTCCTGACATCTAAGGGAGGGGGTAGAGGGAAGGAGGAAAAAATTTGTAACAGAAAGCTTTGCAAGGGTCAATGTTGAAAAATTACCCATGCATATGATATGCAGATAAAAAGCTTTAATTAAAAAAAAAAAAGAAAGAAAGAAAGGGAAACAAGGAAAGAATTCTTGGAGAAAAGTAGGATTCAAATTGTAAAACATTTCTACAATAAACTTCTAAATACACAAGAAAAAAATAATAAAAAATTTAAAAAATAAAAACTTGTTATATAAGATGGCTCTTTGGGAAAAGGGAGGGAGAAAAATACAAAGGATTAAAAAATGTTTTTTTAAGTGGAAGAGTAAATAAATGTTGTTAATTTTTTAAAAGTCAAGTAAAATAAAAGTTAAATTAAAAATAGCATTACTGGACTACTACCAGAAAAATAGTCTGCTTTAGTTAGTAGAATCCTTCCAGTAGGATTCCTGTAGGAAACAGTGGCTCCTTGTGGCCAAAGGATATTGTGCAAGAATCCATCTAAAGTCCCCTAGAATCTACCCTTTTGAGAGGTAGAAGGCAGAGACTCCATCATTTTGTATCCCAACAGAACAATGGGGATTTTTTTTTTAAACTCCAAGTCTCATTGCCATAGAAGGGATGAGACACTGCCATCCACAGATCAGGGATGGTTCTGAAGGCTTCTCAAAGATGGAGCTTCCTCACATTGACTTTTTTTTTTTTTTTTAAATCATTTATCTTTATCCAATTCTGTGGTTACAGTGTTCTCACATGTTCTAAGATAGCAATTTTAATCTGGATTAAAAATATTTCAGGATGGTCTGTGATAAACTAAAAAATAAAACAAAATATGTGATTCTCCTGGAGTAAGACTTCAAATAACCTAAACCCATGTCAATTTAATTTCATTTCAATCCCCAGACTAATGAAGAAAAAGCCAGCTGTCATACACATGAAACCCTTTGCTAACCTGAGGTTCAAAAGAAGTCCAAAGAATTATCAATAAATAAGCATCTATTAAGGACCAAACATGTGCTACTGATGGGAATGCAAAAATGAACAGTCCCTGGCCTCAAGTTCATAGTCTGTCAGGAGTGATCACAGGCACACATATAAGAATGATTGTGAAAGAGAAAGAGACAAAGAAGAGAGAAACGGAGAGACAGAGAGAGAAGGGGAAAGGAAGAGGGGGAGAAGGAGAGAGGAAAAAGGAGAGAGGGAGGAAGAAGGAGGGAGAGAGAGACAGAGAGACACAGAGAGAAAGGGAGAGAGACAGGGACAGAGAGAGGAGAGACAGAGAGAGAAAGAGATGAGAGAGAGATAGAGACAGACAGAGAGAAGGGGAGAGGAAGAAGGGGAGAGAGAGAGAGAGGGAGGGAGAGACAGAGACACAGAGAGAAAGGGAGAGAGACAGTGACAGAGAGGAGAGAGAGAGGAGAGACAGACAGAGATAGAGACAGAGAGAGAAGGAGAGAAGAGAAGAGACAGAGAAAGAGGAGAGAGAGAGACACAGAAAGAGAGATGGAGAACAGACAGAGAGACAGAAGGAGGGGGGGAAGAGAAACATAGAGAGAGGGAAAGAGAGGAAGGGAGAGGGAGAGACAGGCAGACAGAGATAGAGACAGAGAAAGAGACAGGGGAGAGAGGGAGAGAGGGAGAAAAGAAGAGAGGGAGAGAGAGAGAGAGAAAGAGAGAGAGAGAGGGGGAAGGAGAGAGAATATGAGTGAGAGAGAGAGAGAGAGAGAGAGAGAGAGAAAGAGTGTGTGTGTGTGTGTGTTTAATTCAAAAAAGTTCAGAAAGGAAGAGTAGAAAACCAGGAAATGCCTTATGTAGGGGGTAGTTTTTGAGCTGAAGGAAACTAGAAATTTCTAAGAGGCAGCTATAAGGAAGAAATACATAGCAATAGCTTTAACTGTCCTCCTTTAGAAGGATCTAAAGCATCTATTCCAGGGAGTCTATATTTTAATATGGGGGAAAAAACCATAACTTATCTTCCTTTTCACTATGATCTAACTGAAAAGCAGTATATTTTTACTAAAATACAGCATATTTTCTTCTATTGTTTTAGAACATGGCCCTGAGAAGAGTCCAAAAGCTTTTCTATATTGCCAAAGGGATCCAGGGCACAAGAATGATAAAGAACCAACGCCTCTATCTTGATCACCATGCACTTCCCTCACTTTCCGAGTGCCTATTCTAACCCTCACTGCACTCAAATGTTTGACCAGAATTGCCTTGAGGCAGCTACTTCCTGAAAAAAAAGTTATTAGCTTTAAAAAAAAAAAAAAAAAAAAAAAGGGTTTTTTGCTTCTCACTTCCAAGGAATAGTCAAAAAGCAGTAATTTATCTCCTCTCATCTCTTCTTCAGGGGAAGGCACAGCACCTACCCTAAAAAAGGCAGTTATGTTTTGTGAGTTGTTCAAGGACAGATTTTCCAAGCTCCACTTTTGTATACTGATATCATCAATCCAAAAATTAGCACTCTACATAATAGGCCTCTTACAAATTCTCGTTGAATGAAATATTGAAATATAAGAACACAAATGTTTTTGGAGATACTCAAGCGCTCTTAAGGTTTCATCATTGGGCAAAGCCTTCCAACTATTCGGGTTTTGCTGATAGGATGTTAGCCCTTAAAAAATTTTGGAAGCCTGCTAATTTCCTATTTTTAAAATTAAATTAAGTTTTTTCAAGTCAGTAAAAATGCACTCTCACTTCCACTTTTTCCCTGTTGTTATAAATGAAAAAGAAAGAAGACAATACTTGTACTCACTCCAATGGATTACTGCAAGAAAAGCTTCTCCTAAACTAAGAAGTACTATGTAAAAGTGACCCGTAAACCAGAATGATTTGGGAAGAACTATAGCATTCCTACCTCATCCATTTTGATAGCAAAGCAAAATCTAGTGCTCTGATTAATGTCAGGTTCAATCAGAAGTTTACAGAAACAAAAGGAGATTTTTGTTACCTTATATAGTTCTGCCTTTCACAATCATCTGACATTTTCAACACTACAAGGAATCACAGTTTAGATTATTTTAGAATTTGGAATAAGCAAATCTTTGCAAATCCAATTTAAAACTTGAGATCCTCATACCAGTACTACCTAAGTTAGCAGGCAGACTTTTAAAAAGATAGAAAAAAAAATGGGAAAGAATGGAAAAAACTATCCTGACTGTAATTAAACATTATTGCACCTTAAAGAAAAGGGACATAATGCAGACACAGAAGAAGATCTGCATGAACTGATGCTGAGCAGGGGAGGAAAAACCAGAGCCGAGACAGCAGACAGGAACAATGATAGTAATAGAAGTAAAAACAAGATGAACAAGCTGCTGAACTCAGATTAGAAAACAAAAAACTTTTGACTCTGAAGGACAGGTACTAAAGACTTGCCTCTTCTCAGTAGAGAGCTGAGACATTCCAGATGAAAAATGATGAACATCTTGTCCGTCAGCACAGACTAGCTGCTTTCCCTTTTCACTAAGAAAAAGACAAAGGAGAATACACTGGGGAAGGATCGTGGTCTAGAAAACCTAAGGCATCAAAACAACATTTTTTTTTTAAATACACAAAAAGCCGAGAGGCAGGCAAGCTCACCAGTAGAGTGTATCATTAATGACAGTCTTTTAAGGTGTCTCGTAGATCTATAGATGATGATGTAGCCTCGGTTTCTCACTTGGCTATGGTGATATTGGATGTAACGTTCAAGAAGCATATGAAGGACCCATAAAATCACTTTTCCAAGAATAATCACAGTCTGAACTTTAAATGGGTTGATGTAGTTTCCTGGGCATTTGTCCTCATTTGGATTAGGATAAGAACAAAGCAAACCTGTTAAAAATGCTAAGACAACAAATACAACCTAGAAGGAAAAAAAAATGATCAAGATTAGGTTTTAGGACTTTGAGGTTAAATGCAACATCACTTTTTTTTTTGGTCCTACATTTAATCATTGTTCTCAATTTTTTAGAAAGCAAGAAAAGGAGAAGTTGGCTTGTTTTCTATGTATTTTGAAGCTGTGACACTCTAAGTCATCTAGGTAGGAAAGCTTATTCCCAAACTGTGATTGTCATCTAGGTAGGAAAGCTTATTCCCAAACTGTGATTGTTAAAATAAAAATAACTTTATATTCCATACTATTTTATATAGTCTCAAGTCAGTAATTTCCAAAGAACTGAAACTGAAAAAGACCAAGGTTCAAATCTTGTCTCAGATACTAGCTAACTCTGGGCAGGTAACATTCCAAAATCATCAGTTTTTATGTTTCTAATTTTTTTTTTCAAATTTGTTGAATTTGCACACTATATCACTAAGCTCTCAAGCTACCATCATCCAAAGGGTAATGGAGAGGGTGCACAACGGGCACAAATAAGGAATTCTGTAGGAAAAATGATACAAAGGGTGCCATAAGAAAAATGTCTATCAGAAAAAGAAAAGGTGGGGGGAGCTAATACTGAGAGACAGAGATGACCCACATGGCCTGCACTGTTAAAAGAATTTGTCAAGAAAGGCCCTCAGCATATTGAATGAGTCTGCAGAACAGAATCTGTAAGAGAAAATGGACTATGCTTACACAGCATGAGTTGGGGAAATAGTGAAATTCATCATTGGATAGAATGCCCACTGTAACAAAATCAAAGATGTACTGGAATATTTAAGTGAAAATATTAACTATTCAGACCTATAACAACATCATCTATAAGATATATAATTCAAATAATCAACAACTCTCAAGAAATAGTATAAGAGGGCTTAAAACTTTAACTTTTTAAAAAAATTAACTTTTTTAAATTATACTCTAATCACCTAGTCCCAGCGTATTTTTAAAATATTTTGAAACTATTTTAATAATGTGTACTTCAGAATGGCTTCCTTTTGTAATCCTTTGTATTTTATTTTAAAAACATGATTCTGAGAAGGGTTTCCATCTTCACCAAACTAAAATGGGATCAAGATGCACAGAAAAAATTAAGAATCCCTAACCTAGGGGCAGCTAGGTGGCGAAGTGGATAGAGCACCAGCCCTAAAGTCAGGAGGATCTGAGTTCAAATGTGATCTCAGACACTTAACATTTCCTAGCTGTGTGACCCTGGGACAGTCACTTAACCACAATTGCCTCAGCAAAAAGGGGGAAAAACAAACAAAAAAAAGAATCCCTAACCTATTATATAAGAGGAAATAAGTCTTTGAAAAATCAAAATAACTGATCAACTGCTTTGAATATATTTAAAATAGCCAAAAGGTTGAGTAATACTCTTCTGACCACTATCTTTGAAATTTCTTCAGATTTCCTTAAAATCACAGTCAGTATACTATGCTTCAAAGGTACCTACCTCGAACACACTGTCTCTAAAGTAACTCTCTAAACATCAGGCTATATTTCTTTTGATAGTCATCTACTTTGCAGCAGAAATATTATACATATTTTAATTCAGAATTATATTAATTCAGCTAATATTCATAAGCTGAAGCAAAAAAAGTTACTGCTCTGTCATGACATACTCCTTGATGAGTCTTGCACCCTTTGTCCTGTCAAATCCTCTAAATAAAAAAAAACTTGACAGACTTACATGTATTAACAAGAGGAGATTTGCTATAATGACAGTAGGAAGGGCGTGAAATCTAGGTCTGAAATGAACATGCAAGGGATGCTGTGGTAGAAGCTGAGCATCTAGAAGGGGGTCATCTTCTATACTTTGTGTGAGATCCAATGAACCCTAAAGGGGGAAAAAATTAAAATCAGTACATTCTTGGATGATATGAACAAAACCAGTTACATAACATGAAATTTGAAAAGGTGTTTAATATATTATACAATACTCCATTCTAAGAATATTTTTTTCTGAAAAGCCATTTAGTTTCAACTACTGGAGGCTTCTTAAAAAGGAATTGTCTCCTCTGAAAGGGTTACCATCAAACTAACAGTGGAGGAATAAACAAAGAAAAAGTTCAACAATGGTAAAGAATTCTAGAGAAAAGTACTGTGATTTAACAGAGAACAAGTCACAGACAGGAAAAACTGGGTTCAACTCTTATTTCTAACATATGTTAAGCATTTTACCACGGGCAAGTTCCAACTTCACAGGGCTCTAAGTTAAAGATGATGTATTTATTTATGTCTTTGGTAACCAGAAGTTTCCAAATCACAGGACTAGACCTCCCTGCAAGATGGGAGGGAGCGATAAACTTTGGAACTCAAAACTTTAATCTAGAAAGTTTAAAAAAAATTTTTTACATGCAATTGGAGGGATATTATTTTTTTTTTAATGCTAAATGACAAAGACAAATTTTCAAGTAAAAGAAGCAAGTAGTATTCCTCTGGGATTTAGTTTATGATTCACAAGAAGAAAAAAAAACATTTTAGAATTCTTAGCAGAAAGGGTGGGCTGGACAGAGAGCTAGACCTATAATCAGGAAGACCAGAATTCAAATTCCACCCCTTACACTTATTAGTGTGGGTAAATCAATTCAACCTTCTGGTCCTCAATTTCCCCATTTATAAGAGATAAGACTCTGGTACTCATGTCAAAAGGGGTTCCAAAGAGAGTGAAAGTGAAAGGCTTTGTCTGTCAGTGGCACATAGCAAGGATTTAATAAATATCAGTGTCCCCAAAAGTCTTATTGCAGTTTTACACTTCCCTGTTTTGTCGAAACACAACTTTGGGGCCCCCACACTAGGCAACTCTGCCTTACTCCGCCCCCCACGCGGCTTTTTCTGGCCAAATCCGCAGCACCTGAGTAAGCGCTTCCCGGCGCCGACAATGACAAGGCTTCACGTGGTAGCTGCGCTCGACAGGGGCCCAAGGGGCCGCAGAGGCGGGGCGGGGCTCCACCACTGGGAGCCGCCCCTCTGCCGGAACCCGGGCTCCGGGCGACCCGAACCAGCTGGGGAGCCGGCGGCAGGCCGGACGCGCAGTCACGTGAAAGAGCCGAGTTCCGGGGCTAGAAGCAAAGTCGCTTCCCGAGCTAAAACCTACGAAGGAGCCGGGGCCGGCCGCGCACCTGGAGTGATGCACAGGGCCATCCGCGCGTACGCGCCAGGGCCCCGGGGTTTACAGACCCTGTTGCTGACCCCCTCCTGGGGCGCACAGCTGCTTCAGGGTCCCCTCCCCAGGGTGCACAGCCACTGCAGGTATCCTGTCGAGGCGCATCCCTTTCCCTGCTTCCCAGAGCGTGCCTCCCCAGGGAGGCTCCTCACCCCCTTCTCTCCCCCACCCCGAACCCCTTTCCGAGGTTCCCGCGCGGGGTGGGGCAGAGGTAGGGGGTGGGGAGGAAGGCAGCTTTGCCGCTGCAGGCCCCGCCCCGCAACGCCGGGAGCCCCTGGTCGCGCCCGCCCCGCGCACTCACATCCTCCAGCCTGGTTCCCGCAGCCATCTCTGTGGCTCCTGAGGCCGAAGCCCCCGCCGGTGGGGCGCGCTGTTTCCACCTGCGCGTCTCCGCGACTGCTCCGGGAAGGTGTTAGGGGGAGGGGGAGGGAGGGGAAAAAAAACCTCCGTGTTCCGCCCCTTGCCCGCCTTCCCGAGCAGGCTCACCCGGACTGTAGATCCGCCCACGCGGGCGTATGCCCCGCCTCCCTGGGAGGTTGTCGGCTCCTCCTCCAAGACCCTCATTGGTGGAGCCCGAGAGGCTTCCCCCCGACGCTGCCGGCCCCCGGAGGGAGGGGGGGGGACGTTCGCAGCGGAGCTGCTGCGGGTCTCCCTTCTCTCCTACCTTGACCCATTGCTTTGGCACCCTGCTTTCTCCTTTTTAAGGTTCTGGACCCCGAAAGGCTAGACATCATAGGCTGCATTGCCAAGCCTTCGGTGGTCTGACGTCCAAGCCGTCACACCTGTTATTTATGTGCCTTTCGGAGATGTTCTCCTTGGGCGTGATTTCCTGTGTCTCTAGCCCTGGCTGTGTATGTACTAGCTAGGAGGGCTGAAGATACTAGATTCAGAGCTCAGCTACGGGGGGCATCCCGTCTAGCCCTCCTCTCCTTTCACAGAGGGGGAAACCGAGGCCCAGCGCTGTGCAGCGGGCCGCCCAAGGTCGGAGGGTGGAAGCCGAAGACCTAGGATTTGAACTAGCTTCTTTGATTCCAAATAGAAAGCTGTTTCCGCTGCACCTGACAAGGGCCAGCTGTGGTTTTTTAGCTAATTGCATAATTTCAGGGCTTCAGTGTTCTTCTTGGTAAAATGAGGGGTTTACTTTAGATTAGGTATTATTAACCTAGGTTTCCATAATATATTTTAAATGTTTTGATAGCTATTTCAATATAATTTCCTTTTTTGTTGTTTTAAGCATTTATAAGCATTTTGCTATTCTGAAAAGGGGCATATAGGCTTCCCCAAATAGCCAAGAGGTCCATGACACAAAAAAGTTAAGAACCCCCAGATGTCCCTTCTAGAAGATGAAGTGGGAATGTGGAAATCTGAGTTCAAATACTAGGACCCTTGGCTTTGAAAACTTGGACAAGCTCTTGAGCTTAATCTCTGAGCTTCGATTTTTATCATCTGTTAAAAAAGATAACTATCCTGATCTCTTAGACTTAATTTCTTCACCTGTTAAAATCATAATAACAATCTTTTAACCCCAAATCAGGAAAATAGATCTGGAATTAGAATCTCAGAGGCTATCTGGTTCAGTTACGGTTTGGGAAAATCTGAAGCCTAATAGAGAGGATACTGAATTTAAGAATCAGCAAGAACTGAGTTCTAATGTTGCTTCAGATGTGTATGCCCATATGTGCCCAATATATATACCCATGTGACCCTGGAAAACTCACCTAACATCTCTTAACCTCAATTTGAAAATAAGGGCAATAATAACACCTACCTCACAGTGTTCGTTTGTTTTTGAGGATCAAATGTGATAATGTATTTAAAGGCCTATGTAAATGTTAGCTATTATTATATCTATTAAGCTGCAAGACACTTTATAAGTGAGTTGTTCCAGCTCTGTCAGTGGTTTTGAATTGGGACTTTAAGGGAAAAAAACTAAACAAAAAAGGGGTAACATCTCCATCATTATGGTCATTAAAACAGTTGTTGAAGATTATTTAAAGCCTTAATTCTTACCTGTAGGTAAGACAAAGATTTTAGAATATCTGAATGTAGGATCAGCCCCAAGCAATCCAACTACTTATTAATAGTTTACTAAGGTTTTTTTTTTTTTTTATTCTTATGCAGGTATTATTCTCACATTTCTAAAGAGGACTGACTACTTCCAAAAGATCAAACTTTCTAGTCTGGGTGGAGTAAATGGAATCCTACCTGGTGGGATCGCCAAAACCAGCCATTTTACTAAAAATTCCCTCTGCTGGAATAAACTTTTGGGAGACATGTAATTTTAAATAAGTTATAACATTAAGAGTAACATTTATGTAGCTCTTTACACATTATCTAATTTGATCCTCACAGTAACCCTATCAATCGGGCACTATTACCCCCATTTTATAAATAAAGGGAAACTGGGAGAAGTGGAGTCATATGCCTAAGTCTCTAAAATTCTCTAAAATAGGATTATAGGAGAAAGGACCCATATGTGTAAAAATGTCTGTAGCAGCTCTTTTTGTATAGTGGCAAAGAATTGGAAATTGAATGGGTCACTATCGGTTGGGGAATGGCTAAATAAGCTATGGTTTATGAATGTAATGGAATATTTCCATTCTGTAAGAAATAAGCAGGCTGCTTTTAGAAAAACCTGGAAAGACTTGCATGAACTGATGCCGAGTGAACCGGGATAACATTGTACACAGTAACAAGACCATTATGTGATGATCAATTGTAATGGACTTGGCTCTTTTCAATAGTATGGTGATTTAAAGCAATACAAGAGAGAACTATGGAGACTGAAGGTGGATCAAAGCATATTATTTTCATCTTTTTTTTGGTCATAGTGGTGCTTGTTTGCTTGTGCTTTTTTGTTCTTTCCCTTTTGATCTGATTTTTCTTTCATGACATGATGAATATGGAAGTTCTATGCATGTATTTGGAAAAGTAAAAAACTATTACCAAAAAAAAAAAGTATGACTAGGTCATAATTAAAATGATGGTCCAGGGAGAATAGTCATTCATCATGAGGAAAGGGCTAAAATCTTCTAAGACCTAAACCAAGAACTCCTTCTTCTAGTAATAGCACGATTATGTGATTATCAGTTGTAATGGACTTGAGTCTTCTCAACAATGCAGTGATTCAAGGCAATTCCAATAGAGTTGGGATGGAAAATGCCAAAGAGAGAACTATGGAGACTGAATGTGGATCATAGTATTTCACCTTTTGTTTGTTTTCTTTCTCATGGCTTTTTTCCCATTTGTTCTGATTTTTCTTGCACAACATGACAAATATGGAAATATGTTTTTAAAGGAAAAAAATAGGTTTTTAGATTCCAAGTCTAATCATCTAAGTATTTAGGTTATGATGATTGAATTAGCTAACTGGTAACATCAGTTTCTTTCTGTGATGAACTTATCATTATCCAGTATAACCTAGAAGAGAGCAGAGCTCTGAGGAATATGGTTTGATTATAAAGAATATGGTTTGATTATAAGGAATGTATAATTAATAGTAATGATATCCAGAATAAAGGAGGTTCTTGGCCCTGATTCAGTAACCTTGGAGGGAGTCTGATAACCAAGAAACACTATAAAGAAACAAAGTGGGACCAAACAGTTCTTTGAAAAAGGACAAATGAAGTTGGTAATCTAGGACAGGGATAAAAAACTTTTCTGATTGATTTTATCTTGGACTGGATGATTGATAGATAATAAGTTGATTGCCTTATATGCAACTCATAGTTAATATATAAGCCAAAGGGTCTAAAGGTAAATATTCAAATAGATGACAGGTAGATAGGTTTAAGGTAAATATGCAAATAGAAGACATGTAGGTGACTCAGGAGATAGAGCAATAAGCTTGGAGTCAGGAAGACCTGAGTTCAAATATGACCACAAACACTTACTACCTGTGTGATCTTGAGCATGTCACTTAACAGTATTTTCCTTAGTTTACTCATGTGTAAAGTGAATTGAAAAAGGAAATCACTCCAGTGATTTCACTTCCCAAATGGAGCCACAAAGAGACAAACTGAACACCAAATGTAAATGAAAAGCAAGTGCACCAGTGGAAGGAAATAAATATCTAGGCTGATTAGACTGAAAGGATTACAGTTATGAAAATGTGGAAATATAATGATGATTTCCACTTTAAAGTAAAGGAAAATTTAGTTCACAAGAATGTTTTTTTAAAAAATAGATTTAATTTTACTTTTTTTAATTAACAAAAATCTCTGTCCCTCCATCCCATCACCCTACAATCATCACCCACAATGAAAAAGAAAAACAAATCATGTATAGTCACATAAAGTAAATTTCAGCATTGGCCATGTCCAAAAAATATTTGTCTATTTACTCTGAATCCATCACTTTTCTGTCAAGAAGTGGGCAATATGTTTTGTCACTGGATTAACATTAAAAGTGGAGAAAAAAAGAAGAAACAGGTCACACTTAATTGGAAATGAAATGTTACACAGTTTAAATCTTATAAAGAATTGATTATTGTTGACTTTCTGCTATAATCACTGCCCTATTTCATGTTTTTTTAAAGTGTTTTACTGATGCTTTAGTTTTTTAAAAATCTAGCTAATCTCACTTCTTAGTGATTCCTGCATATCGCCCTAGTAGAAAAACCTTTCCTCAAGACAAATAGTTGATTTGTTGGTTAGTTGTTCTTGATTCTCAAAGAGTAGATGCCCGTTGATTTGGGAATAGCTAAACAAACTATGGCACATGAATGTAATGGAATGTATCATAAAAAAAACCAAATGTGATATAACATATAGAGAATCGTGGACAAATCTATGTGGTCTCATATAGACTGAAGTAAGTAGAGTTGAGAAAATTTCACACAATGGCTACAACGTCAATGGAATGAACAACCACAAAAGAAGTCAAAAAAATTTAAAGTTGCAAAATTGAAATAAACATGGCTCAAAAGAAGAGATATGAGAAGATATTCCTACTCCTTTTTAGGGGTAAGAGGTTCACATGTACATTGTACACATTTCAGATTTTAGGAGATGAATTCATCAGTTATTTTTTCCTTCTTTCTTTTTGTTTTTTTGTTTTAAAAATATTATTAGATAGGATGGCTTTATGGAAAGGGCAACAGGATGGATAGTGGGGGAAATTATGATGATACTAAAGATAAAATTATAAAAAAACTCATTTTAAAAAACATTTAATAAATACATGTAGTCTGAACTGATGCTGAGTGAGATGAGCAGAAACAGGAGATCATTATACACAGCAACAAGACTGTATGGTGATCAATTCTGATGGACATAGTTTTCTTCAACAATGAGGTGATTCAAACCAGTTCCTATTGTTCAGCAATAAAGAAAGTCATATACATCCGGAGAAAGGCCTGTGGGAACTGAGCATGGACCACAACATAGCATTTTAATGCTTTCTGTGAATGTTTGCTTGCATTTTGTTTTCCTTCTTAGGTTTTTTTTTCTCTTTCAAGATCTGATTTTTCTTGTGCAGCAATTTAACTATATAGATATGTACACACATATTGGATTTGTCATATATTTTAACATTTTACATGTATTAGACTACTTGCCATCTAGGGGGTAGGGGGAGGAGGAAAAAATTTGGAACAGAAAATTTTGCAAAGGTCAATGTAATATGTTCTATAAAAAAAGCTTTAATAAACAAAAAATAAATACATGTAGTCTAAAAAAACAAATTCCTACATTTCTCATATATTAAAAATACATATCTCATTTTGCACCCCACTCCCTTAGCTTCAGGAGACAAAAGGCATTCTTTTTCATCAGTCTTTCAGAATTGTGTTTGGTTCTCTTGATCATAGTTCTCAAGCCTTTCAAAATTGCTCATCTTTATCATCAAAAAATCTGAATCTCAGACAAGTAGAATACCCCTGATATTTAATAGTTTTATCACCGTCTTAGTCTTTGGTACCCCTGCCAAAGGACTTTTGCTTCCCCCAACAGACCTTCCTGAGGTGGCCTGTCTCTGAGCTTCTGGTCAAATTCAAGTCTCATTTTTCTTTCTTCCTGTTTTGAAATTTCCTTGATCTCTCACTTTCTGCTACTATTCTTTCTTCCTCCTTCTTTTCTAGTTTCTCAGCTAGTTTCTGTTCTCTCCTTTCCCTGTCAGTCATCTGTGAATTTCCACCAAGGCTTATCCTCTTGTCCTAAGGGGAGGGAATAAACATTTATATAGTATCTGTGTACTAGCTACTGTGCTAAACACTTTCTTCTTTTTTTCACTCAATAGTATTTTTCCCCAGTTACATGTAAAGAGAGTTTCCAACATTCATTTTTGCAAGATTTTGACTTCCAACTTTTTTTTCCTCTCCCTTATTTCCCCCCTCCCCAAGACAGCAAGTAATCTCATATAGGTTATACATGTACAATCATTTTAAATATATTTCCATATTAACCACATTGTAAAAGAAAAATCAGAACAAAAGAGAAAAATTACAAGAAAAATAAAACAAAAAGTGAAAATAGTATGCTTCAATTCATATTTAGTCTCCATATTTTTTTTTTTTGGATATAGATAGCATTTTTCATCCCAAGTGTGCTAAGCTTTTTTTTTTTTTTAACAAATACTGTTTTATTTGATTCTCACTAGAACACTTCCAAGTAGGTGTTATTATTGAGTATTACAATTGAGTAAAGTGAGGCAAATAAGTTAAATGATTTGCCTAAAATCACATAGCTTAATAAGTGTTTCTTGAATTTCTTGAAAAGTATCTTTTAAAATTAATTATTTTTTCAGTTAACAAAGATTCATTTTTTCTCACCCGTCTCTTCCCTCCCCCATATTGGGAAAAAAAGAAACACAAACCCCTCCTAACTATTTATATAATTGTCAAACAAATTGCCTTATTATCTATCACCAAAAAGTATATCTTCTTCTAGACCCGAAACTATCACCTAAGTGAGGAGTTAAGAGATTGTAAAACACTCAAAGTGTCTTTTGGGGCCCAAAGAAGTACTAGATTATCACAGTGTCTCCAAAAATCCTAATACCTTGTAACTGAGAATGTCACAATTGAATCACACAAAGAAAAAGGTCCAACAAAGGGCCTATATCCCAAAGAAATAATAAAAAACGGAAAAGGAATCACATATGCAAAAATGTTTGTGGCAGCCCTTTTTGTAGTGGCAAGGAACTGGAAACTGAGTGGATGCCCATCAGTTGAAGAATGGCTGAATTATGGTGTATAAATGTCATTTAATATTATTGTTCTATAAGAAACAATCAGCAGAACGATTTCAGAAAGGCCTGGAGAGACTTACATGAATTTATGCTGAGTGAATAGAACCAAGTTGTTGGTTATTCTTGCCCATTGATTGGGGAATAGATAAACAAATTATGGTAAATGAATGTAATGAAATTTCCATTTCCATTAATAAAAACAGCCGCAACAAGATTATGTGATGATCAACTGTGATGGATTTGGATCTTTTCAACAATGAAGTGATTCAGACCAGTTCCAATAGGCTTGTGATGTAGAGAGCCATCTGCATCCAGAAAGAGGACTATGGGGATTAAATGTGCATCACAACATAGTATTTTCACCTTTTTTGTTATTTGCTTGCTTTTTGTTTTCTTTCTCTTTTTTTCCTTTCTTGATCTGATTTTTCTTGTGCAGCATGATAAATGTAGAAATATAAATAGAAGAATTGCACATCTTTAACATATATCGGATTACTTGCTGTCTAGAAGGGAAGGGAAGGAGAAAAATTTGAAACAAAGTTTTGTAAGGATAAATGTTGAAAATTATCTTTGCATGTATTTTGAAAATAAAAAACTTATGAAAACAAACAAAAATAAGTTATATTTTTAGATCTAGCAATACCAACTACTAGGTCTCTGTGTCCAAAAATTATATATATATATGTATATATATGTGTGTGTGTGTGTACATATATAAAAGATATGAGGACTCATATGCACAATAATATTTATAGTAGCTCTTTTTGAGGTGTCAAAGAATTGGAAATTAAGACAATGTTCAGCAATTGGGGAATGGCTGAACAAGTTTTAGAATATGAATGTTATGGAATACTATTGTGCTCTAAGAAATAACAAGTAGCAGGAATACCAAGCAATCCAAGATAACACTGAAGGACTTATGATTAAAAATGCTATCCTATTTGATGGCATCTGAGAAAGAACTAATTGTGTCTGAATATAGATTAAAGCATACTTTTAAAAAAAGGCCCCCAAAATGGATATTTTTATTTTTTTTAATTTGTTAATAAATTTTGCTTTTAAATCACATTTATTTCCCAAAATGGCTTCTCCTCCCCTTTCCTGCTTGGAGATTTATCCCTTTATAGTTAAGAATAATAGAAATAAAGTGATTAATCAAAATTAATTGACATCAATAAAGTCAACAATGCATGCAATATGATACATCCATACTACTCCACCTTTGCAAAGAAGAGAGGGAGGTACATTCTCATTTCTATTTCAGAGCCATCTCTGGCCAATAAACCACTTGATGCTTTCAGTTCCACTTAGGTGAGTAGTAAATTTAATAATAAATCCTCTGGAATTATAGTTGGTCACTGTTGTTGATTTATTGATTGATTTTTTTTTTGTTTTGCTTCATTTCACTTCACCAAATATTTATTAAGCTCCTAATATGTAAAAAACTTTGGCTTAGACACTGAGAATGCAAAGAAAAAACTGGAACCTTCATTACCCTCTAGGAGCTTATATTCTGTTGGGGGATTGGTGGTGGGTAAAATATGTATACAAATAAATATAAATATAGAGTATATAGAAAGTAATTTTTTTTATTTGCAAAAGATATGCATAGGTAATTTTTCAACATTGACCCCTGCAAAGCCTTCTGTTTCAAATTTTTCCCTCCCCACTCCCCTAGATGGCAAGTAGTCCAATACATGTTAACTATGTTAACTTTTCAACAATGAAATGTTTCAAACCAGTTCCAATTGTTCAGTAATGAAGAAAGCCAATTGGAACTGGTTTGAAACATTTCATTGTTGAAAAGAGCCATGTCCATCAGAATTGATCATCACATAGTCTTCTTGTTGCTGTGTATGATGATCTCCTGGTTCTGCTCATTTCGCTCAGCATCAGTTCATGCAAGTCTCTCCAGGCCTCTCTGAAATCATCCTGCTGGTCGTTTCTTACAGAACAATAACATTCCATAACATTCATATACCGTAATTTATTCAGCCATTCTCCAATTGATGGGCATCCACTCAGCTTCCAGTTTCTTGCCATTACAAAAAGGACTGCCACAAACATTTTTGCACATATGGATCCCTTTTCCTCCTGTAAGATCTCTTTGGGATATAAGCCCAGTAGAAACACTGCTGGGTCAAAGGGTATGCACAGTTTGATAACTTCTTGAGCCTAGTTCCAAACTGCTCTCCAGAATTGTTGGATTCGTTCACAGTTCCACCAACAATGTATCAGTGTTCCAGTTTTCTCACATCCCCTCCAACAATTGTCATTATTTTTTTCTGTCATCTTAGCCAATCTGACAGGTGTGTAGTGGTATCTCAGAGTTGTCTTAATTTGCATTTCTCTGATCAATAGTTATTTGGAGCACTTTTTCTTTTTCTTTTTTTTTTTTTATTAAAGCTTTTTATTTGCATAACATATGTATGGGTAGTTCCTCCACATTGATCCTTACAAAGCTTTCCGTTACAAATTTTCCCTCCAGTCCCCTCCCCTCCCCTAGATGGCAGGAAGTCCACTACATGTTAATTATATTAAAATACTTGACAAGTCGAATTATGTATACATATTTCCATACTTATCTTGCCGTGCAAGAACAATCGTACATACATGAACAAAAAATATCTGAGAAAGGAAACCCAATGCAAGCAAATATCGATAGAGATCATGGAAATGATATGTTGTGGTCCACATTTCATATCCCTCTCTCTGGGTGTATATGGCTTTCTTCACTGAACAATTGGAACTGGTTTGAGACTGGAGCAC
>JAJPUD010002508.1:1921-50120 GCA_023553655.1 Myrmecobius fasciatus
TTGAACTCAGGTCCTCCTGACTTCAGGGCTGGTGCTCTATCCACTGCGCCATCTAGCTGCCCCTACCAAAGGTATTTTTCATTGTTGAGAGAGTGTCCTATGTAGAATTCAAATGGATTGGGACAGCTAGGTGGTGCAGTAGATAGAGCACCAGGCCTGAAGTCAAGAGGACCTGAGTTCAAATCTAACCCCAGACACGTAACATTTCCTAGCTGTGTGACTCTGGGCAAGTCGCTTAACCCCAATTGCTTCAGCAAGAAAAAGAATTCAAATGTATTATAAATTCACAAAATGTCACAAGCTAGAGGCCTTTTCATCAAACACATCCCTGAACATGAATCTTCTCTACAGGGAATAGCATTTCTTCTCTCCCCAAATCTGTGGACTTGAATCCATAGACTACTGGGAAAGAGTAAGTGAACCATGACACTAAAGGTCATAAACTTCATTTATGGACTAAAATCTTTATTTTACAAATGAGGAAATGGAGATCCAGAGACATGAAGTGATTTGTCCACTTACCGCATAAGTAGCAAATCCAAAATCTGAATTCACATTCTTTGACTTCTAATCTTTTTTTATGATAATGTGCTACAGTTGGATTATGGTAAAAAAATATTTCTGTCTTTATGGATTAATTACATTTTCTACTCAAAGTTTGCAGTATTTTTAAAATTTATGGTTAAGAAACAAAGTTCAAATTAAACATTAATAATGAAATAATCTCAAGGTTGTAAAGAGATAAAATGGGGGAATTATAGGAAGATGGTGGTGTATTGGGAAATATAGGAACTCAGATCCTCTGAAACACCCCACTAAAGATTAAAAATACACCAGTTAAAAAAGGAATAGTGTATGACTCTTGGCAAGCTGTATGTCCTTGGGCAAGTCACTTAACCCCAATTGCCTCAGCAAAAAGGAAAAAAAAAAAAAGAATAGAGATAAATTACCTGTAGACTATTAGTCAACTCACCCATACACAGAAAGAGCACAAGGATCCTGGAGAAATTCTGAAGTAGATAAGCTAAGGTAGTTGTGGGGCAACCGAAGATAGGTTCTAAGAAAAGACCTGTATGGGAGAAGGGCCTCAAGGCTTGAAGTAACCCTAAGGCCACAGTTTAGGAGCATCCCTAGACTTTAACAGCAGAAGGCTAGCGGTTTCAAACAGAGTCTAACTCATGGGGACTGCCTGGAGCCTGTGACAAGAGGGAGGTCCCAGACAGAACTTAGAACTAACTAGTGTAGCTCCTGAGCCCAACAGCTGTGGAATAGGAGAAAGATCCCAAGTAGAGTATAATGCAAGGTGTGCCATAATGTAATGTAGCCCTTTAGTAAGGGATCATCCAGGAGAAGAACCTGTGGTAAGAGATAAGAGAAGATTCTGCCAGGGGCCTGGGTTAAGGTCATTATGACCCAGAAGAGTCCTTTTAGCAACTAGAGAAAAAAGCCTCAGCCTCAGCTCCTCCCAGAGCCCTTACTATAGTTAAGATGAGTCCCTGAACAGTATCTAAATCTAACTTTATATCCAAGCAATCTGTTTGACCATAGCAAGAAACAAGGCCAAACAATTCCTACAGAAAAAAAGAACTGAAGTTTGGTCCTTGCATTCAGGTCCAGGCAGGGCTGGTCGTAACATTAAGGACTAAAGGAGCAGAGTCCACTTAAATGCAAGCCCCCCGGCTTTGAGCAAGCCAAAGAAAATATCTACTACTATGAGGAAATAGCTTGGACTGCAAGAGGTCTAGGGGTAACCCTGAGAAAGAGAATAATCCCTACAAGTCCAAGTCCTGGCTCACACAATTCAAGGAATCCTATAATTCTATAATCATAAAGATTATAAGAGAGGGGCAGCTAGGTGGTACAGTGGTTAGAGCACCAGCCCTGAAGTCAGGAGGACCTGAGTTCAGATCTGGTCTCAGACACTTCCTAGCTGTATGACCCTGGGCAAGTCACTTAACCCCAATTGCCTCAGCAAAAAAAAAAAAAAAAATTATAAGAGTGCCTGAAAGAAATGAAACAATGCAATAACTAGGAAGAAGAACACGGCAGGGAGAATTGAAACCTTGGAACAAAAGGTAGAAAACCTCACTGAATGGTCTAAAAATTTTAAAGGACAAAACAGGAAATACCTGAGACAGCAAGAAATTTTAAAATCAAAAGATTTAAAAAACAAGAAAATGCAAGAATATAATTAAAAACTAATAAAGTAGAAAAATGGTTAAGAGGAGATATCTAAAAATTCTTTCATCTGAAAATTGCGATTTAAAAAAAAGTCTCAAACCATCTTTCAAGGAATGAGTGAAGCCATACATTTTCAGACATAGTCAAGGTGGGAAAAAAATTTGGGGGTAAATTTTCCATATTTGTTTAAAAAATTTAATTGCTCAATTGATGGGGCAAAGATAGGGAGATATAATAAATGCCTATAAAGTAAATTGGGTCAGCTAGGTGGTATAGTGAGTAGAGTGCCAGGCCTAGAATCAGAAAGATTTATCTTCCTGAATTCAAATCTGGCCTCAGATCCTAGCACTGTGACCCTCGATTAGTCATTTAACCCTTTTTGCTTAGGTTTCCTCATCTATAAAATGAGCTGAAGAAGGAAATGGCAAACCACACCAGCACCTTTGCCAAGAAAACCTCAAGTGAAATCACAAAAAGTCGAATGTGACTGAACAAGACAGAATAGGTAAATGAATAAATTATTTAAAATAATCATGTGATATTTAAAAACCTTGTTTTTTAGGAAAGGAGTTGAGTGTGGATAAAATAGAATGCTATTATTAGCATCAGTCCTGGAGGCAAGAAGGTCTAAGTTTGCATCTTACCTCAGCATTCAACCTCATCTACAAAAATGTAGATAATCGTAACACCTATCTTTTAGGGTTATTCTGAAAATAATATTTGCAAAGTATGTTGGAGAATTTTTTTTTTTTACCAAGGGGAAGAAGTCCAATGAATGACTGGTACAAAGAGGAGGCTAAACTAAAAGCAAAGAAATATATTAATATGCTAAGACAACTGTTGATAACTGCTTTAACTTCCAGATTTTGTTTTCATAACATTTCATATCCATTTAAGGTAAACAATCAATTTTCTGGTAACTTAGGATAGATAAGTGATACCTTCCACAGAAGAGGCATAGATAGAAAAAATAAATCTTTCAAAGAAAAGGGGAGGGGTGACTTCTAGAGAAATATTTACTTTGCATCTGGTAGGATTTGTTATCAGAGTGAAAAGAATTTTCTGCCCAAGGACAGGAGACAAGAACTGGTGACCAATACTTTTAACCATTGTGAAGGATAAAATTGTAGGGTTAAGGTGTCACTTATCTGAGGAAAAGAAATAATTGAGAAAAGTATTAAATTTCTTCTTTTTATATCTTTGTAGTTTATTATTATTATTATATGTATTACATATAATTAATGTAACTATAAATTATTATAAACTGTATTTTATTATATTTCTTTTTAGCAGTTGTGGATTATTAGTAGAGTACCAGATGGTTGGAGTACCTATGTTATTAGTGCATCAAAATGTTGCAGAATTATTCTGTTTTCTGTTTTTTTTCCTAAGAAGTGGTTTATAAATCTTAAAGCACCCTAATTTTAACAAGCTAATCAAAAATCCCTTCAAAAATGCCATTTTCATTGGTATTAATTGATTCCTTTTTTGTTTTGACAGGTTTCAGAAATGGCTGAAGATGGCAGTGATGAAACCATGTTTATATGTGAGTTTTTTCATGTGGAAAAGTATTGAAATGCCTCAAATATAGAGAGAACTCCATAAGTTTATAAGAATTTATAAGAATACAAGTCATTGTATATACGTATACAATTGATAAATGATCAAAAGATATGAACACGCAGTTTTCAGATGGCAAAGCTATGGTCTTGAAAAATTGCTTTTAATCACTATTAATTAGAGAAATGAAAATTAAAACAACTCTTAGATAACATCTTAGATCTATGAGATCGGCTAATATGACAGAAAAGAAAAATGATAAATGTTGGAAGGGATATGGAGAAATTGTTATGCTGATGCATTGTTGGAGTTGTGAACTGATCCAGCCATTCTGGGGAGCAATTTCAAACTATGCCCCAAAGGCTATAAAACTGCATACCTTTTGATCCTGAAATAATAGCACTAAGTCTATATCACAAAGAGGTTTTTGTTTTTAAAGGAAAAAAATTTATTTGTATAAAAACATTTATAGATGCTCTTTTTGTACTGGTAAAGAATTGGAAATAGAGGGGATGCCTATCAATTGGGAAATGGCTACATAAGTTGTGGTATGATTGTAATGGAATATTATTGTGCTATAAGAAATGACAAGCAGGATGCTTTCAGAAAAACCTGGGAAGGCTTACATTGTACAATGATCAACTATGAATGACTTGGCTATTCTTAATAATACAGTGCTATCCAAGGCATTTCCAAAGCTATGATGAAAAATGCTGGCCTCCAGAGAAAGAACTGATAAGAGTCTAAATTCAGATTGAAGCCTACTTTCTTTTTTACTTAGTTGAAAATATTTTTTCTTGGTTTTTTTTTTTTTTGGGGGGGGGAGGTCTGTGTTTTCTTTTATAATGTGACTAATATGGAAATATGTTTTCCATGACATGTATAACCTATATTAAATTGCTTCCCATCTTAAAGAATGGGGAAGGGAGGGAAAGAATTAGGATTTCAAAATTTAAAAAAAAAAAAAGAAGAAAAGAATGTTAAAGGTCGTTTTTTGCATGTAATTGGAAAAATTCTTTTCAAAAACAAAACAAAAAAGAATATTAAAATGAACTTTATTGATCATTTAAAACTATGAGAGTTTTTTTTTTAATATGGAAAAAAGTTTTCTGAAAATATATGTAGCTTTAAATAGTTTCACATGCTAAATGAGGAAAATTGTATAGTAATAGTTTTAGCATAACAGACTTTTTATAATCTTCCTGGAAATAGAATTTTGCACTTATAGACATCCATTCAGAAAAATGATGTGGTACCAAAAACACACAAAAAAAACTTTACATTTATAACTAAGGAATTGAAATTGTAGACTTTTTTGCGCATTTTCTTTCCCCCCCTTTGGAATAAATTTTACTCTTTCAAAGAAATAACTAAAAATGATTTATAGGTAATTCCTTAGAGAACATGATATATTTATGGAGTGAAATATGTAAGATATATTTTACTTGATCAAATGAGTCATATGTTTTGTTTATTTTGGTGATCTGAATATTCATTCACTGAGGTAACCTCAGACAGCATCTAGCTATGTTTTACTTACAAGTTTGTAACAACATTAATTAAAATTTTCTGGCAGTCTAGTTGAATTATAGGTAACCATGAACGCTGCCTTTGAAAAGATCTATTTGTCTGTTTACAGGGTGTGAAGACTGTGGTCAGTATCATGATTCAGAATGTCCAGAATTGGGCCCAGTGGTGATGGTAAAAGACTCTTTTGTATTGAGCAGGGCAAGGTGAGCAACTTCCAGTGAGTTACTTATTTTATATATGTGTGTTTACATTACATGTATGTATATACTTAGTTACATATATATAATACATATATGTATAAATAGTTTTAAAATCTTTTTTTCCTGTTTTTCTAATTTTGTCAAGGTTGCCTAACAACTACAGCAAAGACTTTTATGTTTTCCAAAAAGAAAGAATGAGTTACACAAAAGTTTTAAACAGAGCAATTAGAGATAGACTTTTCCTCAAAATTTCTGAAAGGCGTAAATTATTTTCGTTGTAGTATGACTTGAACAGTTTTTGCTATGATAAGGAAAAATATATGATTCAGTTTTTCTACAGTGAACTGATTTTATCTATGCCAGTTTTTTTTCCTCCTTTAAAATTTCACAAAACTATCAGGATATCAGTGACATAACTATTTAGATAACAACATATAATATAGTGCTAATACTGACATGGTGCTAATGAATTCAGATTATTGATGTCTATTAATTTTGCTATATAGTATTCTATGGCTGCAAACTACAATCTTAACTTAAACCAGATATTTTCAAAATGTATTCCATTTGTAAAAAGGGATAACCTGTTGAGAGTCTATGGATAGCTTAAACAAAAGCCCATTATTGCTTTTGAAAAATAACTCGATATAATATGCTGATCATTGATCAAAGATTGCTTTTTAAGGTTATCATTTTAGTTCAGGCCTTTGTTAGTTTTTCCTAGACAAGTACAGCAGTCATTTGATTAGGCTCCTCATATCAAATTTCTCCCTAGCAAAATAATACTAGCATCTAGCAGTGTGTTTTGCATATAGTAGATTCCAGGTTTAAATGTATGATTTTGTTACTACTTCTCCTTCCCTCCCTTGTTGATGCCTCACTTCCAAATTTCCTTATTTCTGTCTGACATTTTTATTTATTTTTTTTAATAGACTCCTAGTTTTGTAACTTTGATGTTATCCTCAACTCTTCCCTCCTTTTCATGCTATAAATAGATAAGAGATATCTAGACAAATTTCTATTATTGCTAATTTCTATTATTGCCAAAGTTTATTATTTCTACCTTAATAGTATTTCTTTCATTATACCTCTTCTCTAATCACATAACTTCCACCTTAGTTCAGGCCTACATTACCTCTTGGCCAGACTATTGAAACCTGCTCTTCTCCCTCCAGTCTATTGCCATATTGCTGCCACAGTGAGTTTCCTTAAGGGGAAATCTAACCTGTCACTCTCTGACTTGATTGCTACTCCAGTAATTTCTTGGAATCATATATAAACTTCTTGTTTAGCTTTTAAGCTTTATCCACATTTGCCACATTTGTGTTTCCAAACTCATTTAGTATTTCTCATTCTCTTGTACTCTGCAAGCCAGATAGACTGGCCTCTCTATCTCTCATGTATCACACTCCATTTTTATATCTATAGCTTTGTAGTCTGCCATCCAGTCAAGCTTGCTTTTCAATGCTCTTTACACAGAATATTCTTTGTTCATTATGGCCTCTGAACTGGCAATCCCCAATACTTTACTATGCTTTTTTTGTACTTCTGTCTCAGTATCCTCTTCCTTCTAGATGCCACTCAAGCACTTTCTACCTTGAGGTTTTCTAGATCCTTTCAACTGCTTAATATCCTCTCAGACAATTTTATATTTCTTCTTTTTTTATGTTTAGTCTGTTTTATGTTTTATGGGTTTTTTTTAATGTTTTTAAAGTTTTATGTTTAGTCTGTATTAACAACTCTGCCATTAAAATGTAAGCACAGAAATTATCTCAATTATTACATGTCTAACTTTGGTGCCTAATAGTTCCTGTCACATAACTGCTGTTAAATATTTCTTGATTAAATTGATATAAATTACATCTTCATCCTTGAATTTCTCACAGTACTTATAGTATGTTGTACATAGTGGGAATTAAAAATAATTTCTTGGTTGAATGAATTCAGATGATAATTCAGAAGGTTGGAATTTTAGTTGGTAAATATTTTTATTTCAGTATTTGAAGTGTTTCATCAAATAATGTATAATTTGCCTTTATAGATTATCTTTATGACTTTCTATGGCTGAAAATATGCTCCTAGTGTCTAACCTCTTAAATTATCTAATATGAATTTAGCTAATAGGCTAGTACTTGAATGACAAATTTACAGTTTATTGCCTGTTTTCCTGCCAGAAGTGGAGCTATACCTTTAAGAGTTTAGGGTTTCTTTCATATCACAATGAAACATTGGAATAGGGGTGGAGGGTTTCATGAATGTCTAGTACTTTGATGGATTTTTGATTTTATCAACATTAATGCTTCCTCAAAAATGTATATCTCAACCTACCATACCCCTCATATATCAGTTTTTTTCCTCTGGAGGTAGATAGCATCCTCCTTAATTTGAATATTCATATTATTCAAAATTGTTTAGTCATTCACAATTACTCTTTGAACACTATCACTGTTACTATATACAATGTTCTCTTGGTTCTGCTTATTTCATTCTTCATTGTTTCATGCAAATCTTCCTTTTTTTTTTTTTTTAATATCAAACAGCTCATCATTTCTTACATCATGGTATTATTCCATCACAATCATATACTACAACCTGTTTAGCCAGTCTCCAATTGATGGGCATCCTTTAAATTTCCAGATTTTCATCATCAGAAAGAGAGCTACTATAAATATTTTAGGACATACAGGTTCTTTTCCTTTTTTCCTAATCCTAGGGATTAGGGAATCCTAGGGAAACAGACCTAATAGTGTTTTACTAGATCAAAGTATTACACAGTATTATAATTCTTTCAGCATAATTCCAGATTGCTCTCCAAAAATTCCATTAATAAGGTATTAATGTCCCAATTTTTCCACATCCCCTCCAACATCTGTCATTTTTCCCTTTTATCATTTTAGCCAATCTAAATAGGTATGAGATATCTTAATTGTTTAAATTTACATTTCTCTAATAATAATTTTGAACATTTTTTCATATGACTATATAGTTTTTGATTTCTTACTTGAAAAGCTGCTTGTTAATATCCTTGACCATTTTTCAATTGGAGAATGACTTCTTATAAATTTGACAAAGTTCTCTACATATATGAGATATGTCTTTTATCTAAGAAATTATGTATAAAATTTCTCACCATCAGCATTATGATCTACTGTGATTGACTCAGCTCTTCTCAGTAACAGTGATCCAAGACAAGTACAAAGGACTCATGAAGGAAAATGTTTTCTATAACCATATAAAGAACTAATAGATTCAGAATGTAGATCAAAGCATATTTTCTTCACTTATTTTATTTTCTCATTTTTTCTTTTGATCTGTTTCTTTTACAATTATGATTAATACAAGGGGCAGCTAGGTGGCGCAGTGGATAGAGCACCAGCCCTGAAGTCAGGAGGACCTGAGTTCAAATCTGGTCTCAGACACGTAACAGCTGTGTGACCCTGGGCAAGTCACTTAATCCCAATTGCCTTAGCAAAAAAAAAAAAATGATTAATACAGAAATGTGTTTCACATGATATCCATGTGAATAGAATTTCTTATGTTAAAATCATCTTTGCATTCCTGGTATCAATTCTTCTTGGTCACAATGTGTATAATCTTTGTGATATATTATTGTAGTCTTTCAGCTAGTATTATATTTTGGATTTTTGCATTAATGTTGATTAGGGAAATTGGTCTATAATTATCTTTCTCTGTTTTTTCTCTTCCTGAGTTTAGTATTAGCACCACAGTTGTTTCATAAAAAGAGTTTGATAGGATGCCTTCTTTGGCTATTGTTTAAAATAATTCCATTTAATATTAGAATTAATTTATCTTTAAATGTTTGGTAAAATTCATTTGTCAATCTAGCTGGTCCTGATGCTTTTTTCTTGGGAAGGTCATTTATGACTTGTTCAATTTCTTTTTCTAAAATAGGTATATTTTATTTCCTCTCCTGTTAACATGGACAGTTTATATTTTTGTAAACATTTCTCCATTTCATTTAAATGATTAAATATGTTAGCATATACTTGGGCACGATAGCTTCTAATTTTGCTTAAATTTCCTCTTTATTAGTAGTGTATTTTCATTTTTGATAATAATGACTTAGTTTTTTTTCTCTCTTTAAATCATATTAGCCAATTGTTTTCATAAAACCCACTCCTAGTATTATTGATTATTTCTATTGCTTTTTTCATTCACTTTTATTAATCCCACCTTTAATTTTTAGGATTACCAATTTCACATTTAATTGGAGATTTTAAAATTTGTTCTTTTTCTAGTTATTTTAATTGCATACTCAATTCTTTGATCTCCTTTTTCTCTTTTATTGATCTAAGTAAGCATTTAAAGATATAAATTTTCCTCTGAGGGGCAGCTAGGTGGCGCAGTAGATAGAGCACCAGCCCTGAAGTCAGGAAGACCTGAGTTCAAATCTACTCTCAGACACTTAACGGTCCCTAGCTGTGTGACCTTGGGCAAGTCACTTAACCTCAATTGCCTCAGCAGAAAAAAGCAAAAAAAAAAAATTTCCTCTGATTACTACTATTATTTTATCCAGTAAATTTTGGAATATAGTTTCATCATTAATGAAATGATTATTTTTATGATTTGTTCTTTAATTCTTTTATTCTCTAAGATTAGGTTATTTACTCTTCAATTAATTTTATATCTTTGTTTCCATGATCCTTTATTAAATGCAGTATTTATTTCATTATGGTCTGAAAAGGATACATTTAACAGTTTTGCTTTTCTAGAATTAACTATAGTTTTTTTTTAAATTTTTATTAAAGCTTTTTATTTACAAAACATATGCATGGGTAATTTTTCAACACTGACTCTTGCAAAACCTTCTATTCCAGATTTTCCCCTTCTTCCCATTCCCTCCTCTAAATGGCAGGTTTTGCAAACATGCCATGTACTGCTGATAAAAAAATATATTTCTTTCTTTTCTCATTCATTTATTTCCAGATTTCCATCATATCTATCTAATCTAAGATTCTGTTCATTTCCTTGACATCTTTCTTATTTATTTTTTGATTAGATTTATCTAATTTTTGGAAAGGGAAAAAAATCCCCCACTGTTATAGTTCGCTGTGTAATTCCACCTGTAATTCATTAGCTCTTCCTTTAAAAATATGAATGCTATAGCATTTGATGTATATATGTTTAGTATTGATATTAGTTCATTATCTAAAGTTCCTTTTAATATAGCATAGTTTCTCAGTTATCTTTTTTAATTAAATCTGTTTTTGCTTTAATTTTGTCTGAGATCATGATTGCTACTCCTGCTTTTTTATATCAGCTGAAGGATTATAAATTCTAGTCCTGCTTTTTATTTTTGCTCTATGTGTCTCTCATTTTTTTTTTTTTTTTGCTGAGGCAATTGGAGTTAAGTGACTTGCCCAGGGTCACACAGCTAGGGAATGTTAAATGTCTGAGACCAGATTTGAACTCAGGTCTTCCTGACTTCAGGGCTGGTGCTCTTATCCACTGCGCCACATAGCTGCTCCAGTGTCTCTCATTTTCAAATGTGTTTCTTGTAAACAACATATTTTTGGGTTCTGGATTTTGATCCCTTCTGCTTTCTATTCTATGGTTAAGTTCATTCTATTCACCTTCAAAGTTACAATTACTAGTTGAGTATTTTCCTTCATTTTGTTTTTCTTCTCTGTTTATCCTTTTCTCTTTTTTTGCCCTATCTCTCCTCAAAAGTCTAACTTACTTCTGACCAAGTTTTCATAATCTTCATAGCCTTCCTTATCCTTGCCCTACTATTTGTTAATCTGTACCCTCTTCTAAGAGTCTTCTAAGAGTTATTTTATCCCTTTGCTGTCCTGTTTCTTTGTAATTTAAGAACACTTTCAAACCCTACTATGTTTATGTTATTCCTTCTTTAAACCATTTCCAGTGAAAATAATATTCCCACACTACCTGCCCTCTGTAATAGTATTACATTACATTCATATACCACAATTCATTCAGCCATTCCCAATTGATGGCCATCTCCTCAATTTCTTTTTTTTTTTAAATTAAAGCTTTTTATTTGTAAAAAAAATGCATAAGTAATTTTTCAACATTGACCCTTGCAAAGCTTTCTGTTACAAATTTTTCCCTCTCCTACTCCTCCCCCCTCCCCTAGATGGCAGGAAGTCTAATACATGTTAATTATGTTAAAATATTTGACAGTTATCTTGCTGTACAGGGAAGAAAAAAATTTAAATTTAAATTTAAAAAAAAAAAAAAGAAGGAAAACATAATGTAAGCAAACATCAATAGAGAGTGTGGAAAATGCTACATTGTGGTCCAGACTCAGATCCCACAGGCCTTTCCCTGGGTGCACATGGCTCTCTTCATCACTGAACAACTGGAACTGGTTTGAAACATTTCATTGTTGAAGAGAGCCATGTCCATCAGTATTGATCGTCATATAGTATTGTTGCCGTGTATAATGATCTCCTGGTTCTGCTCATTTCACTCAGCATCAGTTCATGCAAGTCTCTCCAGGCCTCTCTGAAATCATTCTGCTGGTCGTTTCTTACAGAACAATAATATTCCATGACATTCATATACCATAGTTTATTCAGCCATTCTCCAATCGATGGGCATCCATTCAGTTTCCAGTTTCTAGTCACTACAAAAAGGCTGCCACAAATATTCTTGCAATGTGGGTCCCTTTCCTTCCTTTAAGATCTCTTTGGGATATAATCCCAATAGAAATGCTGCTGGGTCAAAGGGTATGCACAGTTGGATAACTTTTTTGAGCATAGTTCCAAATTGCTCTCCAGAATGGTTGGATCCATTCACCATCTCTTCAATTTCAATTCCTTGCCACTACAAAAAAAGCTCCTTCAAATATTTTTGCACTGTGTTTCCTTTTCCCTCTTTTATGTTCTTTAGTTCTTGTCTTTTCCTCAAGAATTCTTGAGTATCCTTCAATTCATTAAATATTCATTTTTTTCCCCTTGCAATATTACATTCAGCTTTGCTTGGTAGTTTATCCTTGGTGGGAATTCCAACTTCTTTGGTCTTCAGATTATCTTATCCCATACTCTCTCTCTCTCCCTCTCTCTCTCTCTCTCTTTTTTTTTTTTTGCTTTTTGCTGAGGCAATTGGGGTTAAGTGACTTGCCCAGGGTCACACAGCTAGGAAGTGTCTGAGACCAGATTTGAACTCAGGTCCTCCTGACTTCAGGGCTGGTGCTCCAACCACTGCACCACCTAGCTGCCCCTCTCTTTTTTTTTTTAATGTAACTGCTACTAAATCTTGTGTCATCCATATTGTAACTCACAATATTTAAATTGTTTCTTTCTAGTTGCTTGTAATATTTTCTCCTTGACCTGGAGCTTTGAAACTCAGCCATAATGTTCCTGTGAATTTTCATTTTGGGATCTCTTTCAGGTGGTGATCAATGGATTTTTTTTTTTCAGTTTCTCTCTCCAATTCTAGAACTTTATAATTTATTGAAATATAGTTTTTTAGCCTTTCTTTTAACTTTTAGGTAGTCCAGAAATATTTATATTTTTTCTCTCTGATCTGTTTTCCAATCATTCATTTTTCTAATGGAAAATTCAAATTGTCTTCAATTTTTTCATTCTTTTGATTTTGATTTTATTATTTCTTGATGTATTATGAAGTCATTAGCTTTCCCTTTCCCCATTCTAATTTTTAAGGAGTTATTTTCTTCAATAAGTTTTTGGGTCTTTTTCTAATTGGCTCATTTTCTTTTTATAATTTTCTCATTTTGCTGTTTTTTTCCCCAATTTTTCCTCAACCTCTTGTATTTGATTTTTAAAGTCCTTTTTAAACTCTTTCAAGAACTCTTTTAGGACTTGTGAACATTTACATATTTCTCTGATTCTTTACTGGTAGTTTGTTTCATTGTCTTCTGAGTTTGAACTCTTTAATCTTCTTTATCATCATAGTAACTAGCAGTCTATGGTCAGGTTCTTTATCTGTTTTTTACTCTTTTTTTCTTTTTTCTTTTTTAAATGGCCTATTTCTTAGTTAATCTTAGGGGGTTGGGCTCAACTTCTGGGATATGGAGCATATTATCTCTGTTTTAGGTTTTTTGTTGCTATTGTCTCCAGAGCTTTATTTGGGAATCTTTGACTTTTCTTCTAGACTTCTATGATTTAAGGCCAGGTGTGGTTACTGCTTTTCTAGCTCATGCTTTGGTCTGTGAGTGAGCAGTGCTAGGCACTCAGCATTGCTGTCACATTAAAAGCTCTTGCCCCCTGAATTCCCTCCAGGCTGCAAGTGCTAGCTCGCCCTTTTGCCCTGAAACTGAAACCAGAGACTCTGCTCTTCTGAGAGTGAGCACAGCCAGCAGGGCCCCTACTCTTCTGCACTGTACTTCCCTGCAGCCATGGCTTAGGATTGGCTCTGGTCAATGCCTAGTGCTTGCATCTAGGGCCAGCAGAGGCCCTGTTCTTCCTCCTTCTCCCCTTCCTCCTCTGTTGCCCCCAAGAATTACTGTTTGGTAACTTCACTCTGTACTTCACTCTGGCCAGACTACCACCCCAGAAGGTCACCACTTTCCAAGTTGTCTTAGGCTGTACAACTGCTTGATCCTGACTTAATTATTTCTGCCACTCTAAAATTCACTTTGACGAGTCATTTTAAGCTATTGGGGGTTAATTTAAGTTATTGGGGGTGGAGGGTAGAAAAAAGGGATTTGGGAGAGCCAGGCAATTTCCTGTCTTATGCAGCCATCTTCTCATTTATGTTTTCTTATAAATTGCTTCCAAGGACTAAGGGATTTGTGCACTATTCTGAGGTCTTTCTATAATTCTCTTGACTTACATGGCTATTAATGAAACAACTGTATTGTTCATCAACATCCTTTTCTCCAACATATTAGTCCATCTTGTTTTCTAATCACATAATTATCTTCTTAACATCTTTTATGCCCTGTCCTGATAGATCAGTCATATAGATTATACATCCAAGTACTTTGTTAACCCCCTCCCCAAAATACTCTTTTGGTAAAATTTATTTAGAATGCTGACATCTGCACCAGAATATATTAATCAAGATGTAAAAATAATAGTAATTATCATTTAAGCCCTTATTTAACATTTATTTGGAGTTCATTATTAACTAATGATTACAAAGAATTGGATTATGGAAATGACTAAGAACCAATTATGACAACAAAATAATCTGAAGAGAAATTGCAGTTTTAAGATAAGCCTTTTGATTTTCAAATCAGTGATTGCTTTGAATTAAGTGCCATTTGGGGGCCTTGTTTCTGTTTTGTTTCATTTTTAGATCATCTCTTCCTTCTAACTTAGAAATCAAACAATTAGGAGATGGAACTGAAGGAGTATTTGCAATAACTCAGTTGGTCAAGCGAACACAGTTTGGTCCATTTGAATCCAGGAGGGTTGCCAAATGGGAGAAGGAATCTGCTTTTCCACTGAAGGTATTTTTGTTTGTATTGAATCTGTCCTCTATAAATATAAAGGAATTCTACTGATTTTTATAAATTTAGTGAGTGATGTCTCTGAGCATTACATGGCCTCATTTTAAATTAACTTTTCAATTTTTTTCTAATTTTTATCAAATAAAAATTAAAAGTTTTGGCCCAAAAAAATCCAACGTAGCCAAAATTAGAATGGAGGCTGAAGGAAAAAAAAAAATCTTTGTACTGAGTTTCTCCAATAAAGTCTTTTAAAAAAAGATTTGTAGGAAATTGATTCAAATTTATGTGAAGAATTGCTATTCCCTAATTGATAAATGGTCAAGCCCTATGACTTTATTGCTTTTTTATTTTGTTTTGCTTTTTTGCTGAGGCAGTTGGAGTTAAGTGACTTGCCCAGGGTCACTCAGCTAAAACGGGTTAGTTGTCTGAGACTAGATTTGAACTCAGCCTCCTGACTTCAGGGCTGGTGCTCTAAACACTGTGCCACCTAGCTGCCCCCTATGACCTTATTTCTTAGAAAATACTTCCTTGTTTAAAATATATTTTTATGCCAGAGTGATATCAGATATAAACATTTTTCATTACTTAATTTCATTACTTTCCTTGAATGTTATATGTGCTGGGTGACCATGAAACAATGTTTTTATTTTATGCTTTTGCAGGTTAAATTCTTAATATGTTTTTATTTTATGAGCATGTACACTTGGAAAAGTAAGGGAAGAATATGGAAATAAATATTTGTGTGCCAGACATTGTGCTAAGTGCTTTAAATTGATCCTAACAACCATATGAGGTAGATTCTCATTTTACAGGTGAGGAAATTAAGGCAGACAGAAGTTAAGTGAATTACCCAGAGCCACACACATCTTATAAATTTCTGAGGCTGGATTTGAACTTAGATCTTCCTGAGTCCAGGTCTCAGTACTAATAGGTAATTTTGTAATTGAGTCTTCTTCAGTTTCTCTCTTATGTTCATTTTTAACCTTTGTTTACATTTCAGAATAAAAGGTAATTATTTGGTTTTTGGATAATTTAGAACCACACTAGGAAGACCCAGGAGCTTTTCCCAGAAAATACATTTTCTTACTTAATGTTTGTTGAGTTATATATCTGTCCTGTCCTCAGCAGAAGATTGAGTTCAGTCTGAGTTTGTGAATTCTTGCTAATTTAAATTCTAATCATCAATTTTCCCTCCAAACTGCAATCTAGATTGTCATTAGGTCAACCTAATGACCCTAGGGGGTCATTAATTTATTTCAGTTTAAGTCACCATTGATAAAGTATCTACTGTGTGCTAGGCACTATACTAGGCATTAAGGATACAAAATCAAAACTGAAATAGTTCTTGGGTGAATTTACATTCTAAGAGTGTGGGAAGCAGGAAAGAACAGATTTAATGAAGAAAAACAAGCAAATATAAAATTCAAAATAATTTCAAGAAAGAGAAAGTATTACTACCTGAGTAGAGTTGTGGGGGATAGAAAAGATTTCACATGAGTAGTGACTTTAAAGACTTCTGTAAGACAAAGATGCACAGTTCAGATGTAGAAATAGGACATAGGGAACACCTGGCAAGAAAATTTGATTGGGACAAAGAGTCCATGGAGGGGAATAAAATGGAATTAAATTGCAAAAATAGGTGGGACCCACTAAAGGGAGGGTCTTAAATAGTAGACTGACAAGTCTTTATTCTATTCTAGAAGCACCAAGGAATTATTAAATGTAGGGGTTAAAAAGATAGGCCAAAGAATAGTTCCTGTTCCCGAAGAATTCGTATTCTAAATGGAAAAGCAGTAATAGGTAAATACACAGTGTGTAAAAGTATATATGGAAGGTAATTTAAGAGGGAAGTTAATAGCAGCTAGTAAGACCATTTTAGGGGAGAGTTTGAGCTGAATCCCCAAGGAAGCTAGGGAATATTAGGGTTGTAGGGGAGGTAATAGAACTTTTCTCACATGGATTTCACCTACTGCAAATATACCAAGATGTGATCTGTAATGTGTTGTGGGAGGAACAGCAAATAGATGTGTAGGCAGATCAGTGTGTGGGACAGTAGTGAGGAAGTGGGGAAAGTAGAAGGGAAGATGGTTTTGGACTCATGAGAGATGGGAAAGGAGGAGGGAAGAGTAAAGTATAAGAATACTGGAAAAATTAAAAGGGACTAGGTTGTGAAGGGCTTTAAATACCAAACAGGATTTTATATTTTGATCACTGGGGTAATAGGGAGCCCTTAGATCTCCTTGATTAGAGAAGTTAACATAGTCACACCTACATTGCAGAAAAACTTAGCCGCTGAATAGACGATATACTGGAATGTTGAAAGATTCGAGTCTGGGAGACCACTTTGAAGTCTGTTGCAATAGTTCTGGAGAGAGATGATGAAGGCTTGTACCAAGGTGGTAGTTGTGTGAATGGGTTTCATGTATAAAAGCTGTTGGTTCTGGGAGCTTCTCTTTAAAAATTTTTAGGGTTTCTAATCCTATTTTCCCCGGTATGCTCAAGACCAGCTTCCATAGTGTTGTTTAAGTGGAGCTATTATTTTATCAATCTGGGTATTTCTTTTAATGTTACAGATTATAATACATCCATACCATATTATCTTTTGAAATTTTCATTTATAGGCTTTCAAAAATTCTTCTCAGGAAAATGAAGACCTTTTTTTTGTTGTTGTTCTTTTAATATTATGTAGTCACTTGTAGTACCCTTAACTGTATATTTTTTAACCTTTGCCTTTATCACATGACTAATCTATGTCTCTGATCATGCATTTTCTAGATATTATCTTTTATTCCAATTCTTGTGTACAATCATTATTGATAAAAAATGTTTGTTACCTGTCTATACCCAACATGCATTTCTTTTTTGCTTTTGGGTCTGAAAAAGATCTGGATGCAAACTTGTTATGAGTAAACTCTTGATATGGTAGCCAAAATAGGTAAGGGAACATCAGACCTAATTAAGAAAGGTATAGTAGCCGAGACTAAGAAGGTGATGCTTTTGCTCTACCTTACCCTCAGACCACATCTGCAATATTGTGTTTTATTTGGGCTGCCACATTATAGGAATAACATTGATGAGCTGGAGGGTAATCATAAGGAGGCAGTCAGAACAATGACAAAATTGGGAATATTCACCCCAGAGAAGACTTGGGGAAACATGATAGCATTCATCAGATATGTGAAGGCTTGATATGTGGAAGAGGCATTAGATTAATTTGACCCTAGTGGAAGGAATTATAACCATTCATAAGGGAGTATTGTAAAGGCAGATACAAGCTAGATATGAAGAAAACTTCCTAACAATTAAAATTATTAAAAATGGTTTACCATGGGAAGGAGTAGACTCTGTACCATACCATACTCCTACCTCTCCCATTCCATTACATGAGATTGAATGATTATTTTTTGAGGACATTGTAGATATCATTCATCTTCATAATAATGGCTATGGTGAAGTGATTTTGGGATTCTTTCTAATTTGGATAGTCTGATTCTGAGAGCATGGTGTGCCATGGTTTGTAGACATGATGTTAAAAAAGATGGATTTTTGGGTTAGGAAGCAGTTTAAGATTACTGAAAATGTAAACAATTTCTCAGATTAATTTATCCCACTCTTTTCATCTTACTCAATTTACTCAACCCACTCCATATGATCAGTGCCATTCCATTTAAGATAGGTGTACTGTTAAATTCACTCAGTAAGCTCCTGTATGGCATATGTAATCTGGGCATTTTTCTTATATTTCAGGTTTTCTGTGTTTATTGTTAGGCCAATTTCCTTTGAATGGTTATGAATTTTGTTAAGTAGTAGAATATGCTGAGCCTAATTCAACCTGGTCCCCTGGTTTTTTAGGTTCAGTTGAAATTGAAATAGATAAAGTCACCAGTCTATCATTCAGTAATCAGCACAACAAAATTTACCTAACCACGAAGAATACAGCACTCGACACTTGTAGACCCTGTAAGCCTTGTATATATAGCCTGTATACCTTATCCACGGTATACAGAAATATGTCTGGTCAACAGGTAAGGTAATACTTGCTGGCCTTGGAAGAGGGCTCTGACTTTATGTAAGACAGCATTTTTATGCTCTTAGGTAAAGAGAATCCATGACACTATGGCTTAAGCCTACCAGAAAGCTATTAATAGCTAGCAGCTTCTGGATCAATCAAGTCTTGGGAATATCTTTCTTAGCTATTCAGTTAAGAACTAGCCTAACATCTTATTATGCCCCACTTTTTGATGCAAGGTCCTTGGGAAATTTTGAGAAGTTTTTATAATTTAAATGGAGTAGGGCTCCAACTGCTTAGCCTTTATCTCGGGAATATCCGTCAGTACTAAAGGAAAAAGAGGAAAAAATATTAAATTAGGAGTGTTGGGAAAACAAACCAAACAGAAACCTTAATGATACATTCTAAATGAGTGACTAAATGTGGAAAAAAATTAAAACTGAAAGCTTTGCCCCCTTACTTTCAGAGAACTATATCCTAAAATTCAATGCTAAGTGCCCTCAAATATTCACAAGTTACTTTGGATTTCTTTATATAAAGTAGCAATAATGAAGAGGAACAATGATAGGAATATCAGAGATACAGAGTAGACAACTTTTTCATCACAACTCAAGATCATTTTTAAAAAAAATACCTGAGGGTCATTATGCTTTTTCATATATATTGTCTTAATGTCAGTGTTTATAATAAGACTAGCTGTGTAATAACCTCTCAATATATCTTAACCCAACAGCTAGTAATCATCCCTAGGAGCCCAGTGAGGAAATACCAGATTTCTGTCACTTAAGATACCTGTAGTGAGGGTTACTTCCTTCTCTCACAGGATTTGGATAAGAGCTCTCCTTGTCCTTCATCCAAAATTCAGGATTATCAAATCAGTAAGACAAACTCCTTTAAGGAAATATACATACAGTATAATTCTGATCCAATAATTTCACACCTATCCCTGTGCTATTAGAAAGCAAGACATCTTTCTGACCAGATCACTCAATTCCCCTAAGCCTTTCTTTTTTTTTTTAATTTTTTTTTTTATTAATACTTTTTATTTGCAAAACATATGTATGGGTAATTCCTAAACATTAACCCTTACAAAGCTTTCTGTTACAAATTTTCCCCCCTATTCCCCACCCCTCCCCTAGATAGCAGGATATCCACTACATGATAATTATGTTAGAATACTTAAATTGAATATATGTATAGTTATTGCCACACATCATTTTTTTGTGCAGGAGAAATCATATCTACAAGAAAGAATAATCCGATAAAGGAAATACAATGCAAGCAAACCTCAATAGAGAACATGAAAATGTTATGTTGTCGTCCACATTTCACATCCCTCTCTCTGGGTGTATATGGCCTTCTTCACTGAACAATTGGAACTGGTTTGAAGCATTTCATCGTTGAAGAGACTCATGTCCATTAGAACTGATCCTCATATAGTACTGTTGTTGCCGTGAATAATGATCTCCTGGTTCTGCTCACTTCACTGAGCATTAGTTCATGCAAGTCTCTCCAGGCCTCTCTGAAATCGTCCTGCTGGTTGTTTCTTACAGAGCAATAATATTCCATAACATTCATATACCATAATTTATTCAGCCACTCTCCAATTGATGGGCATCCATTCAGTTTCCAGTTTCTAGGCACTACAAAAAGGGCTGCCGCAAACATTCTTGCACATGTGGGGCCCTTTCCCTCCTCTAAGATCTCTTTGAATTATTAGGCCCAATAGAAACACTGCTGGGTCAAAGGGTATGCATAGTTTGATAACTTTTTAAGCATAGCTCCAAATTGCTCTCCACCCCTAAGCCTTTCTGAGAAGTAGTTGTCCAAATTATCCTAGAAAAAACTTTTGATACTAGGCAAGCAAGGAGAACCTGAACTGGGCATTTAGACCCTTGTGTGGGAGGAACATTGGGGCTTGTATGACTCTGCATTGAGGAAGGAGGAAGGAAGGACCAGAGAGGAGCAGTATTTAAAGTCTTTATTTTTCTGGAGATTGATACCAAGAAACTCCTAAACTAAAGAAACTTCCCTTCCTTAAGGTAGCATTGATTTATCATTGACATGACTTCTGGAAAGTTGGAAGTTGACCTTATTATCAGTCAGGGACATAATGTCAATCAGTCAATAAACATTTATTAAGTGCCTGCTGTGTGCCAGCCCAAGGCAACGTGGTGCCATAGTGAATAGGGTGCTGGGTCTAAAGATAGGAAGACTCATCTTCTTGAGTTCATATCCAACCTCAGGCACCTGCTACCTGTGTGATCTTAGGCAAGTTACTTTATCTGGTTTGCCTTGGTTTTGTTATTTATAAGATGAACTGGAAAGGAAATGGCAAATCACTCCAATGTTCTCACCAAGAAAACCCCAAATGGGGTCACAAACAGTCGGACATGATTGAAAAAAATGACTGAAAAACACGTGTCAGGCATTGTGTTAAGTGCTAAGGATACAAATAAAAGGCAAAGATAACGCCTGCCCTTGAGGAATTCACAATTTAATGGGAGAGATGCCAAATAAATATGTACAGATATACAGAGTAGGAAATAATTAAGAGGACTTGGGTGAGGCTTCCTGTAGGTGAGATTTTAGCTAGTTTAAAGGAAACTAGTAAAGTAGAGATGAGAAAGGAGAGTATCCCAAGCATCAGGGGAGTCAGAGAATACTTGGAGCTGAGGGATGGAGTGTCTTGTTTTTAGAATGGCAAGAAGGCCAATAGCACTAGATTAAAGACTATTAAAAAAGAAAGAAAGAAAGGTTGGAGGGGACTAGGTTATGAAAGGTTTTGAATACCAAACAGAGCATTTTTTTAATTGATCTAGGTGTGATAATAAGGAGCCTGTGGAGTTTACTGAGTAAAGGAGTAATATGGTTGGATCTGAGCCTTAAGAAAAACCTTGGTGGCTGAATAGAATATAAATTGAAGTGTTGTGAAGGAGGCAAACCCATTGGCAAGCTACTACAATAGTCCTGGTGTGAGGTGATGAAAATTTGCACTTGGTAGTGTCAGAGAAGGAAATTTGGCATATTTGAGAGATGTTACAAAAGTAAAACTGAGAATCCTTGGCAACAGATTGGATATTGATTGTATTAGATAGTGAGGGTTATCTATATTGTAACCCTGAGGGACTGGAAGAATGTATTGTCTTCTACAGTAATGGAGGGAGGAGGGAAGGAATAAGGGGAAATATGAGTTCTGTTTTAAATATATTAAGTTTAACTGGATATACAGTTCAAGATGTTTGAAAGGCAATTGGAGATGGGTGATTGGAAGTCAGAAGAGAGATTGGGGCAGCTAGGTGGCTCAGTGGATAGAATGCTGGGTCTGGAGTCAAGAAAACTCCTTTTCCTGTGTCTGACTCAGATACTCGCTAGCAGTGGGACAGTCATTTAATCCTGTTTGCCTCTTTCATCATTTGTAAAATCATCTAGAGAATGGAAAGGCCAACAGCTCCAATACTTTTGCCAAGAAAACACCAAGAGGAGCCATAAAAAGTTGAATACAATTGAAAAATGGCTAAAATAGAGATTGGGACAGGAAAGGTAGATTTAAGCATAATCAATATAGAGACAGTAATTAAATCCACGGGAACTAATAAGATCAACAAGTAAAATAGTATAGAGGGAGAAGAAAAGATGGCCCATGATGGAATCTAGAGGGACAGCAATGATTAGAGGATTTTTAAGAGAATTTAGCAGAGGAAAGAGTAGAGTAGCTGGATAGGAGGAAAACCAGGGAGAGTGTCTCAAAAGCCTAGAGAGTAAAGCATATTAAGGAAAAAGAGTGATTAACTGTCTTAAATACTGCAGAGGGGTCAAGGAGAATGAGAATTGAGAAAAGGTCATTGGAATTGGCAACTAAGATCCTTGAGAGAGGAGTTTCAGTAGAATAATAAAGGTCAATAAACTTTAAGGGGTTAAGAGAGTAGGAGGACAGAAATTATAGGCACCTATTGTAGATGGTATTAATTAGTAAAGCTAAGGAGATGTCATAAAAGTGTTGAGATATTCACGGTAAAAAAAAAAAATCACTGGAAAGTCACGAGTAATTGAAAAATTAGAGAGTGTTTATTTGCCGGGCCCGGCGACTGAACCCCCAGACAAGCTAGAAGGATTCAGTGCTGAGCCTGGTAGCCACAGGTTTTTTAAGAGCACTGACCACTTCTCCCCCCATAAATGTGCAGTTAAACATCGATTTCTTACTAATATAATAAAGAAGTAACAGGATTTGAGCTATACATTGTAAAATACTGATACATCATTTGGGTCAATACACCTGGATCAGAGCAAACTACCTACTTCTCTTATTAAGTTTGGGCAAACATACTGTGGATTAAACCCATTTCTCTCATTGTGTGAAGTAAACAATCCTTGGACCCTGGTTGAGTAAATACTATCAGGAAATTCCTAGGCTCCTTGTGAGGTAAACATTCCTGGGACCCTTCCTGAGCAAATACCATTAAGGAATTCCTAGGCTCTTTGACCTAAAGAGGGGAAGGTTTGGATCTGTCCATTTCAGTGTCACTTTCCCATTTGAGGACCAGTAGAGGATGTTAGATGAGGGCCACCTAACTCAGAAGCAGTCAGATTAGGACAGGAATAGCTTTATGTAGACAAGAATTGTCTTTATATACATGATTCTATGGCCTTACACACAGCACAACATGACTTCATGGTCCTCATGTCTAGTTTGGCAGGGGACCTACTGACCAAACTTTACTGTTTTCATAATGGCTTCAACCTAGCTGTTCAGTTGAACAAAGATCATATATCTCTGATGGCTGTTTACATGCCCCATGAATAACCATATGCAGTAGGAAGCACTGGCAAAATTCTTTTATTGATCTTGATCCCAGAAGAAAGATCCCTTGATTGCCAAGGTTCCAGATCACTTGGACAGACCTATAGTCACTACTCAGCAATCAGTATAGATAAATATTTTATTTTTTCTATGTCTCAAGCAACTCTCACAAACCAGCCATGAGTATTATAGCTAGGTTCATTGAAAGGATTTGCTAGTGTTCCATTCCTCAGAGTATCTCCTGTTGCCAGATTAATGGCTGCTGAATTCTTCTTTTGTAGAGGAAAAGTGGTGCTTCTCAGGAACCAGGTTCTCATTAGGTGGGAGCCAATTGGACTAAAGGAGGAGAGATCCGAGATCTTCAGATAGGTCTTGATTGGTAATTACATATCTCTGTGTAGGCTCTGCATGTATTTGCCCCAAAGAGCTTGGAGATGTTCTAGACTTTAGATGAAGACCAGTGTATAATCTTGAGGTACCAGATTAGTTCTTTAAGGTCAAAATCTTGAGTAATTTATCTTCAGAAACCTAGCCAGTTCACTGAAAACAAAGAATTCATGAGCGCCTCATTGAGGGGGCTGGCAATCTTCTCCCTTCCCCTTCACTTCCCCTTTCTCCTCCTACCCCCCCAATGCAGGTATCTTGTGATAGTTTGGTCAGAAGCCTTGATTGCACTGAGTCTTCGTCATATTTAACTGCACAAGAAACATCAGATCTAGAAAGAGAAAAAAAAAAACAACCTAAAAAGGAAAACAAAATAACTATACATATATTGGATTTGTCATATAATTTAACATATTTAGCATGTATTAGATTACCTGTCATCTAGGAAGGAGAGGAAAAGCTTAGAACAAAAAAAAAGTTTTGCAAAGGTCAATGTAGAAAAATCACTCATATGTTTTGTAAATAAAAAGCTTTTAATAAAAAAAAAGAAAAAAGTAAAGTCATATTTAAGTCCTTTATGGCAATCCTTTGGAATTTTACCCATGGAGAGGACGCTCTGCCTGGGACCTTCCTGAAATCATGACCTTGAAAGCTATGGCCCATGATTTCCCAACTATTTGACTCAGGAGGTGATGCTTCCCCGAATTGGTGATGTTTTTCTTTTAATATTCTTTTTCTTTTTCTCTTTGCTATTTTGCTTATCTTCTTTATATTACTATTGTGTTGTTGTAATTGTAGTATTCCACTTTTATTGTAATCACTAAACTATCTTATTAATCATTAAACTAAATCTTATTAAACTAAAAGTGGTGACTTATTGCAGGAGGGAATCCAACCACATTAATCCCTTAATCAGACTGGTTGAACAGATCACAATCTCTGACAGAATTATAGATTGTTAAGAACACTAGGATCTGGACAATTGTGATTTTGAATTTTTTTTTTTTTTAGTGATAGAGACTTTTTATCTTCTACCCAACAAACATTTTTCATTTTTTTTTTCATTATCACAATCATAATAGGCAATTCTGGACAAAGAGTGATGTATGACCTTGTATTATCTGTTTAGTAGCAACTAGGTCCTAGTAATTAGGTGAATAATTGCTTTCCTTTGTTTGTTTGTTTTGCCAAGGCAATAGGGGTTAAGCTAGGAAGTGTTAAGTGTCTGAGGTCAGATTTGAACTCGGGTTCTCCTAACTTCAGGGCTGGTGCTCTAACCACTGCCCAGCCTAGCTGCCCTATAATTGCTTTTCTGAATTGAGAAGACAAATAATATATTGATTATATATGTGAAGTCATGCAAAATATATTTCCACATAAACCATGTTGCAAAAGAAAACACATGCAAAAAAAAAAAAACCTAAGAAAAATAAAGTGAAAAGAATCTTCATTCACAATCTACATTCAGTGTTTATCAGTTCTCTCTCTAAAGGGTCCCTTGAAATTATCTTGGATCATTGTTTTAATCAGGGTAGCCAAATGTTTGCCTTCCTTACAATACTGTTTTTACCAAGTCATATTCTTTTTTTTCCCCCTGAGGCATTTGGGGTTAAATGACTTGCCCAGGGTCACACAGCTAGGACATGTTAAGTGTCTGAGGCCAGATTTGAACTCAGGTCCTCCTGACTTCAGGGTTGGTTCTCTATCCACTGTGCCACCTAGCTGCTCCCCATATCTAGAATTCTTTATAATTTTTGAGTATCTACTGTCTTAAATGAAAAATCATTTCTTTAATGCTTTCAGAAGCATAATCAGAATAGATCTCTTCTTATGTGTGCTTCATTTGATTTGGCTGTTCTGTCTTGTTTCATTTTTCCCCATGGTTTTTACATTATTTTCTGATATTCCCTCACCTACTTATCTACCCATCTACCAACACCAACCCACTCTTATAATCCCCAAGAAGTAAGGAAATTGGTGAACAAAAGCATATAAGTCTGATGATGTAGGCCATTCCATGCCCCAAGTCCCTCTCATAAGAGGTATGATGTGTTAGTTATATCTTTTTTTTTTTTTTTGAAACCTACATTGTTCATTGTAGTTAATCTGGATTAAACTGTCTTTTAGCATTTTTTAAAAATTATTATTATGGTCTTTGCTTTTTATCATAGCATAAAACCTAACCAAGTTTGTTTAAGTATGCCATTCCTTCTTTTTTGGCAGTCATTTTTTATTATTCTAGTTCTTTTAATTAGTGGGCACCCACATTGTTGCCAGTTTTTTTTTTTTTAATTGCCACAAAGAGTCCAGCTAGGAATATTTTATTGTGTATGGGGTCTCTCTTTTTTCAATTTTTTTTTTTTTTTTTTGCTTTTTGCTGAGGCAATTGAGGTTAAGTGACTTGCCCAGGGTCTCACAACTAGGGAATGTTAAGTGTCTGAGACCAAATTTGAACTCAGGTCCCCCTGACTTCAGGGCTGGTGCTCTATCCACTGTGTCACCTAGCTGCCCCAAGTTTTTGTTTTTATTGAATCTTTTGTTTTGTTATCATATCTGAATGATTTCTTCCTGCCTCCTTTCAACAAGGAGTAAAAAATAAAGAAGAAAGAAAAGTAACTTAGTAAGACCAACCTATATAATTCTTATTCAGTGATCCATGGTGCCTAGTTCTTCAAAGAAGGGAAGGAAATCATAGGATCATAGGTTTGGAACTATAGGAGACCTCAGAGACTAAGTGGTTCAGTGATCTCATTTTCTCAGAAACTTGAGGTCTACTGAGTTGTTTGAGGAAAATGAATTCAAGTTGTCTGACTCTACCTTAGCACTTATACCATGAAACAATCTGCTTCCCTGCTATTAAGATCATTTCCTATTGGTAGTCAGTACTGGTCATGATAATTACACAGTTTTCAGTTTCATTCTTTCTTTCCATTTATGTTATTGTATTTATTGTGTACATTTCCTAGTAAGTTCTCCTTACTCAGTTTCAGATCATAATTCTTCCCAAATATGCCATAAGTTTTTCATATTCATTTCTTATGTTTCATTTTTATGCTTCAGTTTATCTAGCTATTCCTCTAATCAGTTATCACTTACTTTGTTTTCAATTCTTTCCTTCTACAACAGTGCTTCTATGAATATGTATTTTGTTATATGTGGAACTATTCTTTTTTCCCCCTGACTCCTATGTGACCAGCAAAGAGGATCTCTGAGTCAAAATATGTGGGTAATTTAGCTACTTTCTTATCATAAAAAAAGTCCACAGTAGTTGGACTAAATTAATGTGTCTGTACATTCCTGTAATATTGACTATGATCAACTTTCATCATATTTGCTGATTTTTTGGTGTGAAAAGAAATTTCAGACTTGCTTTGATTTGCGTTTCTTTTATTATTAGTGATTTGGAACAGTATATTTTGCTGTTAAAAGTTTACATTCTTTTTTGACCACTATTGATTCTAATTTTGACCATATATGCATGAAATAATGTTGGGGGACTTTTCTTCCCATTATTGGTGGAGTATCTGGGTAAAAGAGTATCAACAATTTAGTAACTTTTTTCCCCATAGTTCCAAATTGTTTTCCAGAATGGTTGTACCAGTTCATAATGCCTCAATCAACGAGCCAGCGTGCCTGTCTTACCACTCTTCTCTTCAATGAGTTTCTAATGAATTTCTTCTAGTTTGAGGTAATTCCTCAAGGTTGTTTGAGTTTGTGTTCCTTTGATTATTAGTGATTTTAGGAGGCTATTGTTAGTTTATATTCCTTCTTTTGAAAAAAAATGTATGTTCATATTCTTTCACCTCTTTTAAAAAAATAGCATTTTGAAAAGGTCAGATTAGAATAATTATAATCTCTTTATAATTACATTATATTTTTATCTTTATTCTTTCTGCAGCTAGGTGGCACAGTGAATAAACTGCTGGGCCTGGAGTCAGGAAGACCTGTGTTCAAATTTGGCCTCAAACTTACTAGTTATGTGACTCTGAACAAGTCATTTAATGTCTTTTTCCAGAACTGAAAAGGGGATAATGATAATAACAATAGCACCTACTTCATTGGGTTGTTGTGAGGATCAAATGAGATATTTGTAGAGTGCCTGGCACATAATAGGCATTCAGCAAATGCTTGTTCCTTCCTCTCATACAGTTTGGTATTAGTTTTATATTTTGTTTTTAACTAGTCAAAGTTCTAATTGCTCACAACATATTCTGAAATGACATCCACTCATTGTATCAGAACCAACTGGTATTAAGGTATAGTCAGTTTTATTTTTTGTGTACTTTTTGGTACTTTTTATCTCAGACATCTCCCTACTCTTTTGGAATAAATTATGTGACAGCTTATAAGAGTAATATGAAATCTTTCATGTCATTTGAAAATATTCTGAAGCACGTTTTCATCTTCCTTTGTTACAATGAAGTTACCAACTATCAAATTATACGTTGACTTGGTTTGGAGTTTTAAGTTCATCATAGAATTGACCTGTTTCTACATCATCAGCTACAGAAATCCATGTAATTTATATCGTCTTTTTGCTTGTGCTTTTGGTGAACACCTCAAGATCAAAAAACCAATGAGATTGTCTTTTTGGTTGTCTTTTATTCATAAATGAACTTGGTCATATCCTTGATATATTCATAGTTTCTGCTTGGAGGAATAATCAGTCCCTTTCATTTACCTATGACTTCTTTACATTTATAGTGAAAGTATCAATATTGATATTATTTATTTTCCTCTGAAATATGGCAACAATGATCAATTAGACAAGTATTTCACATTTCAAAGTACCAGTATCAAAGTTAAAGCTTATGGACGACCTAATAGCCATAAGATTTTTGATAGCTTCTGCCCCTAAGACTGAGATTTACTTTGTATTTTTCCTTATTCTGTGTTTTTTTTTGTGGTGAAAGAATGTATCATTTAGTACTGATAATGAAACTTTGCCTGAGGTTATTTCTCAGATAGCATTCAGTGTGTTCCCTAGAGCAAGAGCCCCCTCTGTGGTGTCCTAACTTTTGGGTTTAGTCTAAGCTATGCAAAGCCATCCTTGTATTGCATGGCCCTTTGGAAGGCATTGTCTTAGGTAGTTCACTTTTGATTTTTATGCCAAGGTTTCTGTAGTGTTTTTCCCATTTATCTGAGTAGATGACCATACCATTGTCTTTTCACTTGTTAGGTTTTCCAGAAGGATGGACATTCAATTTGTTTTGATACATCCAATGAGGATGACTGCAACTGGATGATGATGGTGAGACCAGCAGTAGAATATGAACATCAGAACTTGACTGCCTTTCAGCATGACAATGACATTTACTTCACTACCTCCCGGGACATTCCTCCAGGCACAGAGTTGCGAGTGTGGTATGCAGCTTTTTATGCCAAAAAAATGGAGAAGCCAGTGCTGAAGCAGGTCTCCAATATTGTGCATGGTATGTGGGGGAGTGACTGATGTTTATCCCCCTTTTTGAATAAATGGCCAGCCAATATTCTATTGTGCGTTTAGTTGACATGGTAGTACGCACCTAGTAAAGAATTCTGAATTGACAAAATAAGCTTATTTCATATATACTGAGTTAGTATTTTTTTTTTTAAGAAGGGTAGGCTTTTGTCTTTGAGGGGGTTTCATTTGGTTGTGACTTTAAAAAAAGTTGTGACTCTACTTTCCTGTAATTTTAAAAATAATTTTTCTATGGAAAACTTCCATTTTTCTTATCAGTCATCTGCTCTGCAAATATTTACAATTAATTTTAAAAGGGAACAGACTAGAAAATGTTAAAGAATTAGCTAAAACTAGTAATGGAAAAATAATTTAAAGTTCCAGTCTTCTTAACCAAGCAGCAATAATTTTATTTTTTATTTATTAAGTATAGTATGTTGCTTTTAAAGTTTTCCCTTTAAGAATGCATCTTTCATCTTTTAGTTGGAAAAATACTCTTTTTACCTGCTTTTTGTTGGGACTTTTTCTCACTTATTTTTTCACGCTTTATAAAATATTCTTAGGCAATTGTAATGTGGGAAGAGTTCTAGTTATGGAGTCAGAGGGCTACAAGGCACATCTTAGCTCTGCTCTTTACTAGTTATATGACTTATTCTCTTTGATTGCTAGTTTGTTGTGTGAAATGAGGCCAAGAATAGAATACAAGCATCAGAAATTTTGGACAATCTCTGTCAGCCCCTTTCAGCTCTATTTTCTGTAATTGTATCTTATTTCAGTAACCCTTAAGTTAGGGATATTTCTCTACTGCTTAAATGTGGAGTTATTATTTTTTTTCTTTTCCTCTGTCAATAAACTATCAGCCATGGTCAAGGAAAAGTAGCAATTCCTCTCTCTCTTTAATTAAGAAAATTCAGAAATATTTTTTAATCTCCTTGGAAGGGAGGAAGGTAGAAACCTGTTATTTTTTCAATGGTGAAAAATATCCAAGGGAATACCAAGTTGGCTACGATTTCTTCTTAGTCTTCTTTGCTGGATCTTCATCTATGTCACTCCCACTAACCATAAATCCCTTTATGCTGTCTCATTTGGTGATCCCTTTAGCTCTCAAGGATTCAAATATCAGCCCTAAACAAATAATTTCTAGATTAACTGTACCTTTCCTGAGCTCCTTTCCCATATCACATCTGCCTTTTAGATTATTTTAAATTGGTGATTAAACAGAACATTTTATATTTGTTGCTGAAGACAATAGGGAGCAAGTGGAGTTTATAGGGGGAGGGAGATCATGATATAAATGTACTTCATCTATCTATTTACCCATCTATCTACTTATTTATTTATTTATTTATTTTAATAATAGCCTTTTATTTTTAAAATACGTGCAAAGGTAGTTTGCAACATTCATCCTTGCAAAATCTTGGACTCCAATTTTTCTCCCCTCCCCTAGACAGCAAGTAATCCAAAGTGATCCAATATAGCTTAAACATGCAGTTTTGCTGAACATTTTCACTTTTATCATGCTGCACAGTAAAAATCAGATCAAAAAGAAAAAAAATGAGAAATTAAAAAAAAGCAAACAACAACAAAAAAGGTGAAAATACTGTGTTTTGATCCACATTCAGTCCCTTTAGTGCTCTTTCTGGATGATGACTTTCTCATTCATTGTTGAAATGACTGAATCACCTCATTGTTGAAAAAAGCCAAATTCATCACAGCTGATCATCACAATAAACTTGTTGTTGCTATGTACAATGTTAGCATCAGTTCATGTAAGTCTGCCTTTCTGAAATCATCCTGCTGATTGTTTCTTATAGAACAATAATATTCCATCACATTCATATATTACTTATTCAGCCATTCCCCAACTGATGGGCATCCTCTCAGTTTCCAGTTTTTTGCTATTTCAAAAAGGGCTGCTAAAAACATTTTTCCACATGTGGGTCCTTTTCCCTTTTTCATGATCTCTTTGGGATACAGGCCCAGTAGAAACACTGCTGGATCAAAGGGTATGTATAGTTTGAGAGCCCTTTGGGCATAGTTCCAAGTTGTTCTCCACTGACCTGTATTTTAGTAAAACAACCTGATGGAGGATGAATTGCATTAGGGAAAGATTTGAAGTAGGAACACCTTCCAGAAAGTTATTGCTGTGGTTCAGACACCCAAATTGTAAATGTAAGGTGAGAAGAGGATATAATGTCATGAAGATAGAGGGGGGAAAAAAAAGAAAAAGCCTTGACAAGAGTTTTGAATATGTGGGGTCAGTGTGAGTGAAGAGTTGAGGATGACACCAAAGTTGTGACCCTTGTGACTAGGATTGTGGTGCTGCTCTCAACAATAATAAGAATATTGTGAGGGTTTGTTTAGAAAATTAATAGATTCAGCTTTGGATAATCTTTTAATTTTTCCAAGCTATACTGAAAAGTGAATTGTTCATTGATAAGAGAAAAGTAAACAAATCAATTATCCAACAAAAGCAAGTGTGTTTCAATAATAAGTGTGGTTGTTTATGTCTTGAGCCCTTTGAGATTTTCTTGGCAAAATAATTTGCTATTTTCTTCTCCATATCATTTTACAGATGAGGAAATTGAGTCAAAAATAGTTTAGTGACTTGCCCAGGATCATGCAGCTAGTAAGTGTTTAAGGTCAGATTTGAACTTAGGTCTTCCTGACTCTTGACCCAGCAGTTTAGATATACCATACCATCTAGCTGCCTATTATAATAAGTATATTTATTTATTCAGGCTTCTGAATTTTAATTTTAATTATCTAAAGCTAAAATTTGTTTTTAGTTGCATTTTCAGTTTTTTCATCTTTTTCCATTGCTCTGTTTACATATCTAGAAATGTTGATTTACACAGACATGTTTTGCTTTTTAAAATGTCTGTCTTTAACTGTCCCAAATTCCTGGGAATTTTGTCTCTTTGTTCTTCAGCTATAGCACATTCTCCCAAGGGCAAAAATGAAGTAGCATAATTGAAGGATCAAAAGTGTGTTTTAGGAAAAAATTTTCTATTTAATTAATGCATTGGAGAAGAAATCTTTAAAGACAAGAAGATCACAGGCAATACAGTATTGTATTTAGAGTACTGAACACAGTGAAGAATATCTTGTTCAAATCTCTCCCCAGACACTAGCTATGGGTCTCAGTGTTCTCATCTTAAAGATAAAAATATTGATTTCAGTGACATTTTAAGGTCCCTTATAATTCAAAATCTATGATAAGTTAAGAGATTGAGGAAAAAAAATACTCAAGCAAGAGAGTAGTAGTAGTAGTGGAAATGAGAAGGAGAATAGCATCTGGCAGCTGATTCCATATGGGAGGTAAGGATCAGAAATGAATAAAAGATGCCGTCAGAATTTCAGCTTGGGTAACTGGGAGAATAATGATGCCATTTAGTGAGATGGAAGAACTGATTCAGGGTAAAAATTTGATTCAGTTAAATTATTAGCCAAGCCCCTGTTATACACAAGCCACTGTTTTAAATTTATTGAATTTGGGATGAGTGGTATGCAGATGGACATGTACATGGCCTGGCTTAGTACATGTAAATTAAAATAACTACTACTAATCTACTTATTCGTTCATTTAGTTAATAAATGATATGAAAATGATCTGTATTCTCCTCAGATCAGAATTCAAACATGACAAATTTCATCTTGTATGAATATGAAAATAGTACATATAGAAGGACTAAAATCTCAGGGAAGAGACGACACCTGAGCTAAACCTCAAAGAAACATAAGGCTTTAAATAGACAGAGATTAAATGCATAGATAAAGGAGAAACAAAATAAAGCAAGCTCTTTAATTACAAGAAATCCAACACATTCAGCTAAATGCAAGAAAAATAATTGCTACAACATTCTAATTGGTACCTTTCTTTTTCTCATGTTTTAAGAAGAGTGAAGGGAATAAAAGGTCACAGTTTTTTAGATATAGAAAATATATAATTCTGAACAACTTTTATTTATACCCAAGGGATTTTATTTGTAAATGTGAATGTGAATTCTATAGACTTAGATCTGGAATCTTGGAAGGGAAAGTTCTCACAGGACTATAGATTTAGAATTGGAAGGATTCAGTCATCTAGTCTAACTTCTCGTTTTACACATAAAGAATATGAGGCTCAAATAGGTTTAGAGGCCAGATGAATAATAAGTAGCAGGTTTAAGATTCGAACCTGAGTCCTTTAATTCCAAATTTAGTAATATTTCCACCCTACCATACTGCCCTCTAAGTTACTGCTTAAATGTGTCTGCTGTAGAAAACTTGAATAGTACAAAGATGAGGTTAGAACATTGATTCCAGTCTCTTTTGGTCATAAAGATCTAGGTTTTTAGCAACCAAATTTAGGAGATTTCTTATAGTACTAGGGTTTTGCTCTGTCATAATTACAAAAATACCAAAAAGTTGTGATGAGGAATATATGTGTATATAAAGAGTAACATATAGGCATCCACATGCACACACACACACACACACACACACACACACACATATACATATGCTATTTTGCCTTTTTCTGTGATTCCTTTATGTTTGGAATGGAATATGACAAAGAAATAGAATCACACTTAAAACTCCAAATGCAGATTCCTTTCGTAAGAAGATTTAAACGAAATATAGTATTAGCTGACTCTGAAGGTTAATAAATTGCCACAGTTTAACTGTCATCATCCAGATAACTCCCCTTCTCCCCAGAACAAAATGCACAGAGCTCTTATATCACTCTTAGTAGCTCAAAGGTCACAAATGTTACAAACTGATTCTCAGAGAGCACTTATTTAATGTACCATTGGCATACTGAAAAATTAAAATGCATGATTGAGGATGAATTTAAATCTATTCAGATTTAATTTATCTAATCCCAGAATTTCACTAGCAAATTGATGCATGTATTACAAATTACAAGCTGTCATTAGTTTATATGAGTATTATCTGCACTTTGAGTGGCTTCATTGTAGGATTAATTGATTGCTGTTCACTTTTTTGGGGGGTGGGGTTTTTTTTAGCCAGCACTGCAGAAAGTAGTGTTCTTGTTGAATCAGAATCCAGTCAGTGAACATGTAAAATATGTTCTGTTACCTTTCAAGAACCACAGCTACTGACAGGTAAGGCCAACAATTACCAGCAAAATACTCCACAATCTACTACAATGAATTTCCTTAATAATAAGACTAATAATTGTTGGCATCATTATGTTTAGTTTCAGAAAAACACTATGCTATATTTCTTTTTGATTCAACCCTATCACTCTCTTAATGCTACTTCTTTCCCCTCTATTGATTTTCTTCAATTTAGCTGTCCGTATCTTATTCTGCCTAGTTGTTATTATCGGGAACTCCTTTTGAGCAGAGACTGGCTTTTGTATTCCTTCCTATCCTCTGTGCTTAACTTAAGCACTGTAGGTCAAACTGATATTTCCTGTCTATGCCTGCAAAGGGCAGTGGACAATGTTCTCTTCCGTAGCTACTTTACTACCTGTCATTTACTTTTCAACTTTGATAGACCTATGATTTTAATGATATCATTACTTTGACCTGTACAGATTTATAACCTTTCATGCCTTATTGTTCTATTGGCTTTTTTATCTGTGTCTTTCTATAGATCTTTCTTAGAAGACATATCTAAACCACTGGAGAACTTGCTCACTTTTTCTGTGATTACCAATGCAGCACAATAGAAGTCTTCATTGTTTTGTTATTGTTTTAATGTAGTTGACCTACCTCATTTTGAGGTTATAGAGAACCTTATTGATGTCTTCTCTGCCATTCAAGTGCAAGTTGTCATACGATAGCCTACCCATCTCTACTGTCTCTCTTTCCATTCCCCTTTAAGCTAATTTTATTCCTATACATTGCATTAACAGGAGATTGTTGGTATTAAAGAGATAGGATTTTGTGGCAATTTGCTGCTAGTACTGTGACTTGTTACAATACCCAAAAATTCTGTTAATAAAGATTTAGATTTTTAAATTAAAGATTTTTTCATTTGGTTCTTGAAGAGAAAGGTTGTTTTAAGATTATTGCAGGTATCTTCTGGTGGGAGAAAATGTAACTCTGTGCCTAGTTTGTTATTGAGAGCAGGGACCTGTGGGAATGTCAGTCAGAATAATGTAAAAACTAGGGAAATCTGACCCATCTGATTTGAGAAATGCAGGAAAAGAGATTGGGAAAAGTGCAGAACATGGAGGTCAGTCACTTCACTACATATTTTCTGCATTTTAAGAAAGATAACCTCTTGCCTGAAGAGACTTACACGAATTGATACTAAGCTAAATAAGCAGAACCAGGAGATTATTATACGTGGCAACAAGAAGACTATATGGTGATCACTTCTGATGGATGTGGCTCTCTTCAACAATGAGATGATTCAAACCACTTTCAATTGTATGGTGATGAAGAGAGCCATCTACACCCAGAAAAAGGATTGTGGGAATTGAGTGTGGACCACAACAAAGCATTTTCATTCTTTCTGTTGTTGTTTGCTTGCATTTTGGGTTTTTTCTCATTTTTTTTCCTTCTTGATCCGATATATCTATTGGATTTAACATATATTTTAACATATTTAACATGTATTGGACTATCTGCCAGCTAGGGGAATGGATGGGGGGGAAGGAGGGGAAAATTTGGAACAAGGTTTTGCAAGGATCAATGTTGAAAAATTACCCATGCATATGTTTTGTAAATAAAAAGCTTTAATAAAATAAAAAAATTTTTTAAAAATGTTTAAAAAAGAAAGATAAGCTCTTTATGATCATATGTTACCTTAAAGTGATACTTAAGAAATTGATTATCAAGACTAGTAATATTAAACTCCCTATTTTTGTTTTGTTTTTTATTTTTAATATTATTTTTCCAAATATATGAAAAGATAGTTTTTAATATTCACCTTTGCAAAATCTTGTGTTCCAAAGATGTCATTTTCTTCAGTTTAATATATTTCTCTCAGATTTTTACCCATATTCCTTCATATATAAAATTAAATAATGTTTTTTAAAAAGTGAACTGCCTGTCTTATGGTATACCAAGTTCCTCAATCACCGTATATACCAAGCAAAAGCAGTCTAATGTCAGTTGTTATATAGATGATATTATTCTCTGTTACATATAATTTGGACTTAATAACCTCTGAGGCCCCTTCCAACTCTGAGATTCTGTAATGGTAAACACATTTAATATATTCAGAATTTTAAAGTTTATCCTTTCTTTGAACTCATATTATGGCCTTGTATAATTTAGCCAAATATTTCTTAAAACATATCCATGAATGGGAGACATGATCAGATTCTGTGCAGTGCTAGGATATGGTTGATCTGAAGAAAATCCAGAAAACCATAGCTTGCTGTGTTGACTCATTAAGTATCCTAAATGTAATTACAACAATGAGAAAATTCCCTTGAATAGGTAGCATGTTGTAATAGAAAGAGCCATGATCTGGAATTCAGGTGCTATTTTTTAATTCATCCATAAAAGTTTCCCTAAAGTAAAAACTCACTAAGCAAAAACAAATGTTATTAGTCTATCATTAGAATTATAGCATACTGAATGTTATTGGTGAAAGAATTCTTGGAACATAGAATACTGGTTTTGGAGGAGTCCTTTGAACATTGTATTTTAGACTTAAAATGGAACTCACAGCATAGACTATCAGAACTGGAAGTTAGAAGATTAGTCTTAGATTGAAGTTTAAATTAGAGAATATTAAATCAGGAAGGGACCTTTGAGGCCATTTAATCCTGCCCACTCATTTTTGAATGGAATGAAACTGAAATTGCAGTAGGTTTCTAAATCTAAAATTTGGTGATTATGTCTAGTTCTAATCATCACACTAAGAAACTTGTTGTTGTTGTTGAGGCAACTGGGGCTAAGTGACTTGCCCAGGGTCACACAACTAGGCAGTATTAAGTATCTGAGGTCAAATTTGAACTCAGATCCTCCTCACTTCAGGGCTGGTGCTCTATCCACTGTGCCACCTGACTGCCCCACTAAGAAACTTTAAAATGGAAAATGGTGAAAGGAAAAATCTGAGTCCTCTGACTTTTAAAGCTATTGTACTTTTCACTTCATCTTGTACTTTCCCTTTCTATTCTCTTTTCTAATATTCTTTCTGTGTTAGATTTAGATTACTTTCACCTTTAACATTCTGTGTCCTATTGTTGAGGTGTGAGAAAAGGGATGAGGAGACCCCCTTTGGTTAGTCTTGGCCTTTGTGGAATCCTCCAATTCCAAGGAATGAGGCAATAGGATTATGGGAAAATGGGTTCTTAGCAGGACAGTTCTGAAAGGGGAGAAGTAAAAGTGGGTTATTAGTAAAGATTAGTTAACACTGAGCATGGCTCAGTGGGCTTTTTCCAGTTGTAGGAATAAACCAAGATTGGGATTGAGTCTCTTTATTTTGTCCTCTAAAGTTTCAGATTGGGGAGATTAAGGGCTAGTTTCTGTAGATGATTATGCCCTAGGCCAAGATTTCTGATTGAATTGCAAGTGAAGTTTGCCTATGAATAGAGGATGGGGCTCCTCCTATCTTAACTGGAGGGTTTTTGAGATTTGGGGTCTCTCCACTCCTCCCCCCCAAGATCAGGGGACACACAATCTAGGACACAATTTATATCGGTATGTCACTGATGCTCATTGCTTCTTTTGAAGTCAGTTGAAACAATAAATATAAAGGATGAACATTGCTTTCTATTCTTAAAAAATGCAAGTATTAAATCTTGATTGCAAAAAATAGAATCATCTCATTGCTATGTAGGAACATATCTTATATACTTAATATAAAATTAAAAATCACATACTTTCCAGGGGTCAGATTTTTAAAAAGTATTGTACTTTTGATTTTTGCATTCATAGCAATTATTTCATTTATAGACATTTAATGTCTTTACATTTTTCTCCTAAGTCTTTCACTAATACTTCACTCACATGGTATGGAGGTGACCTTGGATTCTTGAAGGCTATATGAGTAAAGAACAAGGTCTGATAGATCCTACCAAGCTGGAAAGTTTTAGAATATAGGCCAGTGGATTAACTTTATCATCCAAAATTATTGGGTTGTTGTGTCTCATCTGCTTGGCTGGAGGATGCTTAGTTATTTGATCAAGCAACTTTCAAAGACAATCTGACAAATTATAGAAGGGTTATGATTTATAGGGGGCATACCCAGGAGGAAAACATGGGTCCTTGAAATACATAATTAATGTAATTACTTGCCTTAGTTTACAGATAAATTCACATCAATCTCTGTAGTACAATCATAAATAGTTTTCTCTCCTATTCCTACTATATCTTACCTCTCTTATCCTATCTGTCATATAATTTCTTTGCAGTTTTTCAGGTTTAAATTACAGTCAGCCTAATATTGATAGAAGTTAGAAAAAGAGTAGAATGAAAGGAGAATAGGAAAAAGGAAGAACAAAAAATAGTAGACCATAGGAAAATCTCCTATGAATTTAATAGGATTATATTTATTATATACCTGATATACTCATTCTAAAGGTAATTTTGAAAGAAGAGTTTTCTCCAAAATGGTTTGAATAATGTGAGCAGTTTAAGAGAATAGAAACCATATTTCTTTACCACACTGAGTGATGTGGCATGAAGAACAACACTGCTTTCAAATATAAACTCATTTTAAAGATATTTCAAATAAGGCTGGTGAAAGATTATGAGCAACATTGACTCACAAAGTAATAAACATTAGAAAAAAAATCAGTGGTTCCACATGTGACCCCATATTATCCTGTAAGTATTTATATATAAAATTTATATATAATTTATATATAAAATTTATAAATAAAACTGAGAGGAAGATTTTGAGTAAAAAAAAATGGAACTGATTTTCCAATATAGCAAACATTATATTTTCATCTTCTATAGCAATATAAAGACCACATTTAAGCCCTGCTATCTCAGTTCCCAGGGTTCCATGTGAAGAAGTAGAAGTGACTCTTTAAAAAAAATAGAGCTGGAAAGAACAGCTAGATCACCATAGACCACCCAAAAGAGATCCACTAAGACTAATAAGCTTTTTAAAGTACCTATTATGTGCTAAGGATTTATGCTAAGCACTGAGGATACTAAAAGGGACTAAAGATAAGCTCCTGCCCTCAAGTAGTTTACTATATAATGGGGGAAACCATATAATAGGGGAAACCACAGGTAAGCAAATATATACAAAGAAAGTTGTATTTTCATGATAAATAGGAAATAATTAAAAGAGAGAAAGCAGTGGAATTAAGAGGGATTAGCAAAAGGCTTCCTAAAGAAGATTTTAGGGATTTTAGTTGGAATTTAAAAGAGGCCAAGGGGATCAATAATCTAGAGAGGAGGAAAAGAGTCCCAGAGTAGACTGTGTTGTCTGGGACAACCAGAAAGGATTCTTGGAGCGAAGAGATGGAATGTCTTGTTTGTGAAAAACTGAGGAGGCCAATATCACTGTATTAAAGATTATTTGTTGGGGAGTAAGGTGTAGAAAGACAGGTGTAACATGTAAGAAGGATAGGAGAGGACTGTGTTATGAAGGATTTTAATGTCAAACATAGCATTTTTGTTTTTGCTTATGGAGGCAATAAGAAGCCTTTTGAGTTTAATAATGGGGACAGGTCCGGGCAGGCATTGTGACATTAGTAAATCTACATTTAGGAAAATCAGTTTAGTACTTGAGTTAAGGATGAATTATAGTGGGGAGAGGCAGGCAGATCCAACAACTTGAGATGTGAGGTAATGATAATAGGGTAATGTGGGGGGCTTGCAGTAGAGTATGGACAATGTCAGAGGAGAGAAGTAGTATATTCAAAAGATGTTGCAAAGGTGAAAATCAACAGGGAGGTGGGGTGGTGAGAGGTAGTAAGGAATCCAGGATGGCTCCTAGGTGTAACCTGAGAGATTAGGAGGATGGTATTGCTTCTACTGTAATAGAGAAAGTAGGAGCTGGGAGAGCATAAAAGGAAAGAGAATAAATTCTATTTTGAGCATATTGAGTTTAAGATGCCCACTGGATATCTGAATCAAGATATCTGAATGGCATTTGGAGATCAGTAAAAATATTGAGTCAGTACAAGTAGATTTGGGGATCATCAGCATAGAGATGATAATTAAACCCATGGAAGATGTTAAGATTGCCAAGTGAAGTAATACAGAGGCAGAAGAGAAGAGGACCCAGGATAGAACTTTGAGGGACACCTGTACTTTGATAATGTGATCTAGAAGAGGAGCTTGCAAAGGAGATGGAGAAGGTGCAGCCAGCTAGGAGGAAAACCAGGAGAGAGTGATTTCCCCAAAATCTAGAGACAATAGATTATCAAGGTGAGGAGAGTGATCAACCATATCAGAGGCTACTGAGAGGTCAAGAATGAGGATTGAGAAAAGGCCCTTAGATTGGCAAGTAAGAGATGATTACTAATTTTGAGAGAGATTGGTTTCAGTGGAATGATAAGGTCAGAAATCAGATTATAAGGGATTGAGGAGAGAGAATGTAGATGACTTTTTTGAGGAGTTTAGATAAAAAGGGCAGAAGAGATATAGGATGATAGTGGAGATGAATTAATTCAGTGTTTTGTTTTTTTTTTTTTTTCCAGGATGGGGAGATATGGTCATATTTGTACAGTACCTCATTTCTAAAATATATAGAGAATTGTCTCAAATTTATAAGCATACAAGTCATTCCTCAATTGACAAATGATTGAAGAAATTAAATCCATTTTCTAGTCATATGAAAACATGCTCTAAATCACTATTGATTAGAGAAATGAAAATTAAGACAATTCTCAGGTACCTCACACCTCTCAGATTGGCTCAGATGACAGGAAAAGATAACGATAAATGCCTGAGGGGATGTGGGAAAACTGGTACCTAATACATTATTGGTGAAGGAATTGATCTAATCATTCTGGAGAGCAATTTGGAACTATGCCTGAAGGGTTATCAAACTGTATGTACCCTTTGATCCAGCAGTCTCTCTACTGGAATCTGTTACCTAAAGAGATCATTAAAAGGACCCACATGTGCAAAAGTGTCTGTAATAATCCTTTTTGTAGTGGCAAGGAATTGGAAATTCAGGGGATATCCATCAGTTGGAGAATAGCTGAATAAGTTATAGTATGTGAATATAATGGAATATTATTGTTCTATAAGAATAAATGAGCAGGCTGATTTCAGAAAAACCTGGAAAGATCTATATGAGCTGATGCTAAATGAAGTGAGCAGAACCAGGAGAACATTATACACATTAACAACAATATTATATCTAATTTTATGTGATGATCAACTGTGATGGACTTGGCTTTTTTTCAACAAAGAGGTGATTCAAAGCAATTCCAATAGACTTGGATTGAAAAGTGCCCATTACATTCAAGGAGAGAACTATGAAGACTGAATGTAGATCGAGGAATAGTATTTTCACCTTTTTCTTTCTCATGATTTTTCTATTTCATTTTTATCTGGTTTTTCTTGCATAATATGACAAATTTGGGTATAGGTTTAAAAGGATTTCACATATTTAACCTATGTCATATAGCTTGCTGATTTTGTGCAAGGGAAGTAAAGAAGGAGAAAGAAAAATTTAGAATATAAAGTTTTACACAAATGAATGTTGAAAATAATCTTTATATGTATTTAGAAAAACAAAACTGATGTTCAAGATATCTGAATATAAGAAATAATTATGGAAGGGAAATCACATATATTATCCTAGTAAAAAGGTCATTAAGATGATATTAATAACTATCAATCCCATATGCATACTTTTCCAGCTCCATAAAATCTATATAAGAACCATCATCAGATAAGTTGATAAGACAGCTAGTGTAAATAACTTTCAATAACAGACTTTATGCTCACCTAATTGATTGAAAGTTGTCATTCATTCAGTCAATAAATACTTGTTAAGCATCTATAATCTGTCATGAACTGCTGTAGGCAGTGAAAATACAAAGAAAGGCAAAACATCCTCCTTGTTCTCAAAGAATTTATAGTCTAATGGATGAGACAGCATGTAAAAAGTTATGTACAAACAAGTTGTATACAAGATAAATTGGAAATCATCAACAGAAGGAAGTTTTTAGAATTAAGAGGGTTGGGAAGGGCTTCCTATAAAAAATGGAATTTTAAACTGCAATTTGAAGAAAATTAAGAGAATTTAGGAGGAAGAGGTGAGGAAGGAGATTATTTCAGGCATGGAGGACAGCCAGTCTAAGATATGGAGTGTCTTATTTAAGGAATAACAAGATGTCCACTGTGACTGGATTGCAGATTATATGGAGGGAGATGTGTATGTATTGTATTATATTAAAAACAATAAAGGTAAAGGTAGTTTTGAATGCCAAATAGAAGATTTTATATTTGATCTTGGAGGTAACAAGGAGCCATTGGTATTATTTGAATGGAGAGGTGACATAATCAGAATTGCACTCTAGAAAGAGCTTTTTGATTTATGAATAGAAGGAGTAAGGAGAGATTTGAAGCTACCACCAAGGTGGTAGCAGTGTCAGAGGAGAAAAGGTGATATTCCAGAGATGTTACAAAGGTAAAATAGGCCTTGACAACAGACTGGAAATGAAAAATGAGACTGAGGAATTGAGGATGATACCTACATTGTGAGCATCAGTGCCATGGAGGATCGTGATACCTTTAACAGTAATAAGGAAAGTAAGAAAAGGGGAGAATTTTGGAGAAAAGATAATAAGTTCAGTTTTGGACATTGAATTTAAGATGTTTAAAGTTTAAGATATTTATTAGGCAGTTGGAAATGATGGAACTGGTGGTTAGGACTAAATAAATAGATTTGAGAATCATCAGCACTGAAATGCTAATTGAATACCTAGAAACTGAATTCACCAAGTGAAATTATATAGAAGAAAAGAGGTCCCAGGATAGAGCCCTTTGGGACACACTTGGTTATAGTATATGGGATTACTTGCTGTCTAGGGGAGAGGAAGAAAAATTTAGAACAAAAGGTTTTGTAAAGATGAATGTTGAAAACTATCTTTGCATGTATTTTGAAAAATAAAAAGCTATTATAAAAAATTTAAAAGACTGAAAAAGAACAGATAGGTAGGAAGAGAACCAGAAGACATTAGTAACATGAAAATCTAGAGAGAAGAGAGAATCTGAGAGAAGAGGTCAGCTAATAGTGCCAGACCAGAAAGGTCAAAAAGAATGGGGATTAAGGAAAAGGCCAATAAATTTGTCAACTAAAAGATGTCAATTAATAACTTTGGAGAGAACAGTTTTGTCTGAATGATGAACTTAGAAGCCAGACAATAGAGAATTGGAAAAAAAAAAAAAAAAAAAGGAAGTAAGGCACTGCTTCAGGATTTACACCTAAAATAATTTAGTCAGGAGAGTTGTAGGAGGATAGCTGCTGGGGATGAATGGATCAAGTGAAGGTTTTTTCAAGACTTAATTATGTTTATTTTAAGTTTACAATTATATATTGTATGTTATTTATAACTATAACAGAGCAAAATTAATATGTCTCCATTCACTTAAGATCACTTAAGACTTCTTATTAGAAAAAGAGAAAAAAAATTGCTATATACACAGCAGGATATTTAAGACTTCTTGATAAAAGCAATTACAGAGGTAAAACAGCTGTGTGTGTCTTTCTGTCTGTGTTACATGTGCATGCATGTATGTTAGCACACCAAAGGTTTTTTGCCACTATCGGGTCCTGTGCAAAATCCAGATGAATTGTAGAGTCACAGAAGGTTAAAGTTAAAAGTAACCTCAAAGGCATTTTAATCTAGCCCATATCTTACCAAAAATCCCTCTACATATTGCAGAAATAATCATCCATCTTCAGAAAGAGGGAACCTGCTACTCTGAAGATAGTTACCCTTTTCACTGAAACAGCTTTAAGCTGTTAGGAAGATTTCCTTTGTGTCATGTCAAAATCTACATCTCTGCAGTTTCCATTCATTGTTTCTGATTGTTCCCTCTGGAACTAAACAAAAGAAAACATTTCTCACATGATAGCTCTTCAAAAACTGGAAGATTACTTATAGGTCTTCCTAGATATTTTTTTTCCCAGTGATATCTGTAAGGAAAAGCATGGTTTTAATCCATGGGATAAGTATTCTTAGTTCCTTCAGCCATCTCTTTTATAACACAGGCTCAATACCTTTTACTGTTCTAGCCCCACTCCTCTGAATGGTCTTTAGCTTATTAATGTCCTTAGGACACAGAGCTGAATATGAGACTCCAGAATAGTTCTGGCTGAGGCAGAATGTAGTAGGACTCTCATCTATCCAGTATTGGACATTAGTGCTTAACAATGCATTAGCATTTTTACCTATCATATCACACTGCTAATTTGTATTGAGCTTGGAATTTATTAGAGCCATATTACTTCAGTTTTGTATATGTTAAGCTGATTTTTTGAAATCTAGAAACTTTTTAAGAATTATTTTTATTTATTTCATTAAATATTTCCAATTACATGTAAAAAAAATTTGTAATCCTCATTTAAAAATTTTTTGAATTCCAAATTCTTTCCTGTCCCCTCTTTAATAAGGCAATTTGATATCAATTATGTGTGTGAAGTTATGCAAAGCATATTTCTATATTTGCCATGTTTCATATAGAAAAAAAAGAAAGTGAAAAAAGTATGCTTCACTCTGAGTTCATCAGTTCTTTGCAGATAGATAGCATCTTTCAACATGGGTCATTTGGAATTGTTTTGGATCATTGCAGTCATTGTGTATGATGTTTTCCTGGTTCTGCCTAGTTAATGTAAATCTTTCCAGGTTTTTTTGAAAATATCCTGCTAGGCAGCTAGGTGGCGCAGTGGTTAGAGCACCAGCCCTGAAGTCAGGAGGACCTGAGTTCAAATCTGGTCTCAGACACTTCCTAGCTGTGTGACCCTGGGCAAGTCACTTAACCCCAATTGCCTCAGCAAAAAAGCAAAAAAAAAAAAAAAAATAGTAAAGAAAATATCCTGCTTGTCATTTCTTATAGCACAATAGTATTTCATCATAATCATGTACTATAAATTGTTTATCCTTTTTCAGTTGATGGACATCTTTTCAGTTTCCAGGTTTTTGCCACCACAAAAAGAGCTGCTGTAAATATTTGTATTCAAATAGTCCTTTTTCTTTCATCTCTTTAGGATGCAGACTTTGTAGTGGTATTGCCAGATGAAAGGGTATGAACCATATTTATAGCCTTTTGTGTGTATTTTCAAATTGTTCTCTAAAAAAGATTAGACTAGTTCACAATTCCACCAGCAGTAAATTAGCGTCCCCAATTTTTCACATTTCTCCTCTCATTTGTCATTTTTCTTTTGTGTCATATTAGCCAGTCTGATAGTTGTGAGGCAATATCTGTTGTCTTTTAATTTGCACTTCTCTAATTAGTACTGATTTTGAGAATTTTTTCATATGACTTTTGTTAGCTTTGATTTCTTCTGAAAACTTTTAGATCATTTTTTGTTTGTTTTGTTTGTCTAAAGGGAAAGCTCTTATTTTTATGAATTTGATTCATTTCCCTATATAGTCCTTTTATATTCTGATCTTTTGTTCTTCCCGGTGAATTTTGTTCCTATTTTTCCTAGCTTCATAAAATATTTTTGGTAGTTTGATTGGTCTAGCTGAATAATTAAATTAAGTATAATTGTCATTTTTATTATATTGGTTCAGCTTATTCATAAGCAATTAATATTTCTCCAGTTGTTCAGATTTGTGTGAAAAGTGTTTTATAATTATGATCATTTATTCCTTGGCTTTGTCTTGGCAGATAAACTCTCAAGTATTATATATTGTCTACCGTTATTTTATTTAATTAATTAATTAATTTATTAAAGCTTTTTATTTGCATAGCATATGTATGGGTAGTTCCTCAACATTGATCCTTACAAAGCTTTCTGTTACAAAATTTCCCCCTAGTTCTACAGTTATTTTAAATGGAATTTCTCTTTCTGTCTCTTGATACTGGGTTTTGTTAGTAGTATATGGAAGCGCTGATGATTTATATGAATTTATTTTATCAAGTGGAAGATTTTACACTTCTTTCATTTATTAAATTTTTTCATCATAGACAATGTGGCATAGTGGAAAGAGAGTCAATATCTTTTTATTAGCAAAGGTAGGAAAACTTGGATTTAAGTTCTGCCTTGGATATATACTGTCATTTTAACTCTAGGCAAAGTCATTGAACATACTTTTATCTTTTCATTTTTTGTTGTCTATAAATTGGATAATCATGCCATTCTAAATCTTTAAGTCATTGATTAAAAGGTTCAACTGAACAAGGTTTATGAAAAATCCCTGATATCTTCTCTTAGACAAGTTCTTATTTTGCATTGACCTTCTAATAAATACTCGTTGGGTCTGACTATTCAGCCATTTCTCAGATTTACTTGTCTAGTTCATTTTTTTTTTTTTGCTTTTTGCTGAGGCAATTGGGGTTAAGTGACTTGCCCAGGGTCACACAGCTAGGGAATGTTAAGTGTCTGAGAGCAGATTTGAACTCAGGTCCTCCTGACTTCAGGACTGGTGCTCTATCCACTGCGCCACCTAGCTGCCCCCATATTTTTTTTTTAAACAATTTATTTGCTACTAACTTAAGACATTAAAATGCAGCCAAGATTTGCCTTGTAACTATGAAGAAATGAATTTCATTGCATAACAACTTACTTGTCACTACTCTTTTTTCCAAATACATGTGAAGTTATTTTTTTCAACATTCATTTTTATAAGATTTTGTGCTCCAGTTTTTTCTTCCTCCCTCCTTGGCCTCCTCCCTCCCCACCATAGCAAGCAATCTGATATAAGTTAAACATGTACAATCCTTTTAAACACATTAACTTATTTATCACGTTGTTCAAGAAAAATCAGACCAAAAGGGAAAAAAACCACAAGAAAGAAAAAGCAAGCAAACAGAAAGGTGAAAATACTATGGTTCAATTCATATTCAGTCTCTATAGTTCTCTCTCTGGATGCTGATGGCACTTTCTATCTCAAGTCTATTGGAATTGTATTGCTGAAAAGAGCTAGGTTCTAGTCACTTCTCTATATCTTCATCTGGATACTTCTTATTTATTCTTATTCATTATTCTTATATATTATAATATGGTTTTCTGGTTTATCTTTTTTTTGCTTCATACTGTTTTATAATTATATTTTCACATTTCCTTATATATAGTCATCATAATTATATTATTCCATGAGATTAATGGATTAGATGAACTGATACAAAGTGAAATGAACAGAATCAGGAGAACACTGTATATAGTAACAGCAGCATTTTATGATGATCAACTGTGTATGACTTAGCTGTTCTCAACAGTACAGTGATCTAAGACAGTTCTAAAAGATTTATGATTTAAAAAAAAAATGCTGTCTATCTCCAGAGAAAGAACTGATGGAGTTGACATCATATCTTTTCTTTATTTTTCTTGTTTTCTTTCTTTCTTTCTTTCTTTTTTTTTTTTTTTGATTGTTTTGTTTTGTTTGCTTTTTGATCTGTGTTTTTCTTCACAACATGGCTACCATGGAGTTATGTTTTACATGACTGGGCATTTATAAGCTATATCAGGATGATTGCTTTCTTTCTTTTTTTTTTTCTTTTTTTAATTATTAGTTTTTAAATACATTTATTTATTAATACTTTTTATTTGCAAAACATATGTATGGGTAATTCTTCAACATTAATCCTTACAAAGCTTTCTGTTACAAATTCCCCCCCCCCCCCCC
>JAJPUD010002508.1:50220-92420 GCA_023553655.1 Myrmecobius fasciatus
CCCCCCCCCCCACTCCCCACACTCCCCTAGATGGCAGGATATCCTCTACATGTTAATTATGTTAAAATAGTTGACAAATCGAATATATGTATACTTATTTCCACACATCGTTTTTATGCAGGAGACATCATATCTGGAAGAAAGAATAATCACATAAAGGAAATACAATGCAGATTGCTTGCTTTCTTAATGGGGGAGGCAGTGGAGGGAGGTTAGGGAGGCAGAAAATTTGGAATTAAAAAATGTAAAAAAAAGGAATTTAAAAAATATTTTACATGTAATTGGAGAAAAAAACAAAATAATTATTTTTAAAAAATCATGTGAAAGATAATGACAGTGATAAAACAATATATCAAAATTTCTTATGTCTATGAAAAAGAGCTCTTAAGGGGAAAATAGTATGTTTAAAAACATGCATTATGAACTGATGCTGAGCAAAATGAGCAGAACCAGGAGATCATTATACACAGCAACAACAAGACTATATGATGATCAATTCTGATGGACATGGCTCTCTTCAACAATGAAATGTTTCAAACCAGTTCCAATTGTTCAGTGAAGAAAGCCATATACACCCAGAGAGAGGGATATGAAATGTGGACCACAACATAATATTTTCATGCTCTCTATTGATGCTTGCTTGCATTGGGTTTCCTTTCTTAGATTTTTTTTTTCTTGTAGATATGATTTAGATTAGATTATAATTATAATTATATATATAAAACACATATATATATATAATAGACTTAGATTAGAAATATAGATTATCCACAAGATAAGTGTGGAAATATGTATACATATATTCGATTTATCAAGTATTTTAACATAATTAACATGTGGTGGACTTCCTGCCATCTAGGGGAGGGGAGAGGACTAGGGGGGAAAAATTTGTAATGGAAAGCTTTGTGAGGGTCAGTGTTGAAGAACTACCCATACATATGTTTTGCAAATAAAAAGCTTTAATAAAAAAAAATAAAAATAAAAATAGAAACCCCCCCAAAATAAAATTAAAACATGCATTAACAAATTCTAACAATTTCTAACAATAGAAAATAATAATATACAGAGAAAAAAAAACTAGAAACTCAATAAATAGCCTAAAGTAAGTAATAAAAAAAAGATATTGAAAATTATGGAAGAAACAAACAACCTTGGAAATAAACATTTCAGAAGCTATTAACAAAATTGAAAGCTAGTTCTTTGAACATACTAACAAGATTGATAAAACTTTAACAAATTTGATTAAAAAGAAGAGTGTAAAAACATAGATCACCAAAACAACAAATGAATAAGGTAAAGTTAGAAGAAAATCGGAGGCAATAAAAAATTATTAATATCTATGCACAAACAGAATACAAAAGAAATAGATTACCTTCAAAAATATTGAAATAAACAGAAGACCAAATATGGTTCTTAAATAATTCAGTATATGAAAAGGAAATAGAACTAGCTGTTGTAAAGCAACTATCAGAAAATAATTTCCTGGTCCTGATGGATTGATATACAGGAAAATTCTGTCAAGTTAAAAAAAAAAATTAAAAACTAATACCATTGTTACACAAATTATTAACATGTTGATAAAGAAAGCACTTTACCTAACTTTCCTTTTAAGAGGCAAATATTTTTCTAATACCTAAGCTAAAGAAGGTTAAAGCAAAGGAAAACTGTATGTGGATGTCATTAATGAATATTGATTTTTTAAAAAATCCTGTTGTACATAGTTAACCTTTATTAGATTGCTTGCTGTCTTAGGGAGGTAAGAGAGGGATGGAGAAAAATTTAGAACACAAAGTTTTACAAAAATGGATGTTGAAAACTATCTTTACATGTATTTGGAAAAGTAAAATGCTATTAAAAAAGAGAAAGTAAATTTTAAAAAATCATTTACTGAATATAATTTGAAAAAAATCTTGTTAAACTCACAACAGCATTTTATCTAAGAAATCATTCATTATGATCAAGTTCAATTTATATGCATACAAGAATGGTTCAAGATCAGGAAAACAACCATCATAATTGATCATATTTAAAACAACTTTTTAAAAAAATGTAATGAATGAATGAAAAAGCAATTATTAATTACTATGTGTCAACATTGTACTAAAGTTTTGGGGATATAAATAGAAAAGATTAGGCAAGTCCTCTGAAAGTGTTCATCCTCTAATTAGGGAGACAACTCAGTTCACTATAGGTAGTTAGAAGGTCCTTGAAATTTCATAAGATTGCAACACTAGGGTGATGTATGCTTATGGAAATAATTTGTTTCACATGAAGAAGAATTCACCTCAATATTTGTCTGAATCTTTTAGAAGTAATTATAGTGTTTTGTGAAGAGCATACCTTTTTTTTTTTTTTTTTTTGCTTTTTGCTGAGGCAATTGGGATTAAGTGACTTGCCCAGAGTCACACAGCTAGGGAATGTTAAGTGTCTGAGACCAGATTTGAACTCAGGTCTTCCTGACTTCAGGGCTGGTGCTCTAACCACTGTGCCACCTAGCTGCCTCGCATACCTTTTTCTATAACAACAGTATAATGGTAGTAAAATCACATTTATATACTTGGTTTAGGTTTATGAACACTATCCTTACAATAACTCTGAGTAAAAAAAAAATCATCCTTATTTTTCACATAACGAAATTAAGCCATTTAAATGTTAAGGAATGTCATAGAATCAGATTTAGAGATGTTAAGGTAATGTTGGAAGTCATCTAGTTCAATAAGGATCCAATAAGGAGGATCACAAAACTAGTGTTCATCTCAGGCAAAATTCAAATCCAGCTCTCTGACTTTAAGCTTTTCTCCTATTGTAGTATGCTGCCTCTCAGGGAAAAAACCAAACCCAAAACAAATCATGATCTTCCACATGAGGGGAATAATGTAGATAATATTTATATGTCTGCACGTGGAAAGAGTTTTAACATTAGAAGAAACTTTAGAGATCTAGTCTAACTTCATCGAAATAGATAGTATTTCCTATTTGTTCCTTTGTTTCTGTAGAGCATGTATTGAGTCATCTGGAACAAATCAAAGGCATGCCTCCAACTAGCCATAATGAAATAACTCCAGATAAAGAAATAGAGGTACTTCCTAAAGATACACCTGTTGTTTTTGAAAGTGGCAGTGCCAACAGAGAGCCAAAGAAAAAGCCCCGAAGAAGTAAAAAATCCAAAACTTCAAAAAGTGAACAACCTCTTGTCATCATTGAGGAGAAGGAAACAGCAGGTGAGTAGCACTGATTCCTGGGAAATGGTTACCAAATTGATAATTGGTAGAGTTCCATTTCTTGGGATCAGAGACCTGAAAGATGAAAAGGACTTTAGAGAAATAATTTAATTCATCTTTTTATTTGACAGATTAAAAAAAGTGAGGTACTTAGTTATATATGTAATACGGTATTTTATATTTTTATTCTGGCATTGTTGTATAGGATGATCAGAGTGGATAGAGACTGGAGTCATGAAATAATTGTAAATGCACAGGTAATAATAATAACACATTTCTTCTATAAGTTAAGTTTTACAAAGTACTTCCTTTACAGCAATCCTATGCAGCAGGTAGTAGAAGTATTATAGCCATTTTGTGGAAAAGAAAACTGAAGTTTGGAGAACTTTAAATGACTTGCTATAGTCTTATAGCTATAAGAGCCAGGATTTGAACTGCAACAATTTCTGCTGATATCCACTCAGGGTTCTTTCCACTATGCATTTCATTTTCCGATATGTGGCATGATTAGAGCCAAGAAAAATAGGTTTTTTAATATGTTGATTAGATTTTATTATTGATCTTTTGGTTTTGAAATCTCTTAAACTGAGACCAGTGGCTTTATATTTACCAGATTAATAAGTTAATTAGATTATTGTGCTTTAAATAAATTCTAGTTTCTGAAATTTTCCATTTAAGATTTTTCTGCTGTGCTTAGCCAGTATGCTTCTTAGGAGTTGATTTTTCAACTTGTGTATTACTTAGTCCTCTGGCTTTTTTATGTAGCCTATTATGTGCATGATACTCTTTTGTGTATATAAATAAAAATATAAAGAAAGAAAAATACAATAAAATTTACTTTCCACCAAATCTTTGATACTGTGATACTATGATTCTATAAAATTTAGTGATTTCCCTAATGTTAATGGGAAGAAGATCAAAACTAATAATGAAAAATAAGGTTTGTAGGTTATATTATCAATTTGAGTTTCCAGTACCATAGATTTAAAAAATTTAAAAGCATTAAAGCATTACAACTACTTAAGCTACAGATTTTCATTATACACACACACACACACACACACACACACACATATAAATAAATACATTTAAGATTCTTTTTGGTAGCTTTGAGAAGAAGGAATTAGAATATTTCAACCTTTAAAAACTACAAACATATATTGTTATCTATATGCCTTCTGTCATAATGTATTATAGTAAATATGAAAAAAAAATTTCTACATTTTTCAGTTCTATTCTTAAGAATTTATAATATATTTTACCTTTATGGCATCGTGGTGTGGTGGGAAGAACACTGAATTTGAAGTTAAAAGGCCTAAATGAAAGACCTGACATGTTAGCATCATGATCATGTAAAAATCACAAGACTCTCAGAGTTTTAATTTCCTCATGTTTAAAAATGAATATAATAATAATTACATTACTTATTTCATAAATTTTTTGTAAGAAAAAGACTAATTTAAAGCACTAGTTAAATGTGAACTATTTTGATTCTTTATGATCATCATAAACATAACCAGTTTGGGGAAAAACTTAATTTTGCTTTTCTGTATATCATACTTGCAGGATTCTGCAAGATGTCTAATTTGATTTTTTTTTAGTTCAAATTTACTTTAATAATCACATGATGTGTTTTTTCATAAACATTCTTTAGTTTGTTTCAAATACTCTGTTCACTAGCTCAATTATTATTTTTAAAAATAATTTTTTTTTTGAAGTTTTTAGATCTGTCTTCCTATCATATGTGTAAATATAATTTATATTTCCTCCCCTTGACCAGGAGATCAAGTAGCAGAAATTATTACAGAAATCCCACCTGATGAAGACCTTAACTCAACTACAGATGAGCGGATTATGGAGCTTGTTTTAGGAAAGTTGCCCAGTACTACAAAAGATATCAGTTCAGTTCCAAAGTAAGCTATCAATTAAACCTTTTATTTTATCATTCCCACCAAATAAGATATTTAGTATGTAGTATTGGAATTCCTTTTATAAAATTGGAGACATGACCTAATGAAGATGGGCTACTTCATATAATATTATGGAGGGTTAAATGATGTACTAATAAATATTTTTCAAACATGCTTATATTTTCCTATGCAACAAAATTCTTTACTCAGACTATTATTCCATCTCTTTTTCTTTCATTGTCAAAATTCTAGAAAAAGCATTCTGCATTACTTGCCTTTATTATCTCACCATTTCTTTTTTAACCTCTTACATTCTTCCTTCTGTCCCTATTCATGAGACTGTTCTTTTTTAAGTAACCCACTGACTTTCTTCTTGACATATTCAATGGCTTTGTCACAGTTCACATTCTATTTGACTTTCCAATACTATGTTACACTGTTGGCTACTTGCTTCCATCTTAATATATTTCTATGTCTTTTATGAAGTTACATTCTTATGTAACTTTCTGCCTCTTCACTGTTTTTTCTTCATCCCCTCTGCCTTCTTCTCCTTCTTCTTTTGCCCTCTACATGCAAATATTTGCAAAAGTTTATCTCTTTTCCTTCTTTGGTAATCTCATTATCTCAGAATCACAGAATTCAGTTAGTTGCGAGGAATGTGAAAAGTTATCTTGTCCAAATTGTACTTAAACAATATTTTCCACAATAACAAATTCTCAGTTTGATGCCCTGTAATAATGGGAATTAATTACTTCTTGAATCAGATCATTTCACTTTGGGACAACTCCAATTGTTAGGAAGTTATTTTTTTCCTTTACATTAAGTCTTTCTGCTACTTCCCTCTGTTCCTAGTTTTGTCCCTTGAGATGACAAAGAACAATTTAATTCCCTCTTTCATGAGACAATCCTCCAAATAACTGGATAGTTATCACATTTTCCCTACATCTGTTTTAAACTACCTTCTCTTTTTCTGAATAACTATACAAAGCTCTTTCAATTAATTCTCATATATGAGGCTTCCTTTATCCTCTCCTTATCGTAGTTTCTAACTTCTGAACACATTCCTGTTTGTTGGTTTCTCTTTAAAAAAAAAAAAAAATTAGAATTCAGAATTGAGCCTAGCCCCTGATGACCAGAGCATAGAACATAGATATAGCAACATGGAACAGTTATAAGAACATTGGATGAGTGTTCAGCAACTTGGGTTCCCAAATCACCTCTGTAATGACTTTTATCATTCTAGACAAATTATATTTCTAATACTCAGATTCCTCATTTGTAGAATGAGGGAGTTGAATTCAATAGCCTACAAAGTTTCTTCCAGCTCTAAATCTATATTCCTAAAATCACATTATATTGTTTTCTTCATTCTGAATGCTGTGATTTTATTAATTCTGCCTAAGATTGCAGTTGCCTTTGTCTACTCCATCACATTGTTGATTCACTGAGTTTGAAGTAGACTAAAATCTCCAGTTTTTTTTCCCATATGAATTGCTCACTATTCATACCTCTCGCATTTTGTATTTGTGCTACTATTCTTTAACATATAAAAATGTGACTTAACATTCACTTCTATTCACTTTTCAAAAATATCTTATTTTTAAAGATTAATTTATTTGACCTCTAAAATAGCATTTAATCAGTTAATATAAAAGAATATCTTAAAGACACTTTTCCGACAGGCATTTCCCATAGAGATATCAAAATTATTTAAGGTTCCTTGAAAGATATTACAGTGCATATGAGCTTGTTAAAAAGCTATCCGGTTACTCACTAATAGGCATGAAACAGGGAGATAAATCATCACTACTAAGCTAAATGTTCATTACTATTATAAAAGTCATCCAGTATGGAATCCACATTGAAAAGGAATCGTCTATAGATGGTAACACTCTCCAGATGCTCTTATTTTTTCATGGCATTATTCAGTCAGCCCTAGATTTACAGAAAGTTCTAAATGAGGTCCCTATCCACTCAAAACAATTTGATCTAATTATCTTCACAGAAATAACATGTCGATAAGGAGTGCTTATTGTACAGATAATGACATGCAATTTGATGAGCAATGAGTTTTTCACCCAGAATTAAATAAGAAAATAACATGCATTATTGCTTTTGGGAAACTGCAAACCTCCTTTAAAAATCCCAAGTGCCATCCAGAAACAAATAGTCATCCTTTTTGTTCCAATATTTATCCTGACATTATATGGCTATGAGCCATGAAACATAATCTCTGAAGAATTAAAAATAGCCATCAAGAGTGAAATAATATCATCAAAGAAGTATGTGAATGAAAAATTGAGTTGGTCATGTTGCAAGAAGCAGGCATAAATGAAAATCAGTTCCTATGTTTGATCATATTAAGAGAAATTGAGTAAGGCAGGCCCACATTGGATGGACTCTGTATGAGAAATTTATGGGAGGGCATTAAAAAAAAGGGCAGAAAATATAGGCAATCACATATATATTGTCTCATCAGCTTCCACTTACATTTAGCCCAGCCTCTGTGGTGGAAACATAAAATAATTAACCTTATTTTAGGGAATACTTTCATTGATTACACCACAGATTCACTTGAGGATTTGACTAATTTTTAAAAATTCAGTGACAGTAGAGGAGGTAGAGCCTAAATAACAGAGTAGAAGAAAAATTCTATGAGCTTCTCTATACTTTCAACTTCTTCAAATATATCTAGAAAATCAAACAGACTTTTTTTTTTTTTATAGTGGCAAGGAATTGGAAATTGAATGTTTACCCATCAGTTGGGGGATGGCTGAATTATTTATGATATATAAAAGTAATAGAATACTATTGTTTTATAAGAAATGATGAACAGCTTGATTTCAGGAAAGTTTAGAAATACTTAAATGAGCTAATGTTGGATAAAGTGAAGAGAACCAGGAGAACATTGTACCCAGTAACAGCATTATGGGATGATCAAGTATGATAGATTTAGCTCTTTTCAGCAATGAAGTGAAGACAAACTTGGAATGGAAAATGCTATCTATAGCTGGAGAGAGAACTATGGACACTGAAAGCAGACTGAATCATATTATTTTCACCTTTATTGTTGATTTGCTTTTTCTTTCTGGTTTTTTTCCTCTTTTGGTCTGATTTTTCTTTTACACTGTGAGAAACATGGAAATATGTTTAAAATGATTGAATATGTACAACCTATATCAGATTGCTTGCTCTCTTGGGAAGGTGGAAGAATGGGATGGTGCAAGAAAAAATTTGGAACTCAAAATCTTACAAAAATGAATGTTGAAAACTATCTTTACATATAATTGGAAAAATAAAATATTATTGAGAAAAATAAAAAGAAAATGAAGCAGATTAAATCCTGATTGGGAAGTCTAAGCCTAGGTTGACATCAGGAGAAAAATGAAAAAGTTTATGGATAGTGGGGATAGGCTGTAGGCATAAATAGGTCATGCAGAACATTCTGACCTAAGGAGAGTCTGCTATCAGGACAAGAAGAGGCCTAAATCTGTGCAGTGTACAGAAATAGGTTTCACCAGAAGACTTTTATCCCCCCACACTTGGACTGCTGCAGTATCCTGCTGATTGACCCTGTCACAAGTCTCTCCCTACTCCACTTTATCCTAGATATTTAGCCATCAAAGACATTTTCCTAAAACATTGGTCTGATCTACCCAACCCCCACACTCAGTAAACTCTAGATTCCTATTACCTCCAGGTTCAAATACAAAATTCTCTTATTTGGTATTCATATCCTTTATAACCATCCACCTCCACCACCATTTCAGTCTTCTTATACCTTAAACTCCCTACATATTCTTCACCTCAGTAATACTGACCTACTTGCTGGTATTCTTCTACTAAGACATTCCACTTAACTCTGGACATTTTTTCTGGCTTTTCTCCATTCCTGAAATGCTCTCTCTCCTCATGTCTGTCTTCTGGTTTGCATGGTTTCCTTCCAGTTTCAGCTAAAATCTCATTTTCTACAGGAAGTCTCTCCCAATACCTCTTGATTTTTTTTTTAACTATTAGTTATTTCTAGTTTATTCTGAATATAGCTTGTTTGTTTATATTTGTTTGCATGTTGTCTCACCCATTAGACTATAAAATCCTTGAGGGCAGCAGCCGTCTTTTTTTTTTTTTTTTTTTGCATCCCAAACACTTAGTATTATGCTTGGCTTATAATATGTACTTAATAAATGATTACTGATTGATTGATTGACTTACTATACAGTTCAGAGTCATAGATCTAAGATGAATTGGAATGGATCTATTCCTAGGGAAAGAAAATCCAGAGCAAAGAAAAGTTCCTGGCCCTTTACAATAGACCAAGCAAGGAAGACATTCAAAAGCAAACAACAGCTATGTGGCTTGGACCTGGATGTGGACCTGAAAGTAGATTTAAGTTCTAGCTTCCAACCCAGTCTGAAGCTTGTAGCAGAATGAAAAGGGCAAAAATCTCAGAGCAAAGTGAAACCTGCAGAATTGCCATTCTGAACCAGCTGAGCTTTCCAGCTGGCTCATTGTGGCTGAATCTGACAGTAGTCTACTAGAATTCCAACCAGGGCAAGTCCATAGTTCCGTTGCTCAGACTAAAACTCAGGTCAGAGGACAGAATTCCAACTTTCCCTTGGGTCAGACAATTATGTAAGCACTGAAAGTTTTCAGGTTTGCAGCCTGATATGTACCTGAAATCCTATAAGGTAGGTCTTTTTGACTCCAGGCCCAGAGTTCTACTCATTGTACTATTTTTAAAAGGCTATTGACTGAACATATCAGGTGAGGAAGGTTGAGGAGGCCTTGAAAATACTGAGGTTATAAACCTGAAGTAAGAGAAGAATGGTGGTGCCTTCAGTAGAAATAGAGAATTTTGGAAGAGTGGAGCATTTAGGGGGGAAAATAATGAGTTAATTTTGGATAGAGTAAGTTTAAGATGTTTCCTGGATATCATATTTGAAATATACAATAGTCCACTGATAATGCTAATTCTATATCAGTATCTTTTCCCCCCCAAAAAAGCCCCGCTAGGTTCCTGAAGAGTCAAACATCACTACAAATGGCTGAATAGCAATATAAAGGCTGGAGTTGGGGAGGGAAATGATAAAATGTGCCAAACTGCTAGAGAAAAGAGTGGCTGAGGGAGTTGGATGGGTGTTAATATACTACAATTACTTTGATTTGAATGGAAAATTTTACTTTACTGTACCTCAAAAGAGAAAAGTGTGCTGACTGGAGATTAAAGAAAAGTCTGAAATGACAGTGACAAGCAGACAAGACAATTGCTCTTTCATGATTACTGCATTGGGAGGTTGGATAGCTAGCAAGTGTCGAAGGAGAGTTGGATCTCAGGGACAGCCAGTAGATAAGAGTGTGAAAGAAAAAGTAATTGAAAGGTGTGTGGAGGAAGGAGGAAGAGGGAAGTCCAGAAAGCCAGAGGACCTAGTAAAAGAAATAGATAGGGCTCCTTATACTTCTTAATTGTAACTGTATAACAATATCCTATTCCATTATGTGCCCTAATATATTTGCCTATTCCCATATTATTGTATATTAAGGTTGATTCTAGATTTAAATATATATGTGTGTGTGTGTATATCTGTATGTATATATGTATATATATACATACACACAATATAATTGTACTTATATGGAATATATACAATTTAAATACAAATATTACTGCATCACATCTCTATGAATAGATAACTCATTTTCCTTTCTGATAACTCTTATTTTTATTTTTACCTTATTTATTTATTTATTTATTTGCTTTTTGCTGAGGCAATTGGGGTTAAGTGACTTTCCCAGGGTCACGTAGCTAGGAAGTGTCTGAGACCAGATTTGAACTCAGGTCCTCCTGACTTCAGGGCTGGTGCTCTATCCACTGCGCCACCTAGCTGCCCCATTTTTACCTTATTTTTTCTTTTTTCTTTTTCTTTTTTTTTTTTTGCTTTTTTGCTGAGGCAATTGGGGTTAAGTGACTTGCCCAGGGTCACACACCTAGGGAATGTTAAGTGTCTGAGACCAGATTTGAACCCAGGTCCTCCTGACTTCAGGGCTGGTTTTCTATCCATTGCGCCACCTAGCTGCCCCTTTACCTTATTTTTTCAAGAAAGAATAGTGAATAGATTTATTTATTTAATATTTTTGCCCAGTTACATTAAAAACAAATTTTTTACATTTGTTTTTAAGATTTGAGTTCTAGATTCTCTCCTTTATCCCCACCCATAATTAAGAAACCACATGTGAAGTTATACAAAATATTTCTATAAAAGTCATTGTGAAAGAAAACATTGATCTCCTACCCTAATGAAAATAAAAACCCTTAAGAAAAATTAGGGTTCTCCATTTCTCTATCTCTCTTTATTTTAACTTTAAGAACAATTAAGTTAAAATAAAGAGAGATAGCGAAATAGAGAATGCTTCGATCTGTAATTAGACACAATCAGTTCCTTCTGATTTTTCATCATAAGTCCTTCAGAGTAGTTGTGGATGATTGTATTCCTGAGAATAACAAAGTCATTTTATAGCTGGTCATCCCAGAACATTTATTACTTTGTATACAGTATATTTCACTTCGTTCATGGAGGACTTTCCAGGTTTGTTTTTTTTTGTTGTTTTTTTTTTTCTTTTCCTGAGAACATCCTGCTCATCATTTCCTAGAGAACAATAATATTCCAACAGAAAAACTTTTTTTTTACAATTACTATTGCTAATTGTATTGCCCCCCCATTTATTCTCTCTTCCTTTCACCCTGTCCCTCTTCAAAAGTATTTTGTTACTAACTACTCCCTCCCCCAATATATACCCTCTCTTTTATCACCCTTCCTCCTTTTCATATCCCATTCCCCTCCTATTTTCCTGCAGAGTAAGATAAATTTCTATACCCCTATTGATTATTTATTTTATTTCCTATTTGAGCCAATTCTGATGAGAATAAGGTTCACTCACTCATTCTCTTCTCCCTCTCTTCCCCTTCACTGTAAAAGATTTTTCTTACCTCTTTTCTTATGGCAGATAATTTACATCATTCCACTTCTCCCTTTCCCTTTCTCCCAGTACATTCCTCGTTCTCCCTTTAATTTCATCTTTTTTTAAAAAAAAAACATACTATCCCTTCATATTCAACTCACACCCATGCCCTCTGTCTATTTGTACTCTTTCTAATTGTCATAAAAATGAGAACATTCTAATGAGTTACAAGTATCATCCTTCCATGTAGGAATGTAAACAGATAAATGTTATTAAGTCCTGTTTAAGATCACTTTCCTGATTACTTTCTTATGCTTCTCCAGAGGTCTGTATTTGACAATCAGGAATGCTTATTCATTGAATGTGACCACCTTTTCCTATGAAGGATTATACTCAGTTTTGCTGGGTAGGTGATTCTTGGTTGCATTACTAGTTCCACCCATCCACTAGAGTGAGATGGAGAAAAGGAAAGAATTTTTTGGAGGACCTGGATGGCCCATCTCAAAAGAATCAGCTGGATTGGTCAGGGCAAGGTATTGCATTAAAGTCTCATGGTGCCTCTCTTTATCTTGGGCAGAAAAGCAGGGTTGGGACTTAGGTAAAAACTCATAATGTGAACTAAAAAAAGCCAGAGAATTTTGGTGGCAAGAATTTTTTTGCCTAGCAGTGTCTTAGATAGTTTCACATAAAAGGTTTATTGCCTAGGGCAGATTAAACTGGGAATAGGAAAGAGTCATTGGGACCCCTATTCAAGGACTCTTATCTTTGTTTAAGGCAATCTGCTTCTTTTCCTAACTCAGTGAGGCCTCTACCTAGTGTAATAAGGAAGTGGAGAATGTCAAGGATACAAGTGTAGCTAAATTGGAAGAAAATAAGGAGATATAGGGGTTCCTGAACACAGACAAAGAAGTAAAAATTGTACTGGAGGAGGCCTTGAACATCATGCCTTTTCTTGGGGTCCATGTGATTCTGGGTTTAAGGAGGGAATATCCTGGTTCCACTCTTCAATGTCTGGGCACAGAAAGTATATTGGGTTCCCAGGTTTTCTGAATATAGTTTTGAAACTGAACCAAGAATATCTTCCTTAATAATGCCAAAAACTCAGGAAAAGACTTTTAGGTATTTCTCTTAAATTCAGAATTATTTATCAGGGTGAGGTGGGTGGGAAGGAGTGGGAGCAGTATCCATGCATTTCTATCCCAGGGCAGACAGAAAAGGAGGCACTAGCTAAAGTTTTAAAAGTGTATAGTTGTGACCATTAGTCCCCCTAATGCCACAGTGTCCCAGGTTGGTAAAGATACCCATTTTCTAGAAGGAGCAGGTTAAGAGATAGGCTACCTTTCCCTAAGTGTGTGAAGAGCAGAGGGTGTGGGTAGATCCAATAACTGGCCAAGTTAAGGCTCTTTCCTACCATTGTTTTTAGTCTAATATGATATGCTAAAGGGTTCTTCTCCCATGATCACAAAAGAGGGGAATAAGGTTGCTCAGAGAAACACAGGCTTGGACCTTCTGAATGGAAAAGGATTGGCACAGAAATTAAGGCAAGCAATCCAATAGGGCCTGCCTTCTTTTTTTTTTTTTTTGCTTTTTGCTGAGGCAGTTGGGGTTAAGTGACTTGCCCAGGGTCACACAGCTAGGAAGTGTCTGAGACCAGATTTGAACTCAGGTCCTCCTGACTTCAGGGCTGGTGCTCTAACCACTACGCCACCTAGCTGCCCCAGGACCTGCCTTCTTAAACTCTGCATTTCCAAATAGTTACTTTGTCTAATGTTATACCTAGTGTACCATGCAAATTTTTCTGAATAGGATCTGTCTCTCCTTAGAAATGGCCCACTCTGGCCTGAAGTATTCAGGGCAATAACTGTAGATTGTTCTATTTTCCAGACTATAAAGATCAAATGGAAAATGGGAAAGGTGAAGATATTTTAATTGTATGCTTGCTATAAGCTCAGTTGTGCTCACCAAAGCAGCCAACTGGGCTTTCTAGCTAGGCAGAGATTGGGGGTTGAAGAACCCTAGATTCTAGACATTTGTCCTCCTTCTCCCACTCAATTGAGATCCCAAGGTTAAATAGTTATAACTAATCCACTTCCTTCTCATCCGAGCCCAAATCTGACTTTCTAGTCTAGTAGAATTCTTTTTCTGGGGAGCAGCTGAATAGTAAGATTCAGTGAGTAACTATTGGTCTACTATAAAGTCCCATCCTTATAGTGAGCTGCCTCATCCTCTACTTACTTGTGAGTTCTCCTAACTGTCCAGCCAGCCTGAGTTGGGTATTATTGCTCAGCTGTGGATTGCTTGGAAGTGTGGGCTCTCTTTACTCTGTTGACATACATCTTCAGCTAGTAAGGTCCACACACTTGTGCCCTATCACTGTTATGGTTCTCAAGCAAGTTTACAGTCTCTTGAGGGTTTCTTGGTGGAATTGGAGTGAAGTATTTGGGGACACTCTTGAAGAGATGGTTAGCCACCTCATATCATGTGGTGATGTGGTTTTTATTCCTCAGGACTAAAGTCGTGGCAATAATAGCCCCAGTATCTGGAGCATTTTGCTAAAAGGAGGCAAGCATGTGTTCTGCTGGAGGGAGCTATAGTCTATGGCAGATCTCTTGTGATCTTGAGTATGATGAAGGAGTTGTGGTCATGACCAGTGGGGATAAACTGAAGAAGTCCTAGATGCCTGATGACTATGATAAGGCAATGGGTCCTTTTCAGGAAAGGAATGGCTCTTTTGAGCCAATCTCAGGCACTACAGGGTCAGGTATGGTTCATGCATGGGGTTCACACAATATACCACCTCACTTAACCTCAGTTAGTTAATAGCAATAGAATAGAAAAGTACAAGCAAGAGCCAAACTCTTCCAGCATAGAACAGTACCTTTCAGCATAGAATATTACCTTCCCAGCCAACTCTGGAAATTGATCCAGAAACTGCTAAAGAAGACTCTCCTGTTTTCTGCCAGTACCACATCACCTGTTGTCTTCAGCGTTGGACTTGTTTCTAGACTGAGAGAGACATAAGATTAGGACAAATCTACTTTATTAATTATAGCTTTTTATTGTGTGCTGCTTAGTGAGGAAATTGGAGGAATGGTTAAGAGTGAAAGCCAAAAGGGATGGAATAAGCAGGGGCCTTACCTGTCAGAGGTACAGAGGAAAGTGGAAGAGAGGAAAGGATATTCTGGAGGACCTGGACAATTGCTCACAAGTCAACTGGTTTGCAAAAGGGAGGGGTGTTGTTATAGACTTCATCAAAAATTCTTGTAAGTTTTGGCTGTGGAAACTTTTGTACCTGGTGATAGTTCTAGTAGGCTTGGAGTAGAAGGCTCTTGGTTTGGCCATTTCTGTGGGAGAGAGATGTACCCCAGAAGCACAGTGGACTATTGGGCCACTGGGACCACTTTTTAGGAATTTCTTTTGTCTTCATTTTAAGGCAAACTCTTCTTTTTTGTGTGTGTGCTGTTCTTTAAAATTAGAATGCATAAAATTCCTAATCTATTCTGATTCTGATTATTGAAATCCTACCCATTCTTCAATATCCTATTTAAATACTATTTGTTCCAAGCAACCTTCCTTGTATCAATAATTTAATTTGTTCATACCTTCTCATATTATCTTTTGTAGTGTAGTTATTTATATATTTGAATTATCTTTCCTACCAGACTGTAATCTCTATTAAAAACAACAGCAACAATTCTTGTATTTCATCTAGTACCTTTTTACCTCATAAGACCATTAATAAATATTTTTGAACAAGTGAGAAGCACAAATATTTAAAACAAATTAAAATTAAAATTTAAGAGGCCAGTCAATTATTATTCATAATTAAGTTCCTACAATATGTCAAGCACTGTGCTGGGGTTTGATGATACAAAGAACAAAAATGGAACTGTCTCATGTCTCCGAGAGCTTATATATTGTAAGTAATAATAACAATATTTAACATTTATATAGCAGTGCCAGGAATTGTGCTAAGTGCTTTACAGTTATTTTCTCATTTGATTCTACAGGAACCTTGAGAGGAAGGTTAATATTAATCTGTTAATAATAGCAACTCCCTCTCAAGGTTCCTGTAGAATCAAATGAGATAATAATTTTATACACTTGAGGAAACAGACAAATAGATTAACAGAAGGCTCAGGGTCATGCAGCCAATAAGTGTCCAAGGCCTATTTTGAACTCAGATCTTCCTGACTTCCTGCTACCTAGTTGTCTTTTTTTTTTTTTTAAAGCTTTTTATTTGCATAACATATGTATGGGTAGTTCTTCAACATTGATTCTTACAAAGCTTTCCTTTACAAATTTTCCCCCTAGTTCCCTCCCTTCCCCTAGATGGCAGGAAGTCCACTACATTATAATTATATTAAAATACTTGACAAGTTGAATATATGTATACATATTTCCATACTTATTTTGCTGTGCAAGAAAAATCATATCTACATGAACAAAAAAAAATCAGAAAAAGGAAACACAATGCAAGCAAACTTCAATAGAGAGCATGAAAATGTTATGTTGTGGTCCACATTTTGCATCTCTCTCTTTGGGTGTATATGGCTTTCTTCACTGAACAAGTAGAACTGGTTTGAAACATTTCATTGTTGAAGAGAACCATGTACATCAGAATTGATCGTCATATAGTATTGTTGTTGCCATGTATAATGATCTCCTGGTTCTGCTCATTTCATTCAGTAACAGTTCATACAAGTCTCTCCAGGCCTCTCTGAAGTCGTCCTGCTGGTCGTTTCTTACTACCTAGTTATCATAACAGCAGTATTGTGTGCTTGTATGGTAATTCTATAATTAATCATAGATTTCCTGGACACATTGTTGGATAATGCATTTAACGCAACTTGCATTACACTGAAGGTTTTGCTGTGTGTACATGCGTGTGTGTGTGTGGGGGGGTTCAAAGAGAAAAGAGCTTTCATCTCTTTCCTAATTTTTAGCTAAGTGGTAAGGAATATTAAAATTGCAACACTTATTTTAATATAAAGAATGTCAACTTATGAGAAAGCATAATTTGTAATTATCCTTTATTAACCCTCTCTTTTCCACTCAACTTTTTTTTTGTTTTATATATATAAAGCTGTGCTTAACTGTTGTGGATGTGGAGTCTTCTTTGTTAATCCAGAATCTGTATTAATTCTTATTTGTACAACTGTCTTGATTGTTTTTCCTGGTTTGTTCAATGACAAGCATGATTTTCTTAGCTTCCCAGATTTCTTATGTAGCATTTTTTTTAAATTTTCTAATTTGACAGGTTTACCCATCATCAGAATACTATATCCCTCAAGAGGAGTTTAATTCTTTCTAGCAGACATGGTATACGAAGAAAGCTAATCAAACAGCTTGGGGAGCACAAACGGGTCTATCAGTGCAATATTTGTAGTAAAATTTTTCAGAACAGCAGCAACCTCAGTAGACACATTCGTTCTCATGGTGAGTTTATGTGTGACACTGTACCAAATTACTAGTCTTCACGCAATTTAGCATATTGAAAAAAAGAATCCAAATGATAGTAATGTTACTCTTTCTTGGGGTTCTTTTTAATGAAATATTCTTTGGGATCTTTTTTATGGCTGCTATAGATAATTGGAGAGCACATTTCTTTAAATTTTAAGACATATCTAAGGTCAAGAGTATGGGTGGGGAGAGAGAGAGAGGGAGACACCCCGATATTTAGGAAGGGCTTCTAAATCCTTTTCTAAATGATCTGCATGCTGTTTGAATTATTTATTTCCATGTCTAAATTGGCATTAAAAAAAAATGTTTGTTGAATCCTCAGGTGATAAGCTGTTTAAATGTGAAGAATGTGCAAAATTGTTTAGTCGAAAAGAAAGCCTAAAGCAGCATGTTTCATATAAACACAGCAGAAATGAGGTGAGTGGAAAATACTTATTGAAAAAAGGTAATTAGCTCTGAAATTATTACTGGGAAAAAAAAACCCAATTTATATGAGAATTTAGAGAATGCTACCAAGGCATTAATGTTACTAAAATAATATTAAAGGATGAAGCAACTGGATAGATGAGTAAGGTTGTAAGATTTCCAAGATTAAAATAGATTCATATTATTGAATTAATTGAGACATTCATCAGGAGGAATAAAAATGTATTTATTTCCAAGTTAAATTGCTTTTGAGAAAAAAATAGAAGGGAGGAAATGGGGAAAATAATGGCATTCAAAAAAGGGGAAATGGAATACAAAAGCAGTTGATATTTGTTTCAAAGATTTCTTAAATGTAATTAAACAAAAATTTTAATGTGTATTATATGTTAGATACTTTATTAGGTACTTTATAGAAATGGTTTCAAACTCAGATAGAAACTGGGATACAAGTTTGACACCTCCTCTAGAGAATATAAAATTAATTAGATATGATTCCTGTCTTTTATTAATAGAAATTAGTTATTCAAGCAATCATAATTAAAAATTAAATATGAAATCTTAGTGCTTTTATATGTTATGGAACTTAGTGCTATGGGAACTCTTCATGTAAGGAACGGCATCAGGTTTCATAAATGAGTGATTAAGGAATTGAGAGGAAAAGGTATTTCAGGTAAAGGAAATATTGTAAGAAAAAATATAGATATTAGAAAATAGGTTAAATAATGATTAGTCTAATTTAGCTGTAATATAGAATATATGAAGTAGAGTATTGGATGATATGGTTGGGAAAGTAGGTTAAGGCCAAATTAATTGAATATATTGAGTGAAATAGATACTTACATGCCCAATTAAAGATTTGCTTTTGAAAAGTGTGAGCAAATACTAATTGTCCATTTTTATTTTGATTTATTCTTCATTTTACTGAATGTGTTTTCAATTTGAAAATAGATTGATAGCGAATACAGATATAGGTGTGGAACTTGTGAGAAGTCCTTTCGAATAGAGAGTGCACTGGAATTTCACAACTGTAGAACAGGTAAGAACAGCTCTCTTCAGTGATGTAGAAATTAACTGGCAAAAATTGAAATAAACTTATGTAATAAATTTTTCATATCAATACTTTTTTAAGAAAGCTATATATCTTTTAGTACAGTCATTCATTTTACATGATTTCACATGGATTCACAATATCTTGACATATATTATTTAATTTTTCATTATGAAACCCTACTTTTTTTTCACATTTGGGTATTAAGTGTACCTACAGTCTATTTTTTCCAAGTCTACCCTTGATTTCAATGAAATTTGTCAGGCAAGTTTCCAGGCCACTGAAACATGTCTATCTGAATTTCTTGGAGAGATTTCTTAACTTTTCATAATATGTAGTATGGTGCAAAGACATAATATAGTATTCCAACTAGAAGTTTCTGTATTTCTTAGATGTAATGGACATTATTATAGCAAATCTAATTATACATATAATTGGACTTTTAGGCAAGCCTTGCCCTAGACCATTTAACCATAGGTAAATCATGTGCAAATTCTCAATTCCTTAAGAGATTTCTAAAACTACCAATTGAGGAGTGTTTACTAATCTTCAGTGGTAGAAAAGTCCCACATTGGGAGCTCTTCATATCAATTAAATTATAGCTCTATTTAAAAACATACACACTAACAATTAATTACGTGTCTCAAAAAAATGTATTTAATCACCCTAAGCCTGAATTAAAACTTTTTTTAAAAAAATTCACTTTCATTTTAATTTTTTTTTTCTCTTCTCCTTCCTTTTCCCTTACTGGGAAAAACACACTTTATCAGGGAAACCAGTAATAGGGGGAAAGCTGATCGATGAGAAAGAGAAATATAACCAATAGAACAAAACTTAATATATCTAGAAAGTAATATTATGCTCAAGTCAGAACAAGACTTGGAACTTCCAAGCTCCCTCACTAGTCAATAATTCAATTCAGGATATACATAAAGTGGATAATCTTAAGAATTCCAGAAAAGGAGAAAAAAATGGACAGTCACTATCACTCCAATCTTCAAAACAAAGGTCTTTTAGATATAATTAAATGAATAGAGAAACTGGGAATAGAGAATCTTCCCATCTTTTTCTAATGATTGTTCCTTCAATCATTCCTTCTCTCTAATTTTCGATCTCTCCTGATCTAACTGGCTAATTTCCTAACATTTTCTGTTAATGCCATCATTTTTTAAAATCCCATCATTTTTAAAAAAGAATTCACAAGACATTTTTCTTTAAATTATTATTCTGTTTATCTTCTCCCTTTCTCAGCTAAAATCCTAGTTTAAAAAAAAAACCTATCATTGCTCATTGCTTCCATTTCTTCTCTTCCATTCTTCAGTCCTTTGCAACTAGGTTTCTAATTTTGTCAGACAAAGCTGCTCTCTCCAAAGTTACCAAATGCCAAATCTGATGGTCTTTTTTCAGTCCTTATCCCTCTTGTTCTCAGGATTTGACACTAATGACCATTATCTATTCCTGGATATTCTCTCTTATTTGTGTTTTTGTGCACCACTCTCTCCCAGTTCTCCAGTGTGTCAAGCTATTCTTTTCAAGTTTCCAGTATCCTTTGATGGCTCAACATCTATATTACACACTAAGAATAGGTGTACCCAAAGGTTTTGTCTTTGACCCTCTTCTCTCTTATGCTCCTTTGGTAATTTCATCATTTCACACAGCTTTAATCACTGCTACTCTTATAGTTCCCAGATGATCAAATCTTAATGCCTCTTTTGAGTTTTTGTTGCACCTCATCAGCTGCTCGCCAGAAATTACAAATTGAATATATTTTACATACAACATCTCTAAAACAGAATTCATTATCTTTCTCCCCAAACCTATCCATCTTCTGAATTAACCTATTTCTGTTCAGGACAACATTATTCTTCTAATTTTGCAATATTATTATGATCTTCAATTCTTTATTTTCCCTTATTCCATCGATCTAATCAATCGCTAAGTATTTTAGTTTTTGTCTCTACAGTGTCTTTTGTCTCCTCTCATGATTCACGCAGTCATTACTCTAGTTCAAGCCCTCGTTATCACTATCACAATGTTTTGTTTTTTTGGGTTTTTTTTGCTGAGGTAGTTGGGGTTAAGTGACTTGCCCAGGATCACACAGCTAGGAAGTGTCTGAGACCAGATTTCACAATGTTTTTTTTTAAGTGGTCTGCTTGACTATCCCACATCAGTTTAGGTTTCAAAATTGAATAGAAAGTGGGGGAAAAATTATTTTTGATAAATACATGGAGAAAAATAATTTCATTTATTAGAGAATGTACTTTTTAATAAACTATTTGTGCAACATTTACCAAAAAAAAAATGATCATTTTAGGACAAAGAATATGCAGAAAACAAATTTCAATGATCACTTATACAGATCACAGTACAATTAGAATAATAATAGCAAAAATATACTCAAAGTATTCAGGCCTAAATGCAGCCTAAAAATTATTTACTTAAAAATGATTTTTCAGAATCAAAATATATAAACAATTAAAATTCTATCAAAGATGATAATAATGAAATATATTTTAAAATTATGGAATTGAATTCAAGCAATTCTTAGTTGGCAAATTTATGTCCCTGTGGCAAAGTTGAAGGAAAAGAGGTAGACATTTAGGCTGCTTATTATGTTTCCAGGAGTTGTAGGAATAGTTCTATAGTAGAATACCATAGAACTATACTCTAAGCTGGTCATACAGGCTATTAGTGATATCAGCTCCCATTGTGCCAGCTATCATCTCTGTGCAGTTAATTTTTGTAATATTTATTTTAATTATATTATGTTATATATTATTAATTAATATTAATTTTTTGTTATATTTATTTATACACCTTTAATCTCTCTACTGATTTCTAAGTTTTCATTGCCAGTAGACTATTGGATATTTCAAACTAGATACTTCATTAACATCTTAAACTCAACATGTCCAAAACAGAACTCATCTTTTCTCCCCAAACTCTCCCTTCATCCATACTTCCCTATTTCTGTCAAAGGTACCACCATCCTCCTAGTCACCCAGGCTTAAAACCTCCTATATGTTGTCTCCAACTTCTTACTCTTTTTACCTCCTCTCCTTCCAATCTTTTACTAAAATCTGTTGATTTTACTTTAACATCTCTTGTATCTCTCTTTTCCTATTCTGATACTGCCATTATCCTAGGTTCAGGTGCTCATACTATACTATTGCCTAATTTGTTTTTGTTTTTGTTTTTTTGCAAGGCTATTGGGGTTAAGTGAGTTGCCCATGGTCACACAGTTAGTGTTAAGTATCTGAGTCTGAATTTGAACTTGGGTCCTCCTGATTTTGGGGCTGATACTCTATACAATGGCAGCAATAATTGCCCATATTGTCTGTGTTATTTTAAGTCTATTGCAATAATCATGCTGGTGCTGCATAATTAATGTGGTAAGTTACCACATATTTCTCTACCCTATTTTCCATTTTCCACTCAGTTATTTAACTGATTTTCCTAAACCCAAGTTTGATCATATCTCCTATTAATTCAATTCCAATAGCTCCCCTTTGCCACCAGAATTAAATAAAAAAAAGTTTTACTTTTAGAGTATTCTATAGCTTGGTCCTTTTTTAGTCTTCTTATGCCTTACATCCCACCACATACTATGCAATTGAGTGACACTGGGCTTCCTTTGCTCTTCACTCCCATTTACCAACTCTTAGCATTTTCATTGGCTGTTCCCCAATGCCTGGAGCTCTCCTTCTTCATTTCTGCCTCCTAATTAGATTGTAAGCTCCTTGAAAGCAAGGATTGTTTTTCCTACCTTTCTTTGTTTTTCTAATGCTTAACACAGTGCCTAGCCCATAGTAGATACTTAATAAATTTTCTTTACTGAACATTCTACTATTCTACTAATTCTACTATATTCTCCTAAAAAATCCATTTTTTTTTCACTCTTTGAGTATTTTTTTGCAATTACTCAGTTACTTTTTACTTCTGGGCTGGATTTTGGGGCATCTCTAGATCTATAATTTTTTTTAATATTTGTCAATATCTTTAGTTTATTCATCCCTCTAGCTTTACTTCCTGACTGAGGTTTTGTGGCAAGCTCAGGTGTTTGGGTATGATGGTTTGCCCTCAATCAGCTGGGTGCCTGTTCTGAACTTTACCTCCAGAGTTAAATTTCTCCCCAAATCTTTGAGGTTCAGAGTACTGAATCGTCAACTCTGTTATGTTCTGAGACCTTGGAACACCTTGGTACTTGGGCTGTTCTCTTCTGAATGCTGACGTACTTCTTTGATTATCCCTGCTCTGGGGTTGTCTGACCTGTGAATTTCTTCCTTTTCCTCCCTCTCTTCCTTCCTTTTAGTTTTGGAAGCAATCAGAATTAAATGACTTGCCTGGAGTCACACAGTAGTAAGTGTCTGAGGTTAAATTTGAATTCAAGTCCTCCTGACTCCAAGCCCAGTGCTGTCTCCACCACACCTGTGTACTTCTTGTGGGAGATCATAGCTCCTATTGCCTGCAGTAGTGGTGGCTTTCCTAACTGGCCTTCCTCATTGCCTATGGACTTTTGGATGACTTTCTTTGCAGTTCTAAAGTAGAAAAAGAAACAGTATAGTTTCTCATTGTATTTCTTAATCCTTATTTGGTCTAATCCACATTTCATGTTTTTGTTGAAATAGTTATGTGAGAAGTAAGTTTCTTTAAACAACCATCTTGGCCAGAAGTCTAACCCATAGTTTTCAAACTTCATTCTCTCTCTCTCTTTTTTTTTTTTTTTTTTAGGAAAGCATTTCTTCTCTAGTTCTCTAGGATCCCTTTCATTCTCTACAGTCACCAAGAGCAACTTTTATTTTCACAATAAAGGAGGCAAATAACAATCTGGGAAAAAAGATAAGGATGCTGCTGTGTTGAAATAAATATATGGATCTTTTCATATAACTGAATAGTTGAAAGTATTTGCCAAATATAGTGTTAAGTACTAGAAATATAAATACAAATAGAGTTCTTGCTTACATTCTAATGGGCCAGGTGGGTGAATAGAGGATAACATGTGAAAGTTATGTTGGAGTGGTGACTAGGGAAGTATATTTTGGTCTGGAAAGTCACAGGGATAGTGAGCAGAGATGTAAGGGGGTTTGGTGACACCATGCCCTTTCCAGAAGCAGTGGAAGTGTTTTTTAAATTATTCTTTCCAGAAAAAGAGATCAAAAAGGTATTGGCATTTGATGGCTTTTGTGTCTTACAAGAAAATGGCTGAGTGAGGCCAGACTTTGGAGTCAGCTAGATAATCATGAACTGTTGCTAGATAATCATGAAGCATTGCTAGTCAGGGTATACAGCTCTGAAGTGTGAGTTGCTACTGCAGCAGCCAGCAGTAGTGGTAGTACTACCAGTACAGCATGGTTGTACATGGAGAGGGGTGCAGGGAAGAATGGTGGAGAGAGCTCTTCTTTTTTTACAAATTGGGGCAATAAGATTTCAGGCAGGAATCACAGCAGCAGCCATAGTAGGAACATGGCATGATTGAAATATGTAGAACTGAAACATGGTTAGGAGGGCAGTTAATCATTGCTAAGTAATAGGAGTTACAATCACAGCTAAATTCATTTATATTCCCTTTGGAATTTCTGTTGGTTTTAATTTGCATGCTCAAATTTGTTTTCCTGTGTGGTTGTATGTGAGAGGCAGCATGGAGAAGTAGAGAAAGATCTGACCTTGGAGGCAGGACAGCCTTGTTCAAGTCCAGCATCTGACGAACATTGGCTTAGCAAGTCAGTTAACATCTCAGTGCCCAGGCCAGGCTCTAAAGTTGCAGAACAGTTGCTGATCTGTAGTAGTATAGGGGGTTTCCTATTAATCAATCAGTTAATATATATTAAGTGCCTATTATATGTAGGTACTAAGTGCTGGGGATACAGCAAAACAATCTGTTCTCAAGGAGCTTACATTCTTTTTTTTATTTTTTTTTATTAGAGCTTTTTATTTGCATAACATATGTATGGGTAGTTCTTCAACATTGACCCTTACAAAGCTTTCTGTTACAAATTTTCCCCTCTATTCGCCTCCCCTCCCCTAGATGGCAGGAAGTCCACTACATGTTAATTATATTAAAATATTTGACAAGTCGAATATATGTATACATATTTCCATACTTATCTTGCTGTGCAAGGACAATCGTATCTACATGAACAATAAATATCTGAGAAAGGAAACCCAATGAAAGCAAACATCGATATAGAGCATGAAAATGATATGTTGTAGTCCATATCTCATATCCCTCTCTCTGGGTGTATATGGCTTTCTTCACTGAACAATTGGACCTGGTTTGAGACATCTCATTGTTGAAGAGAACCATGTCCATCAGAATTGATCATCATATAGTCTTATTGTTGCCGTCTATAATGATCTCCTGGTTCTGCTCATTTCACTCAGCATCAGTTCATGCAAGTCTCTCCAGGCCTCTCTGAAATCATCCTGCTGGTCATTTCTTACAGAACAATAATATTCCATAACATTCATATACCATAATTTATTCAGCCATTCTCCAGTTGATGGGCATCCATTCAGTTTCCAGTTTCTTGCCACTACAAAAAGGGCCGCCACAAACATTCTTGCACATGTGGGTCCCTTTCCCTCCTTTAAGATCTCTTTGGGATATAAGCCTAGTAGAAACACTGCTGGGTCAAAGGGTATGCACAGTTTGATAACTTTTTGAGCATAGTTCTAAATTGCTCTCCAGAATGGTTGGATCCGTTCACAGTAAGGAGCTTACATTCTAAACTAGGGAAGATAACTTGCAAACAAATATATGCAAAGCAAATAATATGCAGGATAAATAAATAACAGGGAAGACACTGAAATGAAGAGGGGCTATGAAAGGCTTCTTGTAAGGTAAAATTTAGGAAGGTTAGTAGTTGGAATAGAGGAGGGAGAACATTCCTGTAGGGAATTCAGCCAGAGAGAATTCTATTCAGAATCAAAATATGGAGTGTCTTCTCTGGAACAGCGAGGAAGTCTGTGTCATTGGATTAGAGTAAATATTGGGGAATTTAAGATATAAAAAGAATGCAAAGATAGGGGAGATAGGTTCTGAAAGTTTTTTATGCAAAACAAAGCATTTTGTATTTGATCCTGTAGATAATAGGAAGCCGCTGCAGTTTATTAAATTGGTGGATGACATAATTAAACCTACATTTTAGGAAAATTACCTTAGTGGTCTAATAATGGAGGATGGATTGTAGTGGGGAGTGACCTGGGACAGGCTATTGCAATAATTCAAGTGTCAGGTGATAAAGGTCTGAATAGAGTGGTGGCAGCATCAGGAGAGAAAGGGTGTATTCAGGAGCTGTTTGTTGTAAAGGTGAAATCATCAGGCCTTGACAACAGCTTGGATATGAGAGGGACAGGGTATGTGTGTGAAAGATAAGGAGGAATCCAATATGACTCGTAGATCGTGAGTCTGAAGGACTGGAAAAATGGAGTTGCTTTCTACAGAAGTAGAAATGGTGGTATTTGGGGAGAAAGATAGTTCTGTTTTGGATATAGAATTTAAAGATGTCTAATGGACCTGTAGTTTGAGATATCTAAAAGGCAGTTGGGGATGGGAGATTGAAGGTTAGCAGAGAACTTGTGGTAAGAAAGGTAGATTTGAGAACTATCAGCATAGAGATGGGGATTAAAATCCATAGGAACCGCTGAGATCTCCAAATGAGGTGGTGTAGAAGGAGAAGAGAAGATAGCCCAGGACAGAATCCAGAGGGTCATCTGCAGTTAGCGTGATTTGGAAGAGGATCCAGCAGAGGAGATGGAAAAAGAGGAGTCAGATAGGTAGGAGGAAAATCAGGAAAGAATGGTGTCCCAAGAAGCTAGAGAGAAGAGATAGTCAAGTAGGAGAGAGTGATCAGAAATGTCAAAAGGCTGAAGAGACATCAAAGGGAATGAAGATTGAGAAAGGGCCTTTGGGTTAAGGTACCTAAAAGATCATAAGTAACTTTGGAGACAGCAATTTCAGTGGAATGAAAAGGTCAGAAGTCAGATTGTCAGGGATTAAGAAGAGAATTAAAAAAAAAGCAGGTGGAAGCAGCTATTGTAGATAGCCTTTTCAAGGTGCTTAGTTACAAAGGGCAAAAAAGATAAAGGATGCTAAATAATGAAGATGGATCAAATGCAGGTTTTTTCCAGGATAGGAAAATATGATGTATATTTGTCAGCAGAAGAAAATGAATCAGTTGACAAGCAGAGATTGAAATAAGTGAAAAAGAGGGCATGGCAGAAGGGACAGTCTGTTGGACAAAATGTGATGGAGTTTGCTCAACAGGGAATTCTCTATACAGATGGAATCACAGCCCTTCACTGGCCTCCTCCCATGAAAAATGCTTCATTTACTTGAATAATATAGTGGAAGTCACAAATGAATTTGCATTAAGAACAAAATGGTATATATACTGATTAGGGCTAAGGAATGAGAGAGAAAAAATAGTAAAAAAAAAAATTATATAATTAGTAAAAGAATGTCAGTAATTATCATCCAAAAGAATAATATGGCTATATATTAAAATAAATATGTGTATACATAGATATATAACATATAAAATATATATCTATTAAAACTAACATATGCATCTTTTGAGGTGGGGATTAATAATTGGTAAATGTGCAAGTGTAAAAATACATAATAAAATCATTTTGTTTCCCCTATCTCCTATGTCCAGCTACCTGGCCTATGTTAAACAGGAAAATTAATACTTCTTTTGGCAATTTTTCTCTACTCTAATATTAAAAGCTACAAAAGAGCAATTTTCTTTAGAGAGAAATGGCTTTTTTTTTGCTTTGAAGAGCTACTTTCAAAGGAGGAACTTCCCACGTTATCTTTATTTTTTAATTATTTAATTAGAATAGGATAGATATTTTTAGATAAGACTGCTTTGGGGTTTTTTAGTTATTAAATTTATTAGTGCAGATTAAATTATTAAATGTAGATTTTTGGCTTCTGGAAATACTCATCCTATGCTCCTTTGATGATAATTTTTTCCTTGCTTTTCCTTTCTGTTATTATCATTACAAATGAATGTAGTTTCTGTGGAAAAGTTATATATATTTTTGCTAAAAGTATTACTGTTTGAAAACATTTTTTCCTTTTTTGGGCAGATGAGAAGACATTCCAATGTGAAATGTGTTTCAGATTCTTTTCTACTAACAGTAACCTCTCTAAACATAAGAAGAAGCATGGTGATAAGAAATTTTCTTGTGAGGTATGCAATAAAATGTTCTACCGGAAGGATGTCATGCTGGATCACCAAAGGAGACATTTGGAAGGTAACTACATTTGGAGTGATTACTTCTGCCATTATTTCCTTTTGCAGTGTTATATTATCTATAAAAATAACTTGAAAATCACTTATCTAGACTGCTATACTTAAAAATAGACAGTATTAAATCTCAGTCCTTAAGAAGCAACAGAATCATTCTAGCAGTGAAACAATAATATTAATGTTGTTTAAGAAAAAAAAAGAAATAGAGCGTTTAGTCATAAGTTGATGAATTGGGTATGAAATTGAAGTAAATGTTACATAGTAACAATGGTAGAAAAAGTTTTTGGATATGAAAAATTTTTATTGTATTAAGATTTTACTAAAATGCCATTTTGAAAACTTTTTATAATGAAGGACATCCTTAGCAAGGATTTGAAGATTTTTTTTAAAAAAGGTGAACAAGGATTACCTTACATCCACTCTCTCTATATTTTATATTTCTAATTATTTATTTACATATTGTATCTCCCATTGAAATGCATCCTTCTTGGTTATAGAGAGAGCTTTTGCCTTTCTTTGTATCCCCAAAGCTTAGAAGTGTTAGGCCTTAACAAATTCCTGTCGACTGATGGACTGCCTTATGGTCTATTTCCATTCCTATCATTAAAAGAAAATCACTTTCTCCAAAGTCATCAATAATCTCTTTATTGTTAAACATAGTGACATTTCTCATTGTTTACTCTTCTGGACTTCTCTGTAATATTTGATGTTAACCCTTCCTTCTGGATTCTCTCTTATTCCTAATATTGTGATTCTATTACTTCTTGTCTAGGTTTACCCTTCTCAGTCTTCGCAGGATCATCCTCCATGTCTTATTTGCTGTGTCTGAGTGTGTATGACAGGGCTCCAATTTTTGTAATTTCTTTTTTCTCTATGCTCTCTTAAAAGCTCACATGGACTCCACTAGCTTCTCTATACAGATGAATCCCACATCTACATACAGAGCTCTCATTTCTTTCCTGAGGTCTAGTCCTTTGTCTTAAACTGTCTGCTGGGCATCACCACTTGGTTATTTCATAACCATCTCAAACATGTCTAAAATAGAACTCATTATTTTTCCCCTTAAGCCCACTTATTATTCCTAAACTCCTTATTATAGTTACTTATGTTCACAACTCTGATGATTCACTCTCACTTGTTCGACATATCTAATGAATTACCAAGTCGTGTTTATGCTGTTTTTATAAAATCTCTCCTATCTATTTCCCTTCTCTGTACTCATGCCATAACCAGTCTAGTTAGGCTCTAATCACATTTCACTTGAATTATTGTCATAACTTCCTAATTGATCTCTTCTCCAGTCTCTTTCTCTTACAGTTGCCAAATTGATATTACTAAAGTGTGGATCTGAACCAGTAACTCTTGCTCACATAGCTAATATAGCTTCTTTTTTGCTTCCAGGTTTAAGTATAAAATCTAATATTTGATTTTAAAAGCTCTTCTTCATCTGGCTCTAGCTTACTTTTCCAGACTGATTACATATTCCCTCACTCTCATACACTCTGCATGCTAACCATTTCCAGTTCTCTGTACGTGATACTTTATGTCCTGCCTCTTTGCCTTTGCACAGGCTATATTTCTCCCTTCCCTTTCTATCTCCCATGACTGGAATGCTGTCCCTCTTCACTTCTGCATTTTAGAGCTTCAGCTCCATTCAAGACTCAGCTGTAGTGGCTCATCTTGGTTTTCCTAGTTGTTAATGACTCAGCCCTTTTCTTCCCACTCCAACAAAATCTCTTTTTATTTATTTTGCCTTTTTTAATTTAAAAAATATTTAGTCTTTATATCACCTGTGTTTCTCCTTGTATTCTTCCTCTAATTCCTCCCACATCTCAATCCCTTATTAAAAAAAACAGAAGAAAAAAAATTTCTTAACTAAGTAATATGACAGAAAAGTTTGACATCATATATATCATCCTACATCTATCATCTCATCCAATAGGGAAGTTATCTTCTTCATCCTTTTTTGGAGGCCAAACTTGATTTATAATTTTGCAGCATTCAGGTTCGATTGTTTAGTTATTCTTTATATTTGTATTGTAATAGTTATTATATTTTTGAATATGTTTTGCATCATCAGTAAGCATGTTATTACCTTTCCAGAGGAATGTAAGCTACTTTAAGGCAAGGACTGTATTACTTTTCTATTTGTATATCCAGTACCTAACCCAGTACTACATATAAGCAAATGCTTAGTAAGTACTTCTTGAGTGATTGAGATACAAGTCAAATGTTTGGAAAAAAACAAACACAGTACAATTTTAGACACAATGTTTGTTTTCCTGTCAGATAATAAAATAGAAGCCAGTACAGGAGTACTATTTAGTTTACTGTATAAAGCATGATAATATAATAAATAACCATTAATGGCATTCAACACTTGCAGTGGGAATTTTCATTGTACTGAATATAAAAACTGATTTTTTTTTTTTCTCTTTTGCTTGTGGGGTGGTGTTTAACAATTTAAGGAGTCAGGCGTGTGAAGAGAGAAGAGTTTGAAACCAGTGGAGAAAGTGTGGTCCGATATAAGAAGGAGCCCTCAGGATGCCCTGTATGTGGAAAGGTAACAATTTATCATTGACTTAAGAAAATATAGAGATTTTTAACTCAATCTTTTATTTACTGAAGATTAATTTACTCAAGAAATAAGAACCAAAACTAGAAATTTCAGTCAAGAGCACTTAAAAAAAGCAATTAAAAAAATTTATGTAAATAATAGAGACAATAAAACTGATGTTTTATAAGAGTGGTTAATAACCTTTACTTGAATAATTTAAATGACAAAATGTTTTTTTCAATCTTTTTTTGTTTTAATCGTTTCACTTAAGGGTCAAGTGTGTATTCTGAAAGAAACAAGTTTTTCTGCTTTTTTCCCCTGATCATAGGTTCATTTTCTCTATTTCTAACTACTCCCCTATCATTCTTCCTGTCTTTTTTTGAAGTCTTTGGAAAGTTATTCACTGTATCCATAATGGAGAGTCAAAATAAAAAGTATGAGACCAAAAATAAAAGTTTATTCAATTGGTCATTTTACTCACCTTTAAAATGTTTGTTTACCTTTTGCATTGCCAAATCTGCTTTTTCTGTGACATTAAACTAATTAGGTATCAGACTAAGATGGAAAAGAGAAATTGGCACTGACAGTTGTATCCATATACTAAGTGCTTTAAGAGCACTTACTGAAGTGCTCTTTCTACCAGTACAGAATCTACACCCATCCCAGTTTCCCAGAACCACATTGCTGCTCTGGATAGCAAGGAACCATAGAAGCCCAAAATGACAGTGATGGAGTAGTAATGTGTTCCTGGACCAAGCCAAGAGCTCTAAGAACTTAGTCCAGAAGTTACAGAGCCACAGTGGCAGTGATGCAAAAGCTCTTTGACAAGTAAAGGAAATTTAGGACAAAGGCTCAGAGAAGGGGTCCTACAAATAATGTCAAGTCTTTGATCCAGAAAAAAATCCCATATATCCATACAACATAAAATATTAGTTTCACCTTTTATGATAGCAAAAAACTAGAAGCAAAGATAGGCATCCATCAATTAGGGAATAAATGAAAATTCTAAGGTATGATTGTATTATGAAATATTGTTCTATTATTTTTAAAATATAAAAAATTTAGAGAAATGTGGGAAGACTTGTATTCCATTATGCAATCTGAAATAAGTGGAAGCCAGAAAAAAATATACACAACAACACTAAAATTCCTGCACTGAAATGAAACGGAGAGGCTTCCAAGGGAGAGTTGTATGGGAGGTAGCATGAACAAAGCTGGTGAAGCCATTACTGCCTCTCTTCAGACATCAGTAAAAAACTCTGTAGCAGTACCCTCCAAGTGCTAGCCATGTCTTCAGTCAGGCCTTTCCCCCCATCTTACAGGGGAGTAAATCCCAATGGAGACAGATACCAGCCTGACTGCTGTGCCTCTTCTATTATAGCTGCTACCTCTTTACCAGCCATAATTCTTAAAGATCCAGAAAGGAAAGTTCTTCTTGAAGAAGTCTTTTGCTGTATCAAATAGAAATAGATGTGGTTTTTAATCAGTTGAAACAAAATCCAAGAGGTTGTATTTGTGTATCTGCCTTATCTCTTCTCAGTTCTTCAGCCAGGTTTTATTACTTGGTATTTGAACCATAGGGCCCTACCCTTTAAGGCCTAGCATAATGGATAAAGTGCTAACCTTAAGAGCCGCAAGGATTTGGGTTCAAATTCCTCCTCAAACATTTCTTAGGCAAAGCAAGGCATTTAATGTCTCTTGGCCTCAGTTTATCATCTGTATAATAAAGAAATTGGACTAGTTCTTAAGTTCCTTGTAAATCTGCATCTGTAATGCTCTAACTACTGATCTTTCTATCTACCCTGTACTCAAACTTTTTTATACAGTTGTCTCCCTCTATAGAATGTAAGCTCCATGCAAATAAGAACTGTCCCACTTTTGTTTCTCTCTTCAATGCACTTCATATAATCATGTTTAATAAATGGTTTGGGTTTTGTTTTTGTTTTTTTGTTTTTTTTCATTTACTCAGTAACATAAATGAAAACAGAAAAGAAGAGCTGGATTCTTTTTTTATTATTATTTTTTATTAAAACTTTTTATTTGCAAAACATGTATGCGTAATTCTTCAACATTGACCCTTACAAAGCTTTCTGTTACAATTTTTCCCCCCTAGTCCCCATCCGTCCCTTAGATGGCAGGAAATCCACTATATGTTAATTATGTTAAAATACTTGACAAATCGAATATATGTATATATATTTCTACACTTATCATTGTTGTGCAAGAAAAATCATATCTACAAAAAAAAATCTGAGAAAAGAAACACAATGCAAGCAAACATCAATAGAGAGCATGAAAATATTATGTTGTGGTCCACATTTCACATCCCTCTCTCTGGGTATATATGGTTTTCTTCACTGAACAATTGGAAGTGATTTGAAACATTTCATTGTTGAAGAAAGCCATATCCATCAGAATTGATCATCATATAGTATTGTTATTGCCGTGTATAATGATCTCCTGGTTCTGCTCATTTCACTCAGCATCAGTTCATGCAAGTCTCCCCAGGCCTCTCTGAAATCATCCTGCTGGTTGTTTCTTACAGAACAATAATATTCCATAACATTCATATGCCATAATTTATTCAGGCACTCTCCAATTGATGGGCATTCATTCAGTTTCCAGTTTCTAGCCACTACAAAAAGGGCTGCCACAAACATTCTTGCACATGTGGGGCCCTTTCCTTTCTTTAAGATTTCTTTGGGATATAAGCCCAATAGAAACACTGCTGGGTCAAAGGGTATGCACAGTTTGATAACTTTATTTATTTATTTTAATATTATTTTGATAACTTTTTGAGCATAGTTCCAAATTGAAGAGCTGGATTCTTAAGTAGTTATGATGACTGATTTTGATCTCAGAGTAAATCATACCTACCTCTTCTCTGAGATTTGGGAGTCTGTGGATATAGCCACACCTTCAGATGCAGTCACTATGTCTCTTGGTTTTGGTTTTATTTAACTGATTTTCTTAAAATGAAGGATTCAGTAGGGTGAGATAGAGTGAGTGACAATGCTATATCTAGAAATAACTGACATAAAAGCAAAATACATAAATTTTTTTTTTAATTTAGGTGCAGTTTTTACAAAATTTGTAAAATTCTTTTTTTGAATTAGAAAAAAATAACATTTTGAATAACAATAAGTCAAGAATATCAAAAGAAATAATGAAAAAATATAAAGAAAGGAAATTTAGCAGATTTTAAACTATATTATAAAGCAGTAATTGTCAAAACCATCTAGTATTGCCTAAAAAATGGAAAGGTAGATCAATGGAATAGAATAGACATATAATTTATGGTTACAAATAAATACACCAATCTTGTATTTGAGAAGTGTAAAGACAAGATTTTGGGATAAGAATACATTATTTGGTAAAAATTGTTGGGAAAACTAGAAAGCAGCATAGCATAAACTGGGGATAGACCAGTATCTTACACCATTTACCAAGATAAAGTCAAAATGGATAAATGATCTAGATATAAAGAGAAATATTACAAGAAAATTAGAACATGGAGCATATTACTTATCAAACATATAACTAGATGAACAATTGATGAATTAACAAGAAATAGAAAGAAATTAAATTTTAAATGGATAATTTCAATTACATTAAATTTAAAAGGTTTCATACAAATAAAACAAATATAGTTAAGATCAGAAGGAAAGCAGAAAATTGAAGAAAAACTTTTATAGATACTTTCTCAGATAAAGGTCTCATATCAAAAATTTATAAAGAACTTTGTCAAATCTATATGAGCCATTCCCCAGTTGATAAATGGTCAAAAGGGTATGAACAGGAAGTTTTCCAGTGAAGAAATCAAAACAACTTATAGTCATAGGAAAAAATGCTCTGAATCATTATAGAAAAATGCAAATTAAAACAACCTTAAGATATCATTTTCTACCTACCAGATTGGCTAAAATGATTGAAAAGTGACAAATGTTGGAGAGCATCTGAAAAAATTGGGACACTAATTCATTGTTGGTGGAATTGTGAACTAATTCAACCATTTTGTAGAATAATCTGGAATTATACGGAAAGAATGATTAAATTAGCTATGTTCTTTGACTCAGCAATACTCCTAACCAGGTCTGTTTCCAAAAATGATTAGGGAAAAAAGAAAAAGAATCTATATATTCTAAAATGTTTATAGTAGCCTTCTTTTTGGTGGCAAAGAACTAGAAATTACCGGGATGTCCATCAGTTGGCATGGCTGAACAAGTTTTGTAGTATATGATTGTGATGGAATATTACTGTGCTATAAGCAATAATGAGCTCAGTGATTTTAGAAAAACATGGAAAGACTTGCACAAAATAATGAAGAGCAAAATGAGCAGAACCAAGAAAACATTGCATAAAGTAAAAGCAATATTGTTTTAAGAATGGCTTTAAGTGACTTCTGGATACCCAAATTAACTATAAAAGACATGAAGAAAGATGCTGTCTATCCACATCCAGAGGAAAAATAATTGATGAGTGGAAGTATATATAGAATAACTTTACATACACTTCCAATCACCACCACCACCACCACCACAGGGTGGAGGGGAGAGGGGGAAAAAATAAATTTACATGATAATTTTGTTTTCTATTTAAAAGAATTAGCAAGTTATGTATAGTAGATCTGCAGTTTCATGTATAATCATCTTTTTTTAATTGTACCATGGTATAGAAATGTTGGTTTTATTTCATAAATATATATTAATATAATAAAAAGGGGAAAATTAGGCACAAAAAATAGTAACAAAGCATTCCCTATATTGGATTGATTGTTAAGCTGAATGCTTGCATGGAAATAGAGGGCCCTTTTAATTATTTTTGTGGACCCAAATTCCAGTCAAGTTTTGTTGTTTCCAAAAGAAACACTAGGTGGGAGAGGAAGCCAAAGAATATAATTAGTGATAATCCCCTGTGAATGAATCTAATTTTTATATTCTAGTCCATGGTTTATATGCTTATTTTACTAAGACTGTCATTATTTAAAACTTTGGAATTTATATTCAGAGCAATTTTAAGGCCTCTTAAAAAAATATTGTATTGGTCTAGGAGACAGGAGAACCTGAGTTCAAATTTGGCCTAGACACTCACTAGCTATATGACTATGAATCATATATGATCATTGAACCTTGATTATCTATCTCTCCTTGCTCCCCCTTCCAAAAAAAAAAAAAGTAAAGAAAAAAAGATCATTATTTCAGAATTATATTGCATTTAATATCCAGCATTTTATAGTCCTTTAGGATTTGCAAAATGATTTACATATGTTAACTTATTTCATCCAAAAACCAAAAAAATATTTTTGGCCCAAAATAGTATTACCAATCTTGATCACTTGCTATACTTTTCCTGAATTTGTCCTTGAATTACTCATAGCTGTTTTGAAAAATCAAATCCACAAAACATTAAGTGCTCAAGGGTTGGCCAAGTGAATATAATAAAAATGACAATACTACCCAAACTAATTTACTTATTTAGTGCCATACCAATCAAACTCCCAAGAAATTATTTTGCAGATCTAGAAAAAATAGTAGCAAAGTTCATTTGGAAGAACAAAAGGTCAAGAATTTCAAGGGAATTAATGAAAAAAAAAAGGCAGATGAAGGTGGCCTTGCTGTACCAGATCTAAAACTACATTATAAAGCAGCGGTCATCAAAACCATTTGGTACTGGCTGAGAAATAGAGCAGTTGATCAGCGGCATAGGATAGGATATTAGGACAATCTAGGCAATAACTTTAGCAAGTTAGTGTTTGATAAACCCAAAGACCCCAGCTTTTGGGATAAGTAGTCACTATTCGGCAAAAACTTCTGGGAAAATTGGAAACTAGTGTGGAAGAAATTAGGGTTTGACCCACACCTAACACCACATACCAAGATAAGATCTAAATGGGTTCATGATCTAGATATAAAGAGTGATTTTGTAAGCAAGTTAGAGGAACATAGTATAATTTGCCTCTCATACCTGTAGAGATGGAATAAATTTATGTCCAAACAAAATTTGGAACTCTTAAGTGAACACCAGATAGAAAATTGTGACTATATTAAGTTAAAAAGTTTTTGTACAAACAAAACTAATGCAGACAAGATTAGGAGGGAAGCAACAAATTGGGAAATCATCTTTACATTTAAGGGTCCTGATAAAGGCCTCATTTCTAAAATATATAGAGAATTGTCCCGTATTTATAAGAATTCAAGCCACTCTTCAATAGATAAATGGTCAAGGGATATGAACAGACAATTTTCAGATGATGAAATTAAAACCATTTCTAGTCATATGAAAAGTTGCTCCAAATCACAGTTGATCAGAGAAATGCAAATTAAGACAACTCTGAGGTACCACCACACACCTGTCAGATTGGCTAAAATGACAGGAAAAGATAATGATGAATGTTGGAGGGGATGTGGGAAAACTGGGACACTAATACATTGTTGGTGGAACTGTGAATGGATCCAGCCATTCTGGAGAGTAATTTGGAACTATGCTCAAAAAGTTATCAAACTGTGCATACCCTTTGACCCAGCAGTGTTTCTATTGGGCTTATATCCCAAAGAGATCTTAAAGGAGGGAAAGGGACCCACATGTGCAAGAATGTTTGTGGCAGCCCTTTTTGTAGAGGCTAGAAACTGGAAACTGAATGGATGCCCAACAATTAGAGAATGGCTGAATAAATTATGGTATATAAATGTTATGGAATATTATTGTTCTGTAAGAAATGACCAGCAGGACGATTTCAGAGAGGCCTGGAGAGACTTGCATGAACTGATGCTGAGTGAAATGAGCAGAACCAGGAGATCATTATACCCAGCAACAACAATACTATATGATGATCAATTCTGATGAACATGGCTCTCTTCAACAATGAAATGTCTCAAACCAGGTCCAATTGTTCAGTGAAGAAAGCCATATACACCCAGAGAGAGAGAGATGAAATGTGGACTATAACATAATTTCCATGATCTCTATCGATGTTTGCTTGCATTGGGTTTCCTTTCTTAGATATTTTTTGTTCGTGTAGATATGATTGTTCTTGCACAGCAAGATAAGTATGGAAATATGTATACATATATTCGACTTGTCAAATATTTTAATATAATTAACATGTAGTGGACTTCTGCCATCTAGGGGAGGGAAAGGGGACTGGGGGGAAAATTTGTAATGGAAAGCTTTGTAAAGATCAATGCTGAGGAACTACCCATACATATGTTATGCAAATAAAAAGCTTTAATAAAAAAAATAATAAATAAATAAAGCAGAAACAACTTAAAAAAAAAAAGAAAGAAAGAAAAATCAAACCCACCTTCAAAGCATGAACATTTTTCACTGCTGAAGATATTGCAAAGAATATTCCTCAGGCTCTGAGATGAGTTCCCAAAAAGGAACTCTAAAAGTGTTTTATGGAATAAGTATGTATATACTTAGTCTCTTAGGGTGTCTACTTTGAAGAAGAAGTAATTAACTGATTGTGTAAGGTATCATCCTGTTCTTTGGGCTTACATACTGTTGAGAAAGAAAACAAAAAATAAGTAACAGTATATGTTCTCATATACTTGCTGACTGTGTGGCTGGTCATTTATGGTCTATTTGCCTTAGTTTTCTCAACTGTAAAATGGGGATAATAATAGCACTATCTTTCTGTGAGGATCAAACGACATAATATTTGTAAACCTTTTAGCATAATACCCAACACATAGTAGATACTATATAAATTCTTCCCTTCCCCATCAAGAGTTTGGGGGAAGTAATCACTAAGGTACTTTTTATGTTTTGTTCTGAGGAGGTTGGATTTAAGGTTCCCTGGAAGATACATTATAAAATTAGGAAAACTGAGAGGAAATTGAAAAAGGAAGAAATTAATAAAAATTAAGTGACTTCACAATTATTACCTTAACTCTCTTTATCCGTTCCTTATTAGTTTTCATTCTTGTTCTTAAAATTGGCACATAGTATCTTGCATCCTTACTAAATAGACAGTGATATGAAGTAGAAAGACCACTGCTCTAGCTCCATTTGTAGTGCTAGCTTGTTATATGACCTCTCTAAATCTGTTTCTCATTTGTTTAGTAGGGTTATTGTAAGAATAAAATATGGATGTGGATATGAAATCATTCTGAAAACAAGGGAAGTGCCAAACAAATATGATACACTAAGAAAAGACAATGTACACCTCTTTTAATAGTAACTATGAATGTCTTTTTTTTTTTTTTTGCTTTTTGCTTTTTGCTAAGGCAATTGGGGTTAAGTGACTTGCCCAGGGTCACACAGCTAGGGAATGTTAAGTGTCTGAGACTAGATTTGAACTCAGGTCCTCCTGACTTCAGGGCTGGTGCTCTATCCACTGTGCCACCTAGCTGCCCCAACTATGAATGTCTTTTAAATAGTTTCCCATACTTTAAGTTTGTCATTCTTTTGGCAAATATTTTGGTGCTTGGTATAGTCAAATCACTAAATTTTAAATGCCATCAAGGACAGTGCCAGGCCTGGAGTCAGGAACTTCTGAATTCAAATCTAGCTTCAGACACTTACTAGATGTATGACCTTGTCAAATCACTTAACCCTGTTTGCCTCAGTTTCCTCATTTATAAGATGAGCTGGAAAAGAAAATGGCAGATCACTTCAGTATCTTGATGAGAAAACCTCAAATGGGGTGGCAATGAATCTGGCTTACTAAAATGACTAAACAATAGCTCAATCAAATCACTTTACATATTACTCTACATAATACAGGTAACCAATCAGAAAACCATCATTGAAACTTAACATCTTCAAAAAATATTAAAAATTGCTGAAAACCATAGTGCTCCAACTACAGAACCATTTTGTAAGTGTAGCAGGGATCAGAAACTTTGGTAAAGTCTATCCACTCAATTAGTTTTACAAATGAGAAAATTGAAAGCTAAAAAAGTTGACAGATTTTTGCAAAATTCCACTTGTAATAAAACTGGAGCAGAATTGATCATGTAGAAGCCTCTTCCTAAAAGAAAGAATAGAGTCCAGCCTACTTTAGTCAAAGGAAAAAAAATATATTTTTCTGTACCATCTCACACAAAATACCTGGAAATTGTCACTATGAGGGAACTAGTAAAGCAGCCTAAGATTCTTGGCTCCTCAACATGCTTAGGAATAAGCTAGAGTAAATAGAAGCTTTACTATCCACTGTCAATAGCTGCGTAGCTTTATATGACGAGAGGAGCTTGGGGGAGAGTCAAAAAATCTAAACTCTTGAGAAATGTCTGTACACCTTGTAATTAACCATTTCAACTCAGTACTGCCTTCTTACCATTTAAATCCCAGCTGTAGGGTTTAACTCTCAATCATCTGATGACTGTGATGATGGTGAATGGAGGGAGGAATCATTCACCCAAAAGAACTGAGTAGTATAGTACATTTTCTTTTAGTGAATTCATTGGTTCCCATGGGTTTGAATTATCATCTCTATGTAGATAGTTCACAATTCTATAAAACCAGCCAGTCTCTTTCTGAAACTCCAGTCATTCATTGCTAATTATTTGTTAAACATTTGGTTTTCATTTTGTTATATAGAAAATCTAACACTTGATATAACCAAAACTTCACTCATCTTCCCCATTCCCTAAGACTCCCTCCCCAAACCTACTTCTCTTTAAACTTCCCCATTTCTGTCAAGGGCACCACTATTCTTTTATTTACTTAGATTTGCAGCATCAGTATTATCTTCAAATTACTCTTCATCACTCCAAATATCCATTTAGTTACTAAAGTAACTAAAGTTACTAAAACCTGTTCTTTCTATACACATTATGTTTTGCATCTGACCCTTTCTCTTTATTCCCATGACCACCATTTTAGACCATTCTCTCACCTGATTTGGCCTATTGCAGTGGCTTCCTATTTGGTCTTCCAGCCCAACTTCAAACATCCGGTCCGTTGTCAAATATTAGTATTTCTTTTTCTACAATATGTCTTGCATTTGATTCGTCTGTCAATTCACATAGTTTCCAGTTTAGTTAACTCCCTCATCATCCCTGCCTGTTTTGTTGGAATAACTTATAAACTGATGTCTTTGCCAACAGTCTCCCTATTCTAATTCTTACTATACAGCTGCTAGAGTGATTTTTCTTAAGCACATAGAACTTTTCTATTCAGTAACCTTCAGTGATTCCCTATTACCTTTAGACTTAGACATAAACTACCTTGTGGCTTTTAAATCCTTTTACAACTTTCCCTAACTTATATTTCCAGCTTCATTATATTGTTCCCCTTACTGTATCATATCTTCAGCAATATATTAATAATATCCATATTAATATATGTACATGTTATCTCACCCAATAGAATATTGGTAGTCATTTAAGAAATTAAGATTATATAAAGATGAAATATTGAATATTTAATTTAAAATTTTGAATTTTGAATATTTAATTTAAAATAATTTTATTTTATTAATGGAAAAAAATCTTTTGTTTTCACTAAAATGTTAATTTTTTTAGAGAACCATGTGACTTCATTATTTTTATAAACCTAGGTAACACTTTGTTAAAGTGATTAAAAAATAAGACTATTTATTTAGCTAGCTTATCTTTATGGTTGTAATAATTGAAAAAAATACCTCCACAGTGATACCTAAATCCAAATGGAAGAAGTGCAATGTTCACTTCATTTATTAATAAATGAATTAATGAAAATTAATTCTTTATTAACCTTGATACTTATTCCGGTCCATCCACTAACAATGTAAAGTGTTTGTTTAAATTCAATTAGCTAATTTCTATCATTCCTTTTAATTAATTCTTTAATTAGATATATCAGATATCAATAATCAGATAAATAATCAGAAGGTATTACATTTTTATATTTGATAAATGGGCTTACACCCATTGAGTCTACATTTGTAAGGTTTTTAAACACACGAACAAATTGTTTCCAAGTTATTTTAGTGTACAGATATGAGATTCTTTGGGATTAAATTTTAAATTTTTATTGATGTCTTTTGCTTGTTTTGCATTACCCATAATTTCTCCCAGCACTCCTGCTTCTCCCAAAAGAGCTATTCCATATAACAAATAGTATTTTTTAAAGAAAAATAGGACAGGAGAAAAAGTAAAATTGATCAGTACATCAAAAATGTCTGAAAATATGTGCAAGTATACAAGACTTGTGAATCTCTGCAAAGAGGTGAGATGGGGCTGTCTTTTCATATCTCTTCTTTCAACTTATGCTTGTTCTTTACAATTTTGTAATATTCACTTTTGAGTTTTGTGTATAATTTTTATCATTTATATTGTTGTATTCATTGTGTATATTTTCCTATCCTGACTAATTTTTCTCTTTATTAGTTCATATATATATATATATATATATATATATATATATATATAT
>JAJPUD010002508.1:92520-193094 GCA_023553655.1 Myrmecobius fasciatus
TATATATATATATATATATATATCCCTTTCCATGTTTCTTTGGATTTATTACATCCTTCATTTCTTATAATACACTAATATTTTATTACATTCATATACCACAGTTTGTTTAAAGCCAATTGATGGACATCTTTTTTTCCTTGCTATGATAAAAAAAAATAGTGGTATAAATATTTTGATGGATATGGAGATATAATTTTTATCAATGTACTAGTAATGGAGTCTCAGGGTCAAAGGGTATTTACATGATGTGAAGAGATTTGATAGATAGGCACACTGAGACAATTCTTGATAATAGAAGCCTAATTTTTAATGTTTTATTCAGTGTTTTGTTCTCATATTACTACTGGCTAACATATCCATATAATATACATTTCTGACAAGATTCACTGTCAATGATAGATATAAATTCATATTTCAAATAATTTTCTTTGTGATTTTGGAATATTTTGGTCTTTTTTTATTATATCTGATTAGATTGGTAATTTTTTTTTTACCTGGTATTTTGGCTTTCAAGATCTAGGAGTCATTTTATTCCTATTTGCTTGTACATATATTATTAGTACAATATTAAGCCAATATTCTGTGCAGAAATCTTTGAATGCTTTTTCTTGTAATGGTTTTGATTTTTAAAAAACTAGATAGTGTTATATGTAAGTCTGAGGGCAAGCATAAGTTACAAAATGCTTTAAGACAAGAATGAATGAGGAAGACACTAGCATTCCCTTCCAAATTATGGAATTCCCAATCTCTTGACATGATACTCCAGTGCCATATTTATACTTATAATGATTTCTTCCTTTACTTCAATGTGTTATTTTAAGTCCTCTCCTTGGAATGTGTATAATCTGGACATAACAGTACATTCCCCTATTCAGTAAACTCCAATTGCTCCATATTTCCTTTAGGATAAAATACAGATTACTCTGTGTATCTTTTAAAGCCCTCTACAACTAGATATCAGTCTGTCTTTCTAACCACATTACATGTTACTCCCCTTTCTGCATTGTATATTTCAGACAAATTGGTTTTCTTGCTGTTCCTCATACATGATACTGATGTCCTCATAAGTAAAAAATTTTTGAGTACATATTTTGATATCTATATTTTTCCATTTATGAATTAAATATGTGAATCACTGTACTAATAAGTTATATGTTTTGAAAAACTTATGCTAAAGTTAAAAATCAAAAGGATAAGATTAAAAATAAAATAATATTTGATCTTAGAGTTAGTAGGAAGCCATTGGAGTTTGTAGAGTAGGGGAATAACATAGACCTATCTGTGTATTAAGAAAATCATTCTGACAATTGTGTGGAAGATGGATTGTAATGGAGAGTGATGAGGCAGCGAGACCATTTATAGTGCCATTGCAATATTCTAAGTAAATTGCTTCATATAGTTTGATTTTGTTGGAGAATTGCTGTTACTCTTACCTATTTGAACCAGTTCCACAATATTATGTAAATGAGACCTTTGTCAAAGCCTTGCTGTAAAGTTTTTTCTTAGTTAATTTCTTTCCTTTGAAACTTAGCTGTTTTGAATTTGTGCAGAAACTTTTAAATTTTATGCATTTGGCTCTCTTTTATTTTCTTATACTGTTCTTTTTCCTTCCTAAAACCTTTTTACACAGAAGAATGAAACACAAGTGTTGCTCATTACTTATGCTCTATGACAGTGATTCCTAACATTTTTTTACCCTTTCAAAAAAGCCAACAAATTGTATTGTGAAGACCCTATAATAATTTAATGTTATTCATCATATTTTGTAATTATTTAATACAAATATTATGAATTTATCCCCATTAATTTTTAGCTTGAATTTATTCATGAATTCTCAAGGGGAAGATGTGAACTGCCTAATAGAAATTATTATTTTTGCTTGACTTTAAAGTGGTTTCAATTCTGTATTCCTCTTCCCCACCCTCTTTTTCTCACCCATATAATAGCTTTATATCTCTCTCTTTTTTCCTACCTTTCTTTCCTTTTCAGCCCTCTTCATGATTCTTCCTTTGATATTTCCTCCTCTTCTCCCTCTGTTTTATCTGTTGAGTTTAATGCATTTCTACATTAATCTCTTTGTATGTTTATGTGTACATTTTGCGTGTTATGTTACTTTTTGACCATTTTGGATGAATGTGATTCAAGTGCTAGCTAGCTTTCCTTTACTCAGTTGTATAGGCATCTACTTGTACCTTTTTCATGTAAGTCTCCTTTTGTTCCTTTCCTTCCCATTTCTTTCTTTTAAGATCCTCAAAACAGGGGCAGCTAGATGGCACAGTGCATAAAGCACCAACCCCGAAGTCAGGAAGACCTGAGTTCAAATCTGCCCTCAGACACAACATTTCTTAACTGTGTCACCCTTAGCAAGTCACTTAATCTCTGTTGCCTCAGGAAGAGAAAAAAAAGATCCTCAAAATATTATAATAACTACTTGCAGGTCTTCTTTCTTATTTGATTTTCTCTGTGATATGTATTTAAGGGATGCTGATATCAAACCCCATTAAAATGGAAACATTTCATCCTGCTATTTTCCTTTTTTGCTTACCTGTAATTTTTATCTTCCTTTTTATTAATAACCATTCTCAAAAGATCTAAATTGATTCATGATCTAGATATAAGGAATGATAAGCAAATTAGAGGAACATAGGATAGTTTACCTCTCAGACCTGTGGAGAAGGAAGGAATTTGCATCCAAAGAACTGGAACTCTTAATTGAACACTAGATAGATAATTTTGATTATATTAAGTTAAAAAGTTTTTGTACAAACAAACCTAATGCAGACAACATTAGGAGGGAAGCAATAAATTGGGAAATAATCTTTACATTTAAAGGTTCTAATAAAGGCCTTATTTCTAAAATATATAGAGAATTGCCTCATATTTATAACAATTCAAGCCACTCTCCAATCTACAAATGGTCAAAGGATATGAACAATTTTCAGATGATGAAATGAAAACTATTTCTAGTCATATGAAAAGGTGCTCCAAATCACTATTGATCAGAGAAATGCAAATTAAGACAACTCTGAGGTACCACTACACACCTGTCAGATTGGCTAAGAAGACAGGAAAAGATAATGATGAATGTTGGAGTGGATATGGGAAAACTGGGACACTGATACATTATTGGTGGAACTGTGAACAGATCCAGCCATTCTGGAGAGCAATTTGGAACTATGCTCAAAAAGTGATCAAACTGTGCATACCCTTTGCCCCAGCAGCATTTCTATTGGGCTTATATCCCAAAGAAATCTTAAAGGAAGGAAAGGGCCCCACATGTGGAAGAATGTTTGTGGCAGCTCTTTTTGTAGTGGCTAGAAACTAGAAACTGAATGGATGCCCATCGATTGGAGAATGGCTGAACAAATTATGGTATATGAATGTTATGGAATATTATTGTTCTATAAAAAACGACCAGCAGGATGATTTCAGAGAGGCCTGGAGAGACTTGCATGAACTGATGCTGAGTGAAATGAGCAGAACCAGGAGATCGTTGTACACAGCAACAATAAGACTATACAATGATCTATTCTGATGGACATGGTTCTCTTCAACAATAAAATTTTTCAAACCAGTTCCAGCTATTCAGTGATGAACAAAGCCATATACACCCAGGGAGAGGCCTATAGGATCTGAGTCTGGACCAACATAGCATTTTCACACTCTCTATTGATGTTTACTTGCATTATGTTTTCCTTCTCAGGTTTTTTTTTTCCTTTCCTGTACAGCAAGATAACTGTATAAATATGTATACACATATTTGATCTGTCAAATATTTTAACATAATTAACATGTATTAGACTTCCTGCCATCTAAGGAAGGGGTGGGGGATAAGAGGGAAAATTTTGTAACAGAAAACTTTGCAAGGGTCAATGTTTTGTATATACATATGTTTTGCAAATAAAAAGCTTTAACAAACAAATAAATAAATTGACAATATGATAGGATACTTGTATTACAAATACACAATTTCCTCTTAATAAGGGTAGCATTTTTTTGTTGATTTTTTTTTTTTGAGTTCAAGGTCTCTGGTATATTTTAAGGTTTGTCCATACATGTTGTAGTAGAAATTTTTGTTCATTTTGAGAATTCTACATTTATTGTACTTTATATACTTAGTAAATAAAAGAAACATAAAGCAGAAAAAAAATAACCATTCTCAAATATTCTACTTGGTGAGTTATGTCTTGTTACAAAGATTTTAAAAGAAAAAAGAGGAAAAAGAAAAATTTCAAAGCTAACTAGTATTCCAACCTTGTTAGACATTATATACGATATTCTATTTTCATAGTTCTCTACAATGTAAGGAGCAAGATGCAAGATTTATTTTCTCAAGTCTTCTGCAGGATCACTCTTGATTGTTATAAGTACATAGCATTTTGTTTCAAATTTTTTGTTATTCTATTTTCATTTTCATAATTATTTTCTCAATCATTTCCTTGTTTCTGATCATTGTACTCTGTAATCAGTTCATGAATATCTTCCCATGTGGCTTCTAGTTCTTCATATTCTTTTTTCTTAAAATGTAGTTATATTCCATTCATTTGTTGCCAATATATTTAGTCATTCCCCATTTGATGACCCTCTACTTTATTTTCACTTCTTTACCGCAACTAAAATTGTTTCTATCAGTAACTTGATGTATGAGACCCTTTTTTCTGTCTTTGACTTTTTTGGAGTGTATGCCTAACATCAGGATCTTGATTTCAAAGACTATAGATATTTTAATTACTTTTTTTTAAAAGCATAATTGCACATTGTTTTCATAATACTGGACCAATTAACTCTATATATAAGATATCAGTATGTCTGTGCCTATATTCTAGCAGTCCCACCAATGGTTATTAGTCTCTTGTCATCTTTGACAATTTTCTGGGTGTGACGTAAAACATTAATTGGTTTATTTTAGGTTTCTCTAACACAACACGTGTTTTGGGAAGATAAAATTTCCAGTAAAATTTCCATTCCTCAAATATCTCTCTTCCCAAGATAGATAGACAATCTACAAATTTGTAGAGAGGTTGCGATTAAAGGAGAAGTCAGAATTCCCTAGCAAATTTGGGTGGACTAAAACAGAGCACCAGTTTCTGTGTATAGTAAGATCATTAACTTATTATAGTAAAGATTAAAGTCAATACCAAATTAAACAATTGGTGTTATCACTCAAGACACAATATCTATAGAGATTTTGTAGATGGTTATTTTGTATAAACAGATATTAAGTTGTATATTTCTCAAGTCATGGGAACAGAAAAGTTTTCTTAATTGCCATTTTTTTTTCTACTCATAGGTATTTTCATGTAGAAGTAATATGAATAAACATCTCTTGACTCATGGCGATAAGAAGTACACTTGTGAGATCTGTGGACGCAAATTCTTCCGGGTAGATGTGCTTAGGGATCATATTCATGTTCATTTTAAGGTATTTGTTACACATTTTCCATGCCTTTTTTGTTGCTTGATACTGGCATTATTGCCTGATTTAGCAGAATTCTGAAATAATTATCAGCTTTGTTTAGACTAATACTGTTTTTTAAAATTAATATCTTTATTATATCATCCATATTTTATAGTATATCTCCCTTCCCTCTCCCTTTGAAGGAGCGGATGTCCCTTATAATCTTTGTTCATGCAACTCTTTCTAGATTGCTGAGAAATTTTCTCTTTCTTATAGCATAGTAACATTCCATATGCCCTTTCCCAAATGCCCCCAATGATTCTAATTTATTACCATTATAAAAAAAGAGCTATTATGAATATTTTGTATTCATGGGCCTTTTCTTTTTCTTTGATGTTTTTGGGTTATAGATCTAATAATGGCAATGCTGGGTCAAAGGATATACATAGTTTATTAACTTTTTGGAAATAATTCTAGATTAGCACAGGCTTTCTGTGGTTACCTTCTTATAATGTGATCATTTTAAAAAGCATGGTTGGTACCCACAAATAACAACTCTGCAAATCTGATCCTACTGATCAAAGAAAATAAATGGACATTCATTAAGGGGAAGCATTTGAATCATTTGTTCTAAAACACCATCAAGTAGGTACTTGAAAATGGACCAAGTAGAAATTTCTTCAGGTGGAGCCAAGATGGATTAGATGAATCATCCAATTGATCTCTCCTTCAGAACAACTTTACAATAATATCTGAGACCTAATTCTGGAGTGGCAGAGCCAACAAAAGCCAACACAGGAGGTTAGAAATAGATCTATAACAAGAAGGTGGAGGCTGGCTCAGAGCCCAGGTGAATAAAACACCACTGGTAGGGTAGGGTTATGGCAGCCAAAGCAGCATCAGCATCTTCAGGAGCTCTTAAGTCAGTCAGTAAGGGGATCTGGCAGCTGGTAGAAAAATGTTACAGGGGAGCCTTGTGCTAGCACTGGATGCAGGCAAAACTTTATTGCTAATACCCACTTCTGGGTCATAGTTCAAAGACAGAGAGAAGTACCACTTTTTGTCACAAGAGATCAGGGACCCTAAGGAACAGTATCACTTCTGATCCCCAAACCAAACAGTAGGGTGGGAAAAGGAGCAAACAACAACAAAAAAGAACCTGACCATAAAAAAACTATTATTGAATTAGGGAAGCTCAAGACACAAATTCAGAAGAAGACAATGAAGTCAAAAGAGCTGCAAGCAAAGCCTCAAAAGAAAAAGAAAAAGTTGAATCAGACATAAGCCTAATAAGAATTCCTGGAAGAACTAAAAATGACTTTTCAAAGTCAAATAAGAGTGGTAGAGGGAAAAAAAAAATAAGAGTGAAGGAAGAAGTTTGTGAAAAGATAAATAACAGCTGGGTTTTTTTGTTTTGTTTTTGTTTTTTTAGAGAGAGGCACAGTTTCAATGGTCTTGTGATGAAGAGAGCCATCTGCACTCAGAGAGAGGGCTGTGGCAACTGAGTATGCATCACACCATAACATTTTCACTCCTTTTGTTGTTATTTGCTTATATTTTATTTTCTTTCTCATTTTTTTTCTTTTTTGATCTGATTTTTTCTTATGCAGCATGATATTTGTAGAAATACATATAGAGGAATTGCACATGTTTAACATATATCGGATTACTTGCTGTCTAGGGCAGAGTGGGGGGAAAAGAGGGAAAAATTTGAAATGCAAGATTTTGTAAGGGTGAATGTTGAAAGTTATCCATACATATGTTTTGAAAATAAGAACCTTTCATTAAAAAAAAAGAAAGAGGCACAAAAATGCTAGAGAGAATAAACCTTAAAAAACATAACTGGTCAAATTATAAAAGGAGTATTAAAATCATTGATGAAAATAACTCCTTTAAAAGCAGAATTGGCCCAATGGAAAAATAAAGTACAAAAACTCAATGAAGAAAATAACTCCTCAAGAAATTGGAATTGGACAAGTAGAAGCTGATGTTTCGATGAGGCATCAAAAAACAATAAAAGAAAGTTAAAAGAATGAAGATACAGAAGAAAATGTGAATTATCTCCTCAGGAAAAAAAAAATAATAATTGACCTGGAAATTGGATCAAGAAGTGATTTAAGAATTATTGGGCTATTAGAAAACCATTATTAAAAAAAGAACCTAGACATAATATTCTTTTTTTCCTTCAATAGTATTATATTTTTCCAGATATATGTAAAGCTAGTTTTCAACATTTATTTATATAAGATTTTGTGTTCCAATTTTTTTTCCCTTCCTCCCTCATTTCCCTATCCTCAAGACAGCAAGAAATCCAAAGATATATGATACTGCTAAACTGATTCCCATATTTATCATGTTGTATAAGAAAAATTAGGCCAAAAGGAGGAAAAAAAAAAAAACATGAAAAAGCAAAAGCAAACAAAACAGAACAAAAAAGGTGAAAATACTATGTTTCAAACCATGTTCAATCTTCATACTTCTCTCTCTGAATGTGGATGTCATTTTCTATCCCAATTTATTTCAAGTAATTATCAAAGAAATACCCAAAATATAGGAGTAAAATAGAAATGGAAAGAATCCACCGATCACCACCTGAAAACCTCTCAGAGTTATTATAGCCCAATTCCAGAACTCACAGGTCAAAAAGAAAATACTTCAAGTAGCCAAAAAGAAACCATTCATATGGATGTAATGGAATATTATTATTCTATAAGAAATGATCAGCAGGATGATTTCAGAGAGACCTACAGAGACTTATATGAATTGATGTTATGTGAAGTGAGTAGAACCAAGAGAACATTATACACAGTAATAGCAAGATTATACGATGATCAATTCTGATAGACATGGCTTTTTTTTTAAGCTTTTTATTTACAAAACATATGCATGGGTAATTTTTCAACATTGACCCTTGCAAAACCTTGTTCCAAATTTTTCCTCCTTCCCTTCCCTTCCTCCCCTAGCTGGCAGGTAGTCCAATACATGTTAAATATGTTAAAATATATGATAAATCCAAAGTAGGACATGGCTCTTTTCAACAATGAGATGATTAAGGCCAGTTCCAATGATCTTATGATGAAGAGAACCATCTACATTCAGAGAGAAGACTGTGGGAACTGAATGTGGATACTAGCATTTTCACTCTTTTTGTTGTTTGCTTGCATTTTGTTTTCTTTCTTATTTTTTCCTTTCTGATCTGGTCTTTCTTGAGCTGCATGATAATTGTAGAAATATGTATAGAAGAATTGCACAGGTTTAACATACATTGGATAATTTGCTATCTAGAGGAGGTATGGGGGGAAGAAGGGGGAGGAATTTGGAACACAAGGTTTTGCAAGGGTCAGTGGTGAAAAATTACCCATGCATATGTTTTAAAAATAAAAAGCTTTAATAAAAAATAAAATAAAACAAAAATAAAAACAAAAAAAGAGACCATGCAAATACCATACAACTATGTCAACTTCACACAAGATTTAGTAACTTCCATATTAAAGGAATGTATAGGATTTTCTGGAAGGCAAAGAACCTAGGATTACAAACAAAAAATACCTACTGAGCAAAACTGAGTATAATCCTTCAGGGGAAAAGTAGATATTTAATGAAACAGGGTTTTCAAACATTTTTAATGAAAAGATCAGAGGTGAATGAAAATTTTTACTTTCAAATAGAAGATTAAGAAAAATATAAAAATATGGAAGAGTAATCATAAAGGATTTAATAAAGTTAAGAGGTTTACATTCTTATATGGGAAGATGATATATCTAACTTTTGAGAACTTTTGCACTAAATTGCCAAGCATTCAAACTACTGCAGAGACTGCAACTCTGATGGGCTGGCCATGCTGTTTGAATGCCAGATGTACGCTTGCCTAAAAGACTTTTGTAAAGAACTCACAAAAGCATGTGCTTACGTGGTGATCAGAAGAAGTGATACAAGGACATTCTCAGGTTCTCTCTGAAGAACTTTGGAATTGATCCTGACAAATAGTACACTGGCAAAGGACTGCCCAGCATGGTGTAGCTGCATCAAAAAAAGCATTGTGGTCTATGAGGAAAGCAGAATTGAAGTAACTCAAAAGAAACATGAGATGTGCAAATTTAGAGAATCCACCCCAAATATGCACATGGACTATTTGTGCCTAACCTGTGGTAGGGCCTTCTGAGTTTGCATTGATCTGATCAGCCACAGTTGGCACACTATAATTTGACTCTAATGTGGTGATTTCATATTGATCCTCTTTGAAAACGAAGAACAACAACCAACCAACAACTTTATTATTGTTACTGCAGTTAGGAGTCTACATAGAGAGGACATGAATATGAGTTTATTATGTTGGGATGATATTAAAAAAATGGATAGGTGATAAGGAAAAAGGAATAGAAGGGAAGAATGGGGAATGTTATCTCATATAAAAGAAGTGCACAAGGTAGAGCTTTTTACAGTGTAGGGGAAAATGATGGGGTTGGAGGGGGCAGGCAACACTTGAACCTCACTCACATCTAAACTGGTTCAAAAGGGAAATATGCACATATATACACATATGTGTGTATATACATTTATATTTGTGTCTCTCTACACATACACACACACACACACACACATACACACACATATTAAATTGGTAATAGAAATCTATCTTGTCCAGAGAAGTAAGAGAGAAAAGGCAGTAGAGAAAAAGGAGGATGGTGATAAAAGAAGTTAATGGTTAACTGACTTTAGACAAGAGATAGGATAAACAGAAAAAAATAGGAGGAAGGGAAGAGAGTGCACAGTTAGTAATTGTAGCTGTGAACATGAGTAGAATGAACTCATCCATTAAACAGAAGCAGATAGAAGAATGGATAAGAAAGCAGAATCCAACAATATATTCTTTACAAGAAACACACTTGAAACAGAGGCACACACAGAGTTTTGAAATAAGGAGCTGGAACAGAATCTATTATGCTTTCATCAGGGGTAAAAATCATCATCTTGGCCAAGAAAAAGCAATCACGGACCTAATTAAAAGGAATAATCAGGAAAAACTACATCTTCCAAAAATGCACCATAGACAATAAAATAATATTAGTACTAAACATATGCATCAAATGACAACATTGAAATTCTTAAAGGAAAAGATAAATGAATTACAAAAGGTAGTAGACAGTAAATAAATCCATACTAGTGGGCAACTTTCACCTTTCCCTTCTCAGAACTAGATAATTCTTACTTAATAAAATAAATAAGGAATAAGTTTGAAATTGATTGTGACATATGGTACCCCGGCAAAGGACTGCCCAGTATGGTGTACCTGCGTCAAAGAAAGTATTGTGATCTATGAGGAAAGCATAATTAAAGTAACTCAAAAGAAACATGAGATTTACAAATTTAGAGAATTCACCCCAAATATTCACATGGATTATTGAAAGGAATAGGATTTTAGAAAAGTGAGATGAGATCTCTGGAGAAATAGAAATAAAATAGAATAGAAAGAAGCACTATTTTCCACTCTACATGTCACCTTTGCACCTTCACAAAAATTGATGGCATAAAAACCTCACAATTACAGAGAAATGTTAAATACATTCTTTTAAGACCAAACTAAAGTAAAAATTATATTCAATAAATGGCCATGAAACTTGAAATTAAAAATTAATTGGGCTTGAGAGAAGCTGCCAAGATGCTACCTCTGCAAATTTGGGAATGCAGCTGGCAGCAAACCAAGTCTGCCAGTCTGAGGGGCCCAGCCTAGGAACCACTGACATCTTCTGCATAGAAAATTATCTAAAGCTCAACTGTTCTTCATTTCTACTTGAAGCTTTTCTCTATGCTCCAACAGATAATATTACCCACAAATTCCCAGATTAGGAATGATGCTATTGTTTTCACATTGCATAAAAAAGAAAGTGGAATGTGGGAGGCCCTTTCTTTGGCTAGTGTTGACAAAGCCAAGATGTAAAGAATAAGAAAAAAAAAAATCCTTTTCAAAAACATTGGCAAAAACAAATGAACTGGCTGGAGCAAAACTGTTGCCCTACCTCACCCAACCCCCCAAAAGAAAACAATGAGAAGGTGAAAGCTACACTTTGAAGATAATGATGGAGATCTAGATCAGTTCTTAGTATCCAGCTTTGTTTACCAACCCTGAGGCTTTCCAGATAAGGATAATCTTGCACCTTCTCATTCTTATCCCCTAGCTTCAAAGCCCAAGCAGCATGTCAGGAAGAATAACCACATTAAGTTTCACTACTGATTAGATTAATACACTTTAAAACAACTCTGAAATACCACCTCATACCAGTCAGATTGGCTAGCTTGACACAAAAGAAAAATGACTAATGCTAGAGGGTATGTGTAAAAATTGGGACACTAATGCACCAGTGGTGAAGTTGTGAAGTAGGCCAACCATTCTGGTGAACAATTTGGAACTACACCCAATGGTAATAAAACGGTTTACCCTTTGATCCAGCAATAATACTGCTAGGTGTCTATCCCAAAGAGATCAAAGAAAAGGGAATAGGATTTAACATATACATAAATATTTATAGCAGGTCTTTTTGTGGCATCAAAGAATTAGAAATCTAGGGGATGCCCATTAATTGGGCAATGGCTAAACAAGTTATTGCATATGATTGTGATGGAACACTATTGTGCTATAAGAAATGATCAATAGGGTAGTTTCAGAAAAGCTGAAAAAAACTAAATAATTGATGGGAAATTTTAAGAGAGCAGAACCAGGAGAACTTTGTACTTAGTAACAGCTGTATTTTATGATAATCAACTGTGAAAGAATTAGCTGCTTTGATCAACGCAATGATCCAAAACAATACCATAGGGCCCAGAATGAAAAACATTTTCCACTTCCAGAGAGAGAACTAATAAACTTTGAATAAAAATTGAAGCATACTTTAAACAGATTTTTTATCTGTTGTTTTATTTTGTTTGTGTTTTCCTTTGCAATGTAGAAATATGTTCTGCATCACTTTCCATCAATATCAAATTGGTTGCACTTTTAAGGAATGGGAAATTTCAGGAGGGAGGGAAAAAATTTGGAACCCAAAATTTTTGAAAATGAATGTTGGAACAAATAGGTGAGCTCAAATGTGACTAAAGACCTATGATACTTACTAGCTGTGTGACCCTGGGCAAGTCACTTAATCCCAATTGCTTTCCAGAAACAATTAAAAAAAAGATTGTTAATTTTTTTTACATGTAAATGATAAATATTATATATAAATACAAGTAGATATGTATATACATATATATTCTTAGTATATGTGAGAAAATGGGATAAAACAATATTTTCAATTACTAATGAGACTGAGAAATGAAATTTGTTGTGATACTGATGAATTAGTATTCCTTTTCATTGTTTGATTTTCTTTAAGTATTTGTTTTTTAAGAGCCATTATAAAGGTAAAGAAGTCATGATTAGGCTAAAGAATCTAAGAAGTAAAAGTTATAATTGGGCAACTCTGGAATAAAGTAGGTAAAGGAATTGAATTAATTTAGGAAGACAGTTTCACCTCATGGATACCTCAATAGTATAGTACTGAAAATTATCTCTTGATTGAAGAAAGGAGAGGGCAAAATAGAGTTGTACATGTAGTGACTTAATAAGGACCCAAGGAGACAGGTGGACTAGCATCTTTCTGTTTTTCCTGTATTTTGTGTGATAAGGAAGGTTTTATTTTGTAACAGAACACTGCAAAAATGCAGAGGGAAGAGTGAGAAAAACTGGTTTGGTTTTTAAAATCTAAGAAAACTAACGAACTATTAGACAAATAGATCAAGAGAAAAGAAAATCTCTATCAAAATTTTAAAAATAAACAAGTTAAATCTACAAGAAACAGGAAACAAAAATAATTATTAGAAGTTGTTACAATTACAACAATTACAACAAAATAGAGAATTCAAAGGAAATTATAAATAATTTTCAAAAATATAAATAAAAGATTGTAACAAAATCTTTTTATAAGACAATATGGTTGAATAACAGAAAGATATTACCATATCTTCAATTTATCATTTCTTTCTTTTACTTTTCTCAGCTGAACTTCTAAGAATCACTGCTTTTGTTCTTGCTCTTTGAAATCTGGCTTTCACTTTACTGAAATTGCTGTCTCCAAAGTTACCAGTTTTCTAAATTGTCAAATTTAATGGTCTTTCTTTGAGCATCATCTCATTTGATCCTGAATCACTTTTCCTGGATACCCTCTTCTCCTTGGGCTTTCATGACTGATTCTTTTGATTCTCTTACTTGTATAATCATGCCCTTCTCAGTTTCCTATAGGAGTTCCATGTACCACCCTGAAATGGAGAGATTCCTTAGGGTTCTATCCTAGGCTCCCCATTCTTCTGTCTCTGTCTCTCCCTGCCTTCTTCAGCTTTCTTGGATTGCTCATCTCTATGTCAATGACTTCTAGATCTAAAATCAAGTTTGTCTTTTCTCTGAGCTTCAATCCTCTATTTGGATTGCCCATTGGACATTTCAAACTAAATTTCAAACTATCCTGTATTTAACTTTTTATTTATTTGTATTCATTTCTTTTTATGTATTTTAAATATATATGTATATGAATTTCTAAACTGCTTGCATTTCTTGTATTTGAATCCTAAACATCGCTATAATGTCTGACATGTAGTGTATTTTCATTAAATATTTATTGGCTAGCAATCTCTTTTATGCTCATCAATATCAGTGTATTTTCTAATATTGTGGATTAGTTATTTATCCCTGAAACTTCCTCTATAAGTTATCCACAAAATATCTATCCACATTCCTAGGGCTTTCTTTAAATCTCTTGATAATTTCATGGGTTACAATGAAGTATATAGGCCACCTTTAGTTATCCCTTACTTTGGCTATAGTACATCTTTCCTGATCATCTAGCTCTCTGATAAGAATCTCCGTGCACTCCTCCATAGTTCTGTATTGCTTATTTATAGAAATTTATGCCCATTATCTATCACTGTCTTGCCCTCTGAGTTTAAATTTTTTAGAAAATCATTGTAGCCTTTTATTTGTACCCATATGGCTTCACCAGAAGGATACTGGTATTAAAAAAGAGGTTTTTTTGCCTTCAGGGATTAAAAGTAATAAATCATTAACAAGCACTTAATAAGCATCTATTCATTGTCAGATATTGTGCTAAGTATTGGAGATAAAAATAAGAATGAATCAGTCCCTACTCACAAAGAGCTTACTTATATTGTACTGGTTGAGACAACAATGTTGTATACATGACAACAGTGAAATATATATAAAATAAACACAAAGTAGTTGATTACAAGTCTGGGAGGGAAACTAGCAGCTGGGGAAATCAAGAAAGACTTCATATAGGAAAAACAAAACAAAACAAAATGCTACACAATTTCCTAAACGTGATTTTTAGTTCTTGGACTACTTCATTGTCCATACACAGTCTATATAAGTTGATGGCCAGCTCTCTGGGTTCTTCATCTAATTGTATCATTGAAAAATTTCCAACTGTCCTGCAGGTTATCCAAATCAAAGAGATTCCATATAAATGGTGAGGCCTTTCAGATGCTTCTTTTTGTGAATAACATTATTCACATTGCATCAAGCTATAATATATTATAGAGCTTCCTAAATGAGACCTATAATCACTCAAAAGGTCATAATATAATTATTCTCACAGGAAAATCCTTGGGGAATAAATGATTATCTGTTATCCAAATTTTGAGGTGCAGTTTAATGGCCAAATTGGTCCATTGTAAGAAAAAATAGAAACAAAATAAGAATTAAGTATGTCTTCTCATCTTTGCTGTCTATTCTAAATGATGTTATCCTTTTTTTTTGTTTTCTTAAAAAAGATCTTAACTTTCAAAATTGTTCCTATCATTAATCCAGAGATATAGTTCATTATGAACATTAGCACTATTCATTTATCTGTTCTTGCTTCTATCTTCTATACATATGATTTAACATAAAATTTTTAGCTTTGTTTATCTACATTGTTTTCTCTAATTAGCTCCCTTTCCCCCCTTCTTATTAGAATTCTGTACTTATCTTATGAAAAATGTACCCTTGTAAACTTCCCATACTTCTTAGATTGAATTCTGTAGAAAACTGGATTATGCTGTAGTCAGAAAAACTTAAGACTATAATAAAAACTGAGAAGAATCAAGAACATCAGGTAACAGAATGTAATAGAATTTTATTCATTCAGTGAGCACTAATCCTTAAAAATAGAGAAATAGAAATTCTGAAATAGAGAAGTTTAGCAGGGCAGCTAGAGCACTGGCTCTGGAGTTAAATCCAGGCTCAGATACTTACTTTCTGTGTGAATCTAGGCAAGTCACATAGCCCCAGTTACCTTTAAAGGGGGGGAGAGGGGAGAGAAAGATGAGTTCAAAGACAGTGCATCAAAGACTATTCCTTTTCCTGAATTAATAATTTCATTTTCTAGTGGTTTCAATGAATTTGCCCTAATTACTTTCTCTGTCCCCAGTTCTCAACTCTAGGCTACTAAAATTTTATGGGATAGATGACAAAATTTTTATTTTTTAAGCACAAGGTAAAGACTCTAGTTTTCCAGGATAAATTTTAAATATGCATTTCTGGAGAAATTTTTCAAAAAGATAATGTGATATTTAGAATCATAGAAGAAGAAGGCCCTCTAAGATCATCTAGTCCAGGGATTCTTAATCTTTTGAAATCACAGACCTCTTTAGAACTCTCTTAAGGCCTATGAACTCCTTAGAATCATATCATGTTTATTAACTGAATTTATAAAGAAATTGCTAAATTTAACTTGGCAATTATTGAAAATAAAGGTATAAACTTTTTTGATACAAATTTGTAGAACCCCATGAAATCTATCCATGGGCCCTTTTGGCATGTGTAGAAGCAGTGTCACCTGCATGAGGACACAAGATTTTGAAAATTCCCTTCTTGCTATTGGCAACAGTAAACTGTTTCTTTCTTTTTCAGGACATTGCATTAATGGATGACCACCAGAGGGAAGAATTCATTGGTAAAATTGGTATTTCATCAGAAGAAAATGACAACTCTGATGAAAGTGCAGACTCAGAACCTCACAAGTATAGTTGCAAACGGTGCCAGGTAATATATAATTTTTATTTAAACTCATCCTTGTATTTACTTTGAATGGAAACTTTTTATTCAGATGCCAAAGATGATCAGAATAAATTGATTATCTGATATTTTGGTGGTAATAAAACATGAAAGATCTAATTTTCTCATAAACAAATGTACACAAAAACCATTTTTCTCATTAATTAGGTTCTTGATATGGCAAACTTGACACATAACTTTTTTGGGAATCAATTTTGTAAAAATACTGAAATGAACTTTTGATCTTATCAATTCAAGAGGTCATTCCAGTGACATAGATGGCAACCCATCATATCTGCCCAGCTCTTAGGACTCTTTTTCATGTTTTCCCCAAAATTTTTCCTGTCATTTAGTGCCTTAATGACATCCTTTATCCCTCTTCTTTGAAGTTTCTTGATGCAGCTTTTTCACATCCTTTATATATCTTACTTGTACTCTCTGGGTCGTTATACTAATTTGTAGCTCTCCATGTCTTACTACCGTAGAGCAACATTGGTTAAGTGTTAGCATTGAGCAGATGGACCTTTGCTTTCATGGAACATTTAGGATTCTTCAAAGAATTTTACAGTTACCAAAAGCAATCCAACCTGCTGTTTTCTACTCTGGCTTTAGTTCATTTTCCATTTGAAGATACAATGATAAACAATAGATAAACGTATTAGTAGATAAATAGATATTTGAACAAAGTAAGCATTAATTAAGCACTTATTATATGCCTCCTTGCTTTTCAGTTTCCTTTTATATGTTATCTTCCTCCATTAGAACATAATTCTCTTGAGGAACAATCTTTGTTTTTTGCTTCTATTTTTATTCCCAGCCCTTGGTAAAATGTCTGGTACATTGTTAGCATTTAATAAATGTTTGTTGACTTGACTATCCTCAAGAAGCATATGGAAGTAGTGGAAGACAACACATAAAAGGAAGGTTGGGTGTGGTGGTAAAGGGAGATGGAGGAGGAATGGTATAGGTACAGCCATATTTGAGAAATAGTTTGATAACCTGGTTCTGTAAAAGTTAAGGGCAAATACTCCTTATCAAAGCCCCTCTTCTCAGGTGAAGTGTCTAAGCATGCAGTGGGAGAGAGATGAATTTGATGGGCTGATTTGTGGGCAACATGGTAATGAGATGTACCTAAGTATAAATATGGCATACAAATAAACTTGAGAACATTTATCTACATATATGTTAAAATTTGAGCAACACTTCAATTGAAAGACGCAGTGTGCCTCTTGGGAGTCACCTTCTAGGCTGAAGCCATTTAACCTATATAAAAGAAATTGTGTTTAAACATACCTGGGTCTGCAATTTAACACTTCTTTAACAAAAAGGGGTCGATTTTCTGTATCTTAAGTTATAAGATATCAAAAGTTTTTCCTACCTTTTCTTTTATTTTCCTTTTCATTTATTATTGGTTCATTTCACAGCTAACATTTGGCAAAGGGAAAGAATACCTCAAGCACATCATGGAGGTTCATAAAGAGAAAGGCTATGGCTGTAGTATCTGTAACAGACGATTCGCACTTAAAGCTACTTACCATGCACATATGGTTATTCACCGGGAGAATCTGCCTGACCCCAACGTACAGAAGTAAGGACTTTTGTGACAAAATGTTGCCTCTTGATGGTTGTTCTCTAGTTCTGTTGGAATTGTAGTTGAGAAGAATGACTGTATTTCCATGTTAATAAATATTTTATTGAGTAATTTTCAGGACCTCAACATTTTTCTCAAATTATTGTGACTAATGCACACATTTATTTGCTTTATAGTATATATAAAGGGTTCAGATATATAACAGTATGACATGATTTATAGCCTTATTGTCATCTCCATTGTTATACAGATAATTATGCTTCTTAAAACACTTCAGGAACAGATAAAGTTTAAATGTGTACATGCCTGCTGCATAATATTTGTGCTTATTTAGATAAAGTTTGAAAAATCTATTTAATATCTTATTTACTTTGTCTTCAATTAATAAAATTTCAGTTTTATTGTAAATTACTAAAATAATGGCTGTATGTGAGCTCACTGCCCAATAGGTTTTTGTTCTTGTTTTAGGTACATTCATCCATGTGAAATTTGTGGAAGGATCTTTAATAGCATAGGAAATTTGGAACGACATAAGCTCATACACACAGGTAGTATATTTGTTCGTATAGCTCTAGGCTGCCTATTTCTAGTATTAACATGTTCCTTAACAGTTTAATTATAATCTTATTGGGGAAATTATTTTATTAACCTACTGAAAGCCATAAGGAAAACTAAATAATACCTTTAAATAGCATTTTAAGGTTTGCAAAATTCCTAAAGTCAGCTCTTTGAAGTGGGCACGTAAATATTCTTATTCCCATTTTGCAGAAAAGGAAGCTGAGACTGGCAGATTAAGTGATTTGGCTGTCTTCACAGAGTTAATTAAGTATTAGAGGTGAATCTCTGTGAAACCTCTAAAATACTTTCCTGTAGTAAGTAGGGCTAAAGTTCTGGAAACTGAATCCCTTAGCTGAAAACCCTGTGCTGTTTTTTTCTAGATGTTGAAGAATTAACCCAGCATTTGTGGCCAAGACATTACTCTTTATTAATTGCATTTGCAATGGGAGAGACACTCAAACAGAGACACAGTGTGTTAGTGTCACCAAGAAGCTCTGCTATGTGTCTGGGCAAGACAAATGATTTTTATAATCTTGTGGAAACAAACTCAAATGAGGGAAGTACAAAGTTAGCAGGGTGGTGGGGGGAGGGAACAACTCTTAGGAAACTTATGAGAGTTAATTAGACTTGGTGACCAAGCAGATTTTTTTTGTAATATTCTGAGGAAGGTAAAATATTAACACATAATTGATTACAGCAATTTAAGCAAGTGGTTTTCCATTGTTTTAGCAGTGGAGCAAGGTTTTTAATGGGAAATTTCTAAAACTGGTAGATCTTTCAGTGTCAGGCTTCCTCAAAGCCCAGCAAAATGAAATTCTACATTATCCCTCTTTTTTTTTCTGCTTTTAGAGTACAAATTCATTATTCTGAAAATCAAAGAAAAGCAATTCTATAAGTGTCAAAGACAACAAGATGCACAGGATTTCTAAGGGACAGATTATTGCTAGTGGTTGCCTAGAGAAAGATAGGAAAGGCAGAATCTACTAATGACACCCTCAAAGATTAGCATATTGATGAAGGATATTGAAGGTATCTTCTATGATTACCACTGGCTTTTTGAGAGGTCCAGGCTAGTTACCCACCCAGATGAAGAGTTCTTCTTACGACTATTTGTAAAGCTGTCAGGGGAGAAAGAAGTATAAACACAGTATTGTTGTCCTCATAGGGCAACAGAACTCCCTTTGCTAATCAGTTACTCACAGGTTAGAGATTGGTCTAGTCCATGCCATATTTGAAATTCTTTTGACACCCATTTAAATTTCATTTTGCCATTCTCTTGTCCCTACAGCTTAGTCTCAGGACAGTGGAAATGTTGGATTGGTGCTACCTTTGAGATTTCCTTCATATTTTGTACTTTAAATTGAATATCTTTGTCATTGCTGATAATGTTTATCTCATGAGGCAAGTTATCAAATCTAGGATTTATGCTCTCAAAAATATTTCACTAATTGTTACAATTCTTCTTTGTCAGAGTAAGCCAACACATCTGAACTTATGTATAATTGGTAAAACTGTCATAAACTTATGTTCATTCTTATTCAAGGCTCCATCCTTTCCAAGGGCTAATTAATCATGTATATAGAACAGCAAGTGAGGTGGAGGGGTAGAAGTGTGCTAGCATTTAACCATGAAAAGAGTAGTTAAAACTTTAATTTTTCTCTTTTATTAATTCTAGTTTTTCTCTGACTATCTCTTTGTATTAACTTAATTGTTTGGGCTAAATTTTTTCCTCCTACAGTTTCTCAAGCACATTATTTCTCATTACTTTTCCCTCTCTTAAAATGTCCAATTTTGTTTCAATTTAGAACATTTCTAGAGTTGTCCTAAGTGTAAAACTATATATAGTTTAAAAATGAGCAGGTTCAGATTATTCAGGGTCTACCATCACTAAACCAAACAAGACTTTTCATGAAGCAGGACTAGCTCCTGTACAAAATCTATTCACACAATACTTATACTAACCAGTACAATGGAAGTGATAGCCATCTAGAGTCAACTAAATTCCTGTAACTTGGTTACCATGAATAAAATCTACTTAACATAAATCAAACACTGCTGAATTTGTATAGGGTCAGAGCTCACAATGTTCAATGACAACCATCAAAACCTTCCAACCCATCTCATATTTTTAACTTAAAATAACCAGAACCAAAACAAGCTAAGAGTCAGAAAGAGTAACCAGTTTCCTCAGGAAATTGATGTTTTATAAGGCAAGTTGGTTTATCAGAAGACTAAAATCATGATTGTAAATAATGAAGTGGTACACTAAAAAAATTTGTCATTAATTAATTCAGGTTTCAGACTTGAGTAGATATTTTAAACATGTCTATCTCATTACCTAGTTTTGTGGCTTGTTCATTAGTTTCAATTTTGATTTTTTTTAATTTAAATTTGATTTAATTTTTTAAAGGTGTAAAAAGTCATGCATGTGAACAATGTGGTAAATCCTTTGCCAGGAAAGATATGCTTAAAGAACACATGAGAGTGCATGATAACATCAGGGAATACTTATGTGCAGAATGTGGAAAAGGTAGGTATGTCATTCTGTTTAATGTAATTCACTTACAATGCATGCAGGAAATAAACAATAGTGCTAATCTAGTAAAGATGTGGCAAAGTACTTTTTTTCACTGTCACCCCTCTCTACTTCAGTTTCATTTAATTTTGATTTAACTGGAAACAAATGTTAAAGAGGTGCAGAATTTCTCTTTCTCCTTAGCTAAACAAAATGCCATTTGTGGCACTTGAACATAGTCCAAGAAACCAAGAAAAAAATATTTCCTTAGTCAAGTAGACATACATATAGCTGAGATTGAAAGACTTCTTATTTTGGGAAACACCTCTTTCATTTCCACTTCTTTATCTTTTCCTTCTAACAATAGTTAGAAATTGCTTCAAAGATTTTTATAAGTAGAGAGTGCCACAGCTCAGCCTAAAAGTCACTAAAATAATCCCTGAAATAACATCTTGACTTATATTCATTCTTAATAAAGAAATGTACTCAACTCTTATTAATCCAAACTCTACCACTTGAGTTTCATAATTCTTACAAGTTCTAGGCTAAAGTTAATCTTGTCACCAGCATTGAGAAAGGTTGATCAGGTAAGAAACTGAGAATACTAAATACCATACAATTATTAGTGTAATAGATAGAAGGACAAATATTTACTTACTTGAGCCATGTAGGAGCACTCTTTGATAATGATGGCTTGTAATATGCAATGATTATGCTACTCCTTTGAAAAAAAGAAAGCTGTTATTCAGAGGCAGTATTCTTCAACTAACCACTGATATACATTTACAATCAAATGGCATAATTATAAGCAGAGATTAGAACTTCCTACGTCAGCGGTCTGTAGGCTTGTCCTTTCCTTTGTGGGTACTGACTTGGTTTATCTATAGCCCACGAATGCCAGAAATAATGATATGATATTTCTTCCTTTTAAACTAGTCCACAATTCAGACTTTTATGAATTCAAATTATTGAGGTTATATGTACATGTGTGTAAATATATATTTAAAATATACATGATCATCTCTGAGATCAATTTTAAAAAGTAGGTTTAAAGTTTAATATTAAAATACACATAATGGAATTTTCTTGAGTTAAACAGTCTCATTGCTTTTTAATGCTATTTCCTTTTAAAATTAAATTAGACTTTATTTTCTTAAAAATATAAATTATTCAAAACGCTTAACCTAATGTCAGATAATTTAAACATATAACCCCTATGTTAAAATGTAGGTCTTTGATGACAATAAGTTGATAACTTTATACTTACACTGTCAGTTCAAGGTATAAGATTTGATTAATCTGAATTATATCACAGACTAGGTACCCTGAGAAGTTAGATGTGACAAGTTTGAGTGGTGGCTAATAAAAGAATTCATTCTTGCTACTAGTCCATGCACAGTTCCAAGGGCCAGGACTTTGACATTATATGCTTCTCTGCTTCTTTTTTCCTCACAGGCATGAAAACCAAACATGCTCTTCGTCACCATATGAAACTTCACAAAGGTATCAAGGAATATGAATGCAAAGAGTGCCATAGGAAATTTGCTCAAAAAGTCAATATGTTGAAGCACTACAAAAGACATACAGGTCAGTAAGCAGCTAGAAGGTGACCAGCTTATTTTCTCTCTTTTCATCTAGATAACCTAATTGCTCAGCTAATGGCCAGATGAATGGACTATAGGAACTCTTGAAGTTCCTTCTATCTCAATGCAATCTAACATTTATTTAGCACAGCAAGGCAAGTAACACAGTGGCTGAAAGTAAATGTAAAACTCCTACACACTTGTTTTCCATCTGAATATTATGAAAAAACACATATAACAAAACAAGTCCATACTAGAGATATTTTTAATTGACCAAAATTCTTGACTAGAACTGTTTTTACACCTTTAATTCTATACATATTGACTTTCAAAATAATTACCTGAAGATGCAGATTATAAAAGCAAAATTCATTTTATTTCTTTATTATTCTGATCTGAAATCAGTATTTTTAGGATTCATTTAACAGGAATTTATAATAATATATCTTCTTCTTGATATTTTATGGAACACATCAGTCACTTCACCAAAAAACAACCCACCATCCATTATATCTTTTTATTTAAAAAAAAAAAAAAAGCAAAATTACCTAATATAGTGATGACAGTCTGTCAAATATGTAACTTTTCCCTTTTGTAATTATTTCAAAAAGGTAACAAAAATGAAAAATTTATTTAAACTTTAATTATTTGGAACCAATATAATTATATTTGATCTGGTTTTTTGCCTTTTAGTGTTGCTGGCAATTTACCTCACCATAGATAAAATGTGGGTTATTTTTTTGAATTTTCATAACTCAATAATTCAGACAAGTCTTTCTATTTCTTTGAATCACCCATATTTGTTATTCTTTTATTTTTGAATGAACCTGTGATTTCATTAATAAAAAGCACTCCCATTGAAGAAATTGTCTATCAATGCACTTTTGTACATATAATTTTGAGGTCAAAAGACTTCCCATGGGTTAATCATGAAGTCAGTAAATAATAATATGTCAGTAAACAATATTTTATAAGCCATTAGTTAAGCATCTACTATGTTAGTCACTGTGTTAAGCACCAGGGATATGAACAAAAGCAAAAGCTATTGTCTGCATTTTAGTGGCTTATTTATTGAAACAAATATGAAAAACTATATGCAGGATTTTTTTCTTTTCTTTTTTTTTTTAAACATTGCTTTGTGAATCATGTTGGGAGAGAAAAATAAGAGCAGAGCAAAAGGGAAAAACCATGGGAGAGATTAAAAAAAAGAAGTGAACATAGCATATGTTGATTTATATTCAATCTCCTTAATTCTTTTTCCTGGATGCATATATGTTTTTTTAATTAAAGGCTTTTTATTTACAGAACATATGAGTGATTTTTCTACATTGATCTTTGCAAAACTTTTTTTTTTTTGATTCAAGCTTTTCCCCTCCTTACCCCCCCCACTCCCCACCCCTAGATGACAGGTAATCTAATACATGCTAGATAGGATAAATTATATGACAAATACAATACATGTATACATATATATACAGTTATCTTACTGCACAAGAAACATCAGATCTAGAAAGAAAAAAACAAAACAACCTAAGAAGGAAAACAAAATGTATGGAAATATTCACAGAAAGCATTAAAATGCTGTGTTGTGGTCCACACTCAGTTCCCTCAGGCTTCTCTCTGGATGTACATGACTATCTTCACTGGATGCATATATGTAAGATTAATAGAAAGCTGTTAAAAGAAGAAGGAGCTACAATTGAAGGAGCTGAGAATGACTTCTCATAGAAGATGGGATTTAGGATAGGAAGTTAGTCAGGAGGCAGAGGTGAGGAGGAAGTGCTTTCTAGACTGGGGATGGTCAGAGAAAATACCCAAAGGCTAAGAGATGGAATGTCTTATTTAAGAAACAGGAAGCAGGCCAATGTCACCAGATCAAAGGAGGCATGATAGGAGTAAGATGATAGCATAAACATGAGTGATGTGGAAATATGTTTAATGTGATTGTACCTGTATAACCTATATCAGATGGATTGCTGTCTTGGGGAAGAGAAAAATTTGGAATTCAAAATCTTTCAAAAATGAACATTGAATCTTTACATGTAATTGAAAAAAAAATACAATACCACCAAATGCAAAAAATTAATAATAATATAAGAATAATAATTATTTAACATTTATGTACCATTTACTGTGTGCCAGACACTGTGCTGAGCACTTTACAAATATTATCTCATTTGTTCCTCGCAACCTCCTCAGCAGGTAGTTGCTATTAATTATCCCCATTTTACAGATGAAGACATTGAAGCAAACAGGTTAAGCAATTTGCCCAGGGTTGCAAATCTAGTCAGTGTCTGAAGCCAGATTTGAACTCTGGACTTCCTAACTCCAGCTTCCTGATCCCACCACCAGCTGTCTGGAAGAAGATTAGAAAGGGAGTGGGGGAATGGGGAATTGGGGCAGTTTATGAAGGATTTTGAATACCAAATAGAGGATTTTGTATATTATAGGAAGGTGATAGGGAGCCATAGCAATTTATTAAGTAGAGGAAAAAAGGAAGACGACCTGATGAGAACTGCATTTTAGGAAAATCACTTTAACCACTTAGATGGCTTGGAGTGTCAGGAGTCTTGCAGTAGGGAGTCCAATGAGCAGATGGATTATTTAAACAGTCCAAACATAAGGAGAAGAGGATATGTCCTTGGATAGTGGCAAGATCAAAAGAAATGGGTATATTCTAAAAATATTTTCAATGTGAAAATGACAGGCCCCAGCAACAAATTAAATGGAGAGAAGAGTGGGGTAAGAGATAGTAAGAAGTCGAGGATAACATCTCGTTTACTGAATGGTTTCCTTAGTGGTAACAGGTAGGTTAGGATGGGGAAAGAATTTGGAAGAAAAGATGAGTTCATTTTTGGACATGTTGGGTTTAAGATGTGTATTGGACATCCAGTTTGAGATATCTGAAAGGCAGTTGGTAATGCAAAATTGAAAGTCATCAGAAAGGCTGAGTCTGGATAAGATAAATAAATTTGAAAATTAGTATAGACATGGTAATTAATCCATAGTAGCTGACAAGATTACCAAAAGAATTAATATAGAGAGGGGAAAAAAAGGACAGAGCCCTGTGGAACATTCGTGACTGGTTGAAGTGACCTGTTTGAAAATCCATTAAAGGAGACTGAGAAAGAACAGATAGGTGGAGAAATGGACTTGAATATAGTTCTTCCATTCTAGCTCTAGCCACCATACCATGATGCCTCAGTATTCCTTATGGTACAATAATATTTCTTTCTTTCTTTTCTTTTTTTTTTTTTTTTTTTTCTGAGGCAATTGGGATTAAGTTTCTTGCCCGGAGTCACACAGCTAGGAAGTATCTGAGACCAGATTTCAGCTCAGGTCCTCCTGACTTCAGGGCTGGTGCTCTAACCACTGCTCCACCTAGCTGCCCCAGTACAATAATATTTCATTAAATTAATATTCCCTAATTTGTTCTACCATTTCCCTTTCATTGGATACATAATTTTAAGCTTTTTTCCTTTCAGATAATGGTGCTGCTATGAATATTTTGTATCACTTACATACTTTAGAAAGATTTTCAACAATATTCAGAAACAAAAGCCTCTGGTAAACTGGAGAATTTAATTAATCATTACATGACTCAGAAATCTTGGCTAATTATAATGACTTCATTAACCATATCATTACATAGGAGAAAATAACTGCTTATATATTGTAGCCAACAGGCTATGGTGTTTCCTCCTGTGAGAGTAATTGCCTCATCCATGAGGCAGTTGTTCTTAGTGATCTATTTATCTAAATTAAAATGTTGGATTCTCTAATTGCAACAGTTTTTCTTTGTTTAGAATTACACGGAGAGGGGCAGCTAGGTGGCGCAGTGGATAGAGCACCAGCCCTGAAGTCAGGAGGACCTGAGTTCAAATCTGGTCTCAGACACATAACAGCTGTGTGACCCTGGGCAAGTCATTTAACCCCAATTGCCTCAGCAAAAAAAAAAAAAAAGAATTACACGGAGAAATGTTTTAGCAAACAATAATTTTTAACAAGTTTCAATAAGTCAAAGAATTAGGAAGGACCCTTTAAATCCAACTCTCTTATTATACAAATGAGAAAACAGGCCTAGAGAAAACAAATCACTCCTCTAAAGCCATGAGCTAATTAATACAGTGTGCAACAAAAACTCAAGATTCTTAATTCCACAATGAAACACAGGTATATATTTCTGTCCACATCTGCACCCATTCTTTAGGTAGGCCTTTTAAAAATAATTTGTCTTAGTCCTTCCTGACACATCTTTGGCCTTATTTGGAAAGTGAAATCTGTCCTAGCATGTTTTTGCATTTGCTAATAATTCTAATTCCAATGCAAACATTTCTTTTTATAGAATTATTATAGATGACTAATCAAGTAATTTGAATTATTGAATAGAAATAGAAATTTTTCAAATGCAAAACAAAAGTTATTTTTTGCCTTCCCAAGTTAGATTGATGCCATACCACAAAATTTCACTTCATTAATTTCTGACAATTTAAAATTTGTGATGATTAACCAAAGTAATCTGCACGCCTACAACCTTCTTTGGATTTGATAGCCATTTCTTGGGCTCCTTTTCTGGGAAATAAGCCATGTTTTCTTATCTTTCATGTTCCTGCCATGGTATAGTAAATATCATCAAAAGTTGATAAAGTAGATGTTCTAATATGTCAATTCTTCCTTAAGGGTCAGCTTGTAGTTATTAAAGTAACCATAGCAGCCAGAGCCACTATAGAGAAGCAGGGGAATAGAAAGAAATATCTGGGTTGGTTTTAATTTAATAAATACATGTACCTTTAAGCCCAGTATAGGCAAGGCTAATGTCTATCAGCATACATTTGTTCTAGAATTACTACATTTAACCAAGCGGAAGAAAACAAGCTACAAAACAAGCAACCTCTATTGAAAAAATTAAGATAAAAATCAAAGTACAAAATGGTCCTTGTACTTCTACTTCTGCAGTAATGGTGTCAGAATGTTGAAAAAGGGACCAGTGTATCTTAAGCTGATAACCTCACTGGTTAGCATATGCTCACCTCATCATATTCTTCCCACCCCAGTAATTTTAAATATACTGAACAGAGTTAAGAGGAGCTAGAGGAAAGGAAGCAGAAGCCCTGATTGTAGCTGATATTCTCAAGGAGTTTAGATGTGAAAGGTAGACCAGACACCAAGGACAGTTAAAATTTGAATAAATTTTTAGAAATATTAGATATACCTCTGAAAGTTATTAGATAGGAATCAAAATAAGCATACATATTTCTTACATATACATAGCATCTTTATAAAAATAAACCATAAAAAAGCATTAAAGTTCATGAATGTAAGGAAGAATACTCATCATATCCATTGTTAACCTATATAATAAAAGATATAATCTATTGAAAAAGAATTCAAACTCAAATAGAAAATAGTTCTTTTAATTATAAAGAACTGTTGGATCAAAAAACAAATCAGGGAAAAAAAAAACCTAAAACAATGAGATAACATGCTAAAAGTTTGGAGTTATAGCCAAATTGATCATTAAGATTGATTACTTTTATCAACAAAGAGCATTGCTTTCATTAGATATGTAACTAAAAGCAAAAAGAAAGAAATAATAAAAAGAAAAGAAAAAAATAGAAAACACCTTCACATGTACAAATAAAAGTAGAAGATAGTTGTTTAAAAAAAAAGCTAATAAAAGAAAAACTTTTAATATTCCTCAAAAAAAGAGATGAAAACCCTGTCTACTATCATAAAAATAATTTGCAACTGATGAAGAAATAGAATGATTAGAAATTGTTATAAAGCTGCTAAATCAACAAATTGATGACTTCAAAAAATAGTTGAGAAAAGAAATTTAATAAGTCATCAAAAGAAGGGGTAAATATAGAAATAATAGAAGTAGAATAGAAGTAGAATGAAAAGAATTAGATCACATCACCTTTGCAAACAAATTCTTTCCATTCTATTTCTATTCTACTTCTATTATTTCTATATTAAATAATTATGTTCTTTATAGTTAAAACAGAAAGAGATAAGAGATCATAACACATTTGCAAAGAAACTACAGCAACATATTAAAAAGATTAAGACAGTAATCAGGTTGGATTTATATTAATAGGGTTGGTTAAGTATTAGAAGAATTTTAAACATAAAAAATGATCAGGATTATATTATTATATTAACAGATTCAGCAAAAGTTTTTTTTTTTAACAGAACTATTCTTTTGTGTACTTTTTTAAAAAACCAAAACACTAGAAAATACAGGAATAATTGAATCATTTTATAATATGATAAAAAGTATCTATTTAAAATAAAGTTGGCATTATCTGTCAGTAAAATCAGCAATAAATTAACATATCCAATTTGAACAATATCCTGTAACAAAATTCTAGAAATGTTTAATAGAACAATAATAGAAAAAATGTGGGAACATACATAAACAAAGAGGTAACAAAATTCTTGCTTTTTGCATGATGGTTTACCTAAAGGATCCTAGAGAGTCAAATAAAATATTAAAAGGAAAAGCTTAGTAAAGAAGCAGGATATAAAATATACTCAAACCATCTGCCTTTTTGTATATTACTAACAAAACCCAACAGAAAGAGAGAAGGAAATTCCATTCAAAATAATTATGGAATGTGCCCACCATATCTATCAATTCAGTACCAAGACAACTATGGGATTCATGTGATTATGGCTATAAAATATTCTTTTCAGAAGTAAAGTCATACATAAATATTTGGACAGATAGAAAATATTCATGGTTTGTTGTTGTTCAGTCATTTTTTTAGGTGTTTCCAACTCTTTCTAACATTATTTTGGGGTTGGTTATCTTGGCAGAAATATTGAAGTGATTTGATATTTCCTTCCCCAATTCATTTTATAGTTGAAGAAACTCAGAAAAATTGAATTAATAACTCAGAGTCACAGAGATAGCAAGTATCTGAAGCCAGGTGAATTCTAGCAAATGAGTTTTTCTGACTTCAGGCTTGGCACTCTTATCTGCTTAGCTATCCTATTTGTCAAAATAATAAAAATTGTTTATATTTCAAAAACTAAGATTCATAATTCCATGTAACCCTATTTTTCTGTCCTTTGCATACATAAATGTTCAGGTCTGTTAATGATTAATACGTTCATACTAAGTGAGTTCACTGAAAAAGTGGTGAGAAAAGGTGAAGATGGAAGGGAATCATGATATTGTATGGTTAAGAAAAAAGGAATAAGAAGCCAGATTACATAGAAACTTCATGCCTTTATGAGTACTTTCATTAAAGAAAAAAAAAACACTAGGTGCTTGACAGTTATTATTATAACTCAAAAAATAAAATAAGTTATATTTTTGCAAACAGATAAAGATTTGTTGATGTCAAAATTATCTTATAGTCAGAAGTTTATATTAGTCAGACCATTAAATTATCAGAGATAGATTAGATGAGTAAAAGGAAGAAAGATTCATAGCAAGAAGAATATGTAACAGGTAATTTAAACATATTAGCAACAAACTATTTTTAAAAAGTAATGAACAACCAAAAAGTAAGATATAGCAGACATGATAACAACACTAACTGTAACAATTTTGTACAGAAATTTGACCAACATAAATCAATTGCCACAAGGAGACCAAAAGTGCCCAGAAAGCATCCTAGAAAACATCTTTGTTGACAATTGGTAAGAGATGGCTGCCAAAGGCATGAATATATTGGAAAGATCAAATATTGGCATGAAAGCCTTGAGAAGGCAAAATCCAGTTCTAGCTGTGGATGCACAAGTCAGAGGGAGATGCATCTAATATGGGCCTTGAAGGGTAGGTTTATGACAAATGGAAATGTAAGGAGAGTTCATCCAAAGCATGGGGGGAGAAGTAAATGTGGCAATGGGAGAGGAACAAGAATAAGGAAATAAAAAAAATAGTTCAATTTGCCTCCAAAGTATGCTCATGGAATAAATGGAGGATTGTATTCAGTGTGATATATAAGTCAAGATAACCTGCAGACATTTAGAAATTTAGGACTGGAGCTCAAGATCAGAGATAATAGATTTGGAAGACATCTGTTAAATTTGATGAACTCATAATTTTTTCATCATTTCTACCTGAACATTTTTCTCCTGTGGCTGTTTTTTCATTCTTCTCCTCCCTATCTGACTACATCTCCTTAATCTCCTTCAATGGCTTACTGTTGCCCTTCCACCACTGCAATGTGGATATTCTGTAAGACTGGAGTCATTTATCTTCTCCCTCTATATTTTATCTTTTGGATAGTTATCTCATCAATTTCCATTGATTTTACTATAACTTCTATGTAAATAAATCCTAAATCTTTGTATCCAATTTTAGTCTCTGTATTGAATAATCATCTATTTTAAACTGTCTATACAACTTTCTTTATTGTCCTTCTAGCATTTCAAACCCAAAATTCTCCAAACTGAACTTATAATTGCTCTTCTTCCTAAGCTATTGAAGTTTCCACCATCTTCATAGTAAATCAAGTTCATACTTAGTACTCTTTTTAAAATTAAATTTTATTTTTTATTATTAATCCCCAAATCATCAACAAACAAACATTTCAACATACATAGAGGAATAAGAATGAAGTTTGTAGAGGAAATGGAACTTTTGTTATGAAGAGTTTGTTTTATAATTAACATACATAAATTGACATAATTTAACAAGATAATAACAAAATATTTCCGTGCCCCTTGTTTTCAAGTATACATTTAATAAAAATTAAGGGACTTTTTGTTTATCATTACCCACCAATCTGCCACACTCTAACCCCCCACCCATAAAAGCTTTTGTTAAAAAAAAAAAATCTGTACGATTCAGCAAAATAAATCAACAAATTGGCCAAGTCTGAGATTTTGTATCTCAGGTTTGCATTTATCTTCCATTTTCTTTTTGTTAAGAAGTAGGAAGGATATTTGATCTTTTTTCATTATTATTATTAAAGCTCAAAAATGAATAATTTCCAACATTCATCCTTGTAAAACCTTGTATTCCAAACTTTTCCCTACCTTCCCCCCACCCTCTCCCCTAGATGACAAGTAATCCAATATTTGTTAAAGATGGGCATCTCCAAAGATAATTTACTACTTTTTTTTAGCCTTTTTTTATTCATACTCTTTTCATTCATGTACTTGATAACCAGATGTCTATTAGTGTTCTTCAGGATAGATTGAAGACAAGTAAAAGAAACAAGTAAAATGGCTATTCTAATAATTTGAACTGTGGTTATTAAGATCAGGTGTAGGGCAGTGACAGTAGGAATGTTTAAAAAAAAATGATTTTTCTCTCTCCTTTGTGATTTCATCTACTTATATGTGTTCAGTTACAGTCTTTATATAGATGACTCCCAAATCTATATGTCATATTTTTATCTTTCTCCTGAATACCATTTTTCCATATTTAGCTGCTTGTTGGACATCTTCACCTAACCTCTTTGAACTTTTGTTCTTCATTTGAAAAATTAGGGCTTTAGACTAGATGACCTTTCAGATTCCTTTCAGCTCTAAGTCTTCTTATGATCCTAGACTCTCAATCTGAATATCCTACCATCGTCTCAAATTCAATTTGTTCATAATTAAATTCTGTATCTTCCCTTCCTAAATCTTCTCTTCCCAATTTCCTTTGTTTCTACTGAGGGGACTACCTTCCCTAGTAATGCATGTTTGTAACTTTGAAATCAACCCAGAATCTTTCGCCTTCCATACCTCTAGTCCCCATATCCATCCAGTTACTAAGTTCTTCCAGTTCTATCTCCACAATATTTCTTACATCAATCTATCTTTATTTGCCTCTGTTCAAATGCCAATCAGCCATTAAGCCTTTCTTGATTCTCCTGTTTTTGTTGCTCTGTCTTCAGATTTCCTAAAGAAGTTTATCTAGGGGGCAGCTAAGTGGCACAGTGGATAGAGTACCAGCCCTGAAGTCAGGAGGATCTGAGTCACACACTTCCTGGCTGTGTGATCCTGGGCAAGTCACTTAACCCCAATTGCCTCAGCAATAACCAAACAAACAAACAAAAAAAACCCTATTCTTTCCTTTTCTTTCATGTCCCATCTTTTATTATATTTGTTTATATACATATTGTATCTCTATAGCAAAATATTTAGTTCTTGAGTAGCACAATGCCATGTATATAGTAGAAACTTAAATAATGAATTCAATTCAACTGGGAGTTTGTTTCTTTTTATAGTTGAATCAGGAAATAAATTTAAGTCTAGAAATTAAGTCTCTTGTCTATTAGTTAAATGACAGTCCTGCTAGGACTTATATAAATTCCTGTCCTACTCTTTTTTTTTTTTAAACAAATGAGATAGGGTTAGTTTTAGTTCCCAAGATATAATTGAAATGAGGAAATTGATCATTGATTGCCTATATTTAGTAACATTTTGTTTAAATAAGTGATTTATGATAAATTAACCTTCATATCCAAAAAAGAAAGAACAGACTATGCACAAATTATCCCAAAGAGCTTTATTAAAGAACATTCTTTGTAGCCAGCAGATATCTATAGAAGGATGTTTATAGGATGGGATGTTCCTGAGATCTGTTTCAGTCTGTGTCTTCACCAGCAATTTGGGCAGTTCAGACTGTGTTTCCTCATCAGCTAATGAGGTACCCCTGAAGATCTCAGCATGGTTGAAGCACACAAAATGAGTTATTAGCATTGGTGTAGTATCACAAAAATGGCTCACCAGGTTTCTCTTTTTATACAGATAAAGGCCCATTCCAATAGCATTAGTAATGTTTAAAAGTGTTTTTTTTTTTTGTCATTTTAAGGATGCTAGGTCAATGATTGACATGAAGAATAGCAGATTTATGATCAGAAAACATCTCACTTAATTCTTGTTTATGATGGAGAAATCTATAATGGGAACTCCTATGCTACAAAAAATTTTTATTTTTTTGTTGAGATGAACATTATCCCAGTTTTGAAAAGAGTATATAGATCTGCCCAGAGTTTTTCCCCAGTGAGGCAAAATAGAAAAATTGAATATTAATTTGCATAGGTGAATGGAAAACAAACAGAAAATCCTTAGAAATTGACTTTTAATGCAGAAGTTCTTAACTTCAAGTTCATAAACTTGTTTTCCTAATATTTTGATAACTATTTCAATGTAATTGATTTCTTTCATAATTTGTAATCCTGTGTATTTTATTTTATGCATTTGAAAATATTCAGCTCTGTCAAGGGCTGGTCTTTTCTTCTCCCTGTAATACAATTTCACTTGATATTTACATCAACTCTCATGGATTCAAAAATCTCTTTAATGATTCTCAGATCTACTCATCCAACCCTATTCTCTTTTCTGATAGAATTACATTTCCAGCTGCCTCTTGTACACTTCAAACAAGATACCCCATTGACATCTTAAACATGAATTTATATTTCCAAATCCTCCCCTCTTTCTTAACTTTCCTATTATTGTCAGGGGTAAACCTATTTACTTAGGCTCTAAACCTTAGATGTCATCCTCAATTCCTCTGTCTCTCTCTTTGTAGTTTGTTGCCAAGCTCTGTTGATTTTACCTTCAGAGCATCTTTGGTATTCTTCTTTTCTCCTCTAACATTGTTATCACCCTGGTTCATATCCTCATTACTTCATACCTTGAGGATTGCAGTAGCCTGCTCTTTGGTGTCCCTGCTTCTGATCCCTTCCTCCCCCCACCCCGTGTGCACAGTCTTCCACTCACCTGCCAAAGTAGCACAGGTTTTATTATTCTCTCCTCAACCCCTCGCCTTCAGTAAAATTCCAGTGGCTCCTTACCACTTTCAGCATCAAATATCAAATTGCCTATTTGGCATTTCAAGCCTTTCATAACCCGCTCCCTTCCTAGTCTTGTACCTTATTGCATCCCATAATCTCTGTAACACTGGTTACTTTGTTATTCTTCAAATAAAACACCCTATCAGCTGACTTTGGGTATTATCCTTAGCCATCCCCTATCCCTTGAATTCTGTTCCTCAATTCTACCATCTGGCTTTCCTTTAAATTCTAGCTAAGGGGCAGCTAGGTAGTGCAGTGGATAGAGCACCAGCCCTGAAGTCAGAAGGATCTGAGTTCAAATTTGATCTCAGACATTTAACACTTCCTAGCTGTGTGACCCTGGGCAAGTCACTTAACCCCAATTGCCTCAGCAAAATAAATAAATAAAATTAAATAAATTCTAGCTAAAATCCTACCTTTTGTAGGAAGCCTTTTCCAGAACTCCTTAATGTTATGTCCAATTTATCCTGTATGTATGTGTGTGTGTGTGTGTGTGAATGTGTATGTGTGTGTGTATTGATTATCTGTGAGGAGCAGCTAGGTGGCTTACTGGATAAAGTGCCAGACCTGAGTTCAAATTTGGCCTCAGACAAGTACTAGCTGTGTGACCCTCAACAAGTCATTTAAACTGTTTGCTTGTTTGCTCACCTGTAAAATGAGCTAGAGAAGGAAATTTCAAACCACTTCAATATTCTTCCCAAGAAATCCCACATTGGGTCACAAAGAGTTGTTCTGGACTGAAATGATTGAACAACAGCAACAATTATTTAATATGTATACTTATTCATTTGCATGTTATCTTCTCCATTAGACTGTGAGATACTTAAGATTAATCTTCTTTTCTCCTTATCAGTATCTCCAGTGCTCAGCACTGTGCCTGATGCTTCGTGAGTACTTAATGTTTATTGACTAACGTTAGCTTGAGAAGGCTTTTGGCTTCACAGGACTGGCAGATCTATGAAATACAAAAAAAATTTAAGAACCCCTTTTTGATTACTAAGGAAAATTATCTCAGTGCATACTCTTTGGAAGAAGCCAGTAGAACTTTTGATCTGAAGTTTACAGCTTTTGCTTAGAAATTCTATATGAATGATGATAGGGATAGGGAGTTGCTGGAATTTAATATTAGGGGAAAAAGGCTTCAGTATTAATATAGGCATGTCTTTATATATACATGCATACATCCACTAGTAATATAATTTTATTTAGTTATAAAAGTCCTAAAAAAAGTAAGCATATCTATATCTATCTATCTGTCTATCTATCTATATATCTATATATCCCAAATGTGAATATCAAACTATAATTTGGACATTCTGGAAATACACTGTAGCAGTCACAATTCTCTTACCAGTAGGCATCTACAAATTTTAAAGTGAATCAGTGATGAGATAGTTATTACTGTTTTTCACATTGCCATGTTAAACCAGCTTCTTCTCATCCTAGCTCTTTGGAATTAAATGTATCTTTGTATTACAGGGATCAAAGATTTCATGTGTGAATTGTGTGGAAAGACTTTTAGTGAAAGAAACACAATGGAGACCCATAAACTTATTCACACAGGTAAATATTCTATAATATTTCTAATTATGCTAGTAATGTTGCAGCGAATTCAGATGACTCCATACTAACACTTTAATTAAAAGAATACATTCTTTTCGGAACAAAAAAACAGGCAATATTGTTATTCAGAATGGATTAGAATATATTAGGATTAGATTATATAGTATGCATGTTAAATAAGAAAACAATTTATCATCCATCTTTATTTTTAAATCTCTGCCATATTTATGTACTAGCATCATAAATTACTGCATCTTATTATAGTGAAAGAAAAAGGCCTAAACATATTTTTTTTTCTTACTTATGGTCTTATTTTTAGACATTGGTCTTACTGGCTTGTGGTAATGAGCATAATTGAGTAAACTCTTGTTTTCAAACACTCCCAGTCTGTCTTTCCCTTTTCCAGGCTTTCTCCCAGACAACCACCAGAATTATATTCCTAATGCACAGGTCTGTCTCCATCATTCTTTTGGTCAAAAACCTCTTAGGATTCTCAAGAGTGTCTTTTAAGCCACTATGCAGTCTGTCTCCAACTTAACATGACTTTATTTTTTGTCATATTTATGAATTTCAGTCAAAATAGCTGTTTCCCCGAGTTTGTTTTGTACTTCCTTATGTTTGTGCTTGTGCAAGCTGAAACATACTTCTTCCTCTTAGCCTATTTTAATCCTTTCCATTAAAGACCAGATCAGGTGACCATGAAAGTCCTGATTCTCACATCTTCCTACTACTTCTCTTCCCCTTCCCCCAGATCTCTCCAACTTCACCATTTTCCTAGGGTATTGACTTCTCACTTGCCACTTTAATAATATGTAGCCATATTGTATTCCCAACTCCTCCCTATCCCAACACCCACCTCCCCCCTAGATGAAAAGTTAGGAATTGTGTCATTTCATTTTCAATTATCCAGCAAGTATCACACTTTCTTAAATATAATTTTCATAGCATTGTGGTCAGAAAAAAAATTTAATATTTCTGCTTTTCTGCATTTGTTTATGAGATTTTTATGCCCTAGCACATGGTCAGTATTTGTGAAGGTGCCATACAGAACTAAAAATTAGTTATATTCCTTTCTATTTCCATTTACTGTTATTTGCCAGAGATTTATTGTATCTTTTGTAAAATTTTATTCATTTAATTTCTTTTTAGTTTATTTTATGATTAGATTTATCCAGCTCTGATAGGGGTAAATTGAGGTCCCCCACAATTGTAGTTTTATCATCTTTTCTCCTATAACTCATTTAATTTTTTTTTTTAAGGATTTGGATACTATGCCATTTAGTGCGTATATGTTCTATATTAATATTACTTCATTGTCAGATCATGCATGGTTGCTACTTTAGTCTTTTGTACTTCAATCAAAGTATAATAAATTTTGCTCCAGCTTCTTATTTTAAGTCTAACATGTGTCTTTTTGTTTCAAGTGTATTTCTTATAAATAACATTGTTGGAATTCTGGTTTCTAATCCATTCTGCTATCCTCTTGTTTAATAGGTACTTAATAAGTGTTTGCTGAATTTTAGAATTGGTTTGGATTTTGTTTTACTGTTGTATTAGCACACTAATCATATCTATAACAGTATTTTATTTAAAATTTTTCCTTATAAAGTTGGGAAACAATGGACCTGCTCTGTGTGTGAGAAAAAGTATGTCACAGAATACATGCTTCAAAAACACATTCAGCTAACGCATGACAAAGTAGAAGCTCAGAGTTGTCAACTATGTGGAACAAAAGTTTCAACCAGGGCTTCAATGAGTCGGCACATGAGGCGCAAGCACCCAGAGGTGAGTTAACATTTGCTAGTATAGTGTTTGAAGATGGTAATAGATTATACATAGACTTCCCTTTGTAGGAACATTATTTTGGCAAAGATCCTTAGCCCAAGGGCCTTATAATCCTAGCACTATGTCTCAGTCACAACTTGAGTTGGACTTTCAAAGAATTCTTTTAGGTAACCATGTTGTTCAATCATTCAGTCACATCCAACTCTTCATGACCTCATGCACTATAAGGTCTTGACAAAGATACTGGACCAGTATGCCATTTCCTTTTCTAGTGGATTAAAGGAAGCAAAGGTTAAGTGACTTAAATTTGTTCAGGGTCATACAGCTAGTAAATGTCTGAGTCCAGATTTGAACTCAGGTCTTTTTCACTCTAGGCTTGGAACTAACTTAGCCACCCTACATGCCTCCTTGGCAAACAGAGATTAAGTGACTCGCCCATGGTCAGATGGCTATAAATATGAATCTAGATTTGAACTCTATAACATGATTATGTTATTAGATCATAAATAGCTACACATTAATTTCTCAATATTTGTTAATTTTAATCTAATTTCCATATTGAAATGACTCTTCATGTTACAGATTTCTTCAGTTAATCTGATTTTATAATCATTATTTGTTAAGATGGTAAAATCTATTTAACATATGACTTTTTCAGTGCCACATTATTGCTTTTAATTCTCCTCTTTGATTATCACTCTTCACAGATGACATGATGGTATACTTAGAGAACCCTAGAGACTCAACTAAAAAACTAGTAGAAACAATTCACAACTTTAGCAAAGTTGCAAGATTCAAAATAAATGCACATAAATCATCAGCATTTTTATATATTACCAACAAAGTTCAGCAGCAAGAGATACAAAAAGAAATTCCATTCCAAATAACAGATGATAGTATAAAATATTTGGGAATCTATCTGCCAAGGAAAAGTCAGAAACTATACGAACTAAACTACAAAACACTTTCCACACAAATAAAATCAGACCTAGTCAATTGGAAAAACAATAAGTGCTCATGGGTAGGCAGAGCGAATATAATAAAAATGACAATACTACCCAAACTAATCTACCTATTTAGTGCCATACCAATCAAACTCCCAAGAAATTATTTTACAGATCTAAAAAAAAAAATAGTAGCAAAGTTCATTTGGAAGAACAAAAGGTCAAGAATTTCAAGGGAATTAATGAAAAAAAAGGCAGATGAAGGTGGCCTTTCTGTACCAGTTCTAAAACTATATTATAAAGCAGCGGTCATCAAAACCATTTGGTACTGGCTGAGAAATAAAGCAGTCGATCAATGGCATAGGATAGGATATCAGGACAATCTAGGCAATAACTTTAGCAAGTTAGTGTTTGATAAACCCGAAGACCCCAGCTTTTGGGATAAGTACTCACTATTCGGCAAAAACTGCTGGGAAAATTGGAAATTAGTGTGGAAGAAATTAGGGCTTGACCCACACCTAACTCCACATATCAAGATAAAATCTAAATGGGTTCATGATCTAGATATAAAGAGTGATATTGTAAGCAAATTATATGAACATAGGATTGTTTACCTCTCAGACCTGTAGAGATGAAATAAATTTATGTCCAAAGAAGATCTGGAACTCCTAATTGAACACCAGATAGATAATTTTGATTATATTAAGTTAAAAAGTTTCTGTACAAATAAAACTAATGTAGACAAGATTAGGAGGGAAGCATCAAATTGGGAAATCATCTTTACATTTAAGGGTTCTGATAAAGGCCTCATTTCTAAAATATATAGAGAATTGTCTCATATTTATAAGAATTCAAGCCATTCTCCAATTGATAAATGGTCAAAGGACATGAACAGACAATTTTCAGATAATGAAATTAAAACTATTTATAATCATATGAAAAGGTGCTCCAAATCACTATTGATCAGGGAAATGCAAATTAAGACAACTCTGAGGTACCACTACACACCTGTCAGATTGGCTAAAATGACAGGAAAAGATAACAATGAATGTTGGAGGGGATGTGGGAAAACTGGGACACTGATACATTGTTGGTGGAGCTGTGAACGGATCCAACCATTCTGGAGAGCAATTTGGAACTATGCTCAAAAAGTTATCAAACTGTGCATACCCTTTGACCCAGCAGTGTTTCTATTGGGTCTATATCCCAAAGAGACTTTAAAGGAGGGAAAGGGACCCACATGTGCAAGAATGTTTATGGCAGCCCTTTTTGTAGAGGCTAGAAACTGGAAACTGAATGGATGCCCATCAATTGGAGAGTGGCTGAATAAATTATGGTATATGAATGTTATGGAATATTATTGTTCTGTAAGAAACGGCCAGCAGGATGATTTCAGAGAGGCCTGGAGAGACTTGCATGAACTGATGCTGAGTTAAATGAGCAGAACCAGGAGATCATTATACACAGCAACAAAATTACATGATGATCAACTCTGATGGACATTGCTGTCTTCAACAATGAAATGTCTCAAACCAGGTCCAATTGTTCAGTGAAGAAAGCCATATACACCTAGAGAGAGAGATATGAAATGTGGACCACAACATAACATTTTCATGCTCTCTATTGATGTTTGCTTGCATTGTGTTTCTTTTCTCTGATTTTTTTTTTCTGTAGATAGGATTTTTCTTGCTTCATGCAAGTCTCTCCAGGCCTCTCTGAAATCATCCTGCTGGTCGTTACTTATAGAACAATAATATTCCATGACATTCATAATTTCTTCAGCCAATCTCCAATTGATGGGCATCCATTCAGTTTCCAGTTTCTAGCCACTACAAAAAGGGCTGCCACAAACATTCTTGCACATGTGGGGCCCTTTCCTTCCTTTAAGATCTCTTTGGGATATAGGCCCAGTAGAAACACTGCTGGGTCAAAGGACATGCACAGTTTGATAACTTTTTGAGCATAGTTCCAAATTGCTCTCCAGAATGGTTGGATCCGTTCACAGTTCCACCAGCAATGTATCAGTGTCCCAGTTTTCCCACATCCCCTCCAACATTTGTCATTATCTTTTAGCCAGTCTGACAGGTGTGTAGTGGTATGAGGTCAGGTTTTAAGAGGAATCAAATAGTGTTTTTTATCTTACATATCCAGAACAGTGTTTACACATCCAAGAAATATGTTTCCATATCCAGAACTTAATGGATAAAGAAATAAAAGTAGAAAGTAAAAGAGAATTTGGCTATATACTAATTATTATTATTATTAGTGATAGTGTATCTGATTTCTGTGAATTTAATATTTTAAGTACACTGGAGAATTAGCTATTTTTTTTTAAATTTTTGTTTTATTCTGAATAGCCCCACTCCCAAAAAAGAATATTTCCATATTCAAAGTAGAATAAAAAGAAATGATTATATTGGAAAACATGAATCTCAATCACATCTAATTCTTCCTTTTAAAAATATATATTATAACAAAGTTAGCATATTACTTTCAGAACTTCCTAAATACCTGTCTTTTTCTTTCTAAACTTTTTTGTTCTTTTCTGTGTATTTAAAAAAATATTCAAGTCCAAGTTTTTTATTTTTCCTTTTTGTTTTGTCAACCCTTTCAGTAGCTTTCCTTCCTCAACTCATCTTCTTCAAATATAAAACCACAAAAACAATTCTCATAACAAATAAGAATAATCAGGCAAAATGAATTCATACATTTGCAGTAGTCAAAAACATATGTATAATTCTACTCGACTCCTTGAATCCTTCTCTTAAAAGGTAGGCAATATGCTTTCATAGCAGTTCTCTTGAATCATGGCTGTTCTGTCACACTGATCAGAATTCTTAAGTCTCTCTAAATATGGCATTGCTACTGCATAAAATACTGCATTATTTCATATAGTTCTTCCCAAGTTTTTCTGAAAACATTCATTTCATTATTTCTTATATTCCATTATATTCAATATTATTCTATTATACATATATATAACCATTATGTATTCATTTTGATGAATTACTTGATTAGCACTTTGTTTCCAGTTTTTTGTCACACATACACAAAAAAAGAACTGATATGAATATTCTGAGGCAGAATTTTTTTAAATTTTTTTTCTGGAATCTTTAAGAATATGGGTTCAAAAGTTTATGGTTTAGTGACTTTTGAGGCATTGCTTGCCATAAAAGCTTGCCATAAAATCAATTCATAGATCCACTAACAGTATACTAGAGTACCTTTCCCCCCACATTCTCTCTGAATAAGTCCCATTTTCCTTTTTGTCATTTATGACAATATAAAAGAGAAATTCAGAGTTATTTTAATTTTTTTCTTTAATTAGTAAATATTTACTAAATAATTAGTAATTATTTATTAATTACTTGGATTTTTTTCCTTTGAGAACTTCCTCTTCATATCCTTTTGGACTATGCCACTTCTGGCTATACTTCAGACTTTCTGTACTTCAACATGCCTCATCTGTAATCCCACCCTAGAACATCCCTTTGCTCTGCCAGCCCCCTTTTCCTGTTGGTGAGTTCTTCCATTTTGTGGAGGTTCTAGGCCAACCAATCTTCATTCCCCTCCCAGCTGTGCTTCTGACTCTCCAGAGTCAGTCATCATCATCGTTCCTCATCTAGAACATTCATCATCCCCTGGGGCTGTCTCAGCCTGGAACTTCTCTCTGGTATGCCATCCCTTTCTCCTATTGGTGAGTTCCTCTGGAGTCTCCAGTTTTTGGAAAATCCCAGGCTGGCCAATCTTCATTCCTCTCCCAACTGTGCTTTTGACTTTCTAGACTTCAGCATCATGACTTATCTGCATTCCCACCCTGGAATATCCATCTTATCCTGCATTCTTCTCACCTTGGAACATACCTCTGCTATGCAGAGCCCTTTCTTCGTTTGGTAGGTTGCCCTGAGGGCTGGCAGACCTAGCCTACATGAACTTCACAGCCCTTCTGACTTTTCAGACTTCATCACCATGCCTCATTCACATTCTCACCTTGCAACATCCCTTATCTTCTGCAGCCTTTTCACCCTGGAACATCCTTCTGATATGCTAGTGCCTTTCTTGGCAGTTTGTCCTGGGACTCGTATTTTATAGATAGGTCTAAACCATTGTCCTTTTGACTTTTTTGGACCTCAAAACTGTGCTTTTTCTGCATTCCCATCTTTGCAAATCTCTCATTCTTTACACCTTTTCACCCCAGAACATCCTTCTACAACACTGGCCCCCTTCTCTATTTTTGAGTTCTTCCTGGGACTTTGTAATTTTTTTAGGTGCTCAGGCTGCACTTCAATCCCCTCCTAGCTGAGCTTTTGACTTTCCAGATTTCAACACCATGTTCCTGGTTCAGGTCCCTTCCCACCCTCAAATCTCCTCACTTTCCATCTGTCTTTTTTTTTTTTTTTAATGTTCTTTAGACTAAGCTTCTTGAGGGCAGGGATTGTCTCTCTCTTTACTTGTATCTGTATCCTTAACACTTAGTATAGTGCCTGGTACATAGTAAGTGTTTAATAAATGACTGTTGCCTTGCCTTGACTTGCCTATTGGAAATTGCTGTCATTATATATTTAAATTGATTTCATTTATCTCTTGGATATCAGACATTTATTAGAGAAGTTTACTCCAAAGATTTTTTTTTCTCAATTCATTGTTTACTTTCTAATTTTAACTGCCTTACTTTTGTTTGTACAAAGCTTTTTCAATTTTATGTGATCAAAACTATTTTTATCTTCTATGATTTTATCTATCGCTAGTATAGTTTTTAACTCTTTCCTTCTTTATGAAAATTGGCTATTTAAAGGAGCCTTGTCTTCAGTATTTGTGAGTCTTTTTATAACATACATATACATGTTACAAATATGTATTATACATATATAGATATATGTAATAACTCCAAAAACAATATTTTAATCTATTTAAACAGTTTGAATATTTTGAAAAGTTTGAATTTTTGTATAATCAGTTTTCTTCAGATGAAATATTTATCAGCCACGCTAGACATTACAGAGCAACACAGAGTTGCTCTAAACTCAAGTGAAAATATACTAATCGTAAGTTTTTAAAAAGAGGTAGGGTACTTTTGATTTCAAATATTTTCTTCCTTTTCAACCACGTAATCTATCTAATGTCTCAGGGTTTTTTATTTTGTTTGTTTGTTTGTTTGTTTGTTTTGCTCAGCTCTCTTATCCAAAGATACAAATTTGTAGTTTAACTGTATCCTTCCCTTCTTTTCCTTCCTCTGGCAAATAATCTTTAGGCTGTTTTATTGCCTCTTTGCACTGTCAGTAAAAATAAAATGAAAAAGAAAGAAAAGGAAATTATAATAGGTATTATTTGAATTATAATGAAGCATTATTTTCCCTACATTTTCACATGCCTAAATTTACTTAACAAGTAAAGCTTACTGTTTTTGTTTTTTCACTGTAGGTTCTCTCAGTTAGAATTGATGATTTGGATCACCTCCCAGAAACAACCACCATTGATGCCTCTTCAATTGGTATAGTTCAGGTAATTCAAAGAAGACTCATTCAAATAGATAGCCCACTATCTACAAATTTCTTCTTGCTTTAACACATTATTAGCAGAATTTATGACCAGAGCAAAGATGGGCTGATCATCTAGTAAGAGTAATAACTGATGGGTAGTGCATATTGGTTTTGGTTTCTATATAATGCCAAAAGATTTAGAAAAAAGGTTAGAAAGCCAATGTGGATTTGTGGGAGGACACAGACAAGAGTCCTATAGGATATAAGTAACAAAAGAAGATCCCCAGATGCATCAATTAATTATTACTTTGAACAACTAATACAAGTACTGGTACTTTAGTTACTTAAACTAAGCACCTTAGTTTAAGATTTATTTATAGAACCTGAAAGATAATCTTTGAGTACTTGGACTTTTCCTTTATATGGGTATTATGGCTTTTTGTGGTTAGTTTTTACTTACTGTGTGATCCTACCAAAAAGACCCTCCCAGCTACTAAAATTGCTATTTTTCTATAGCCTGAACTTGCTCTGGATCAGGGAGAATTACCAGAAGGGAAACATATAAAAGTTGCCAAACGAAGTCACAAACGAAAGCAAAAATCAGATGAAGAGGAAGAAGCACTGGTGTCTGAGGATCCTACATTCAGTGAATACACAGAAAAAGAAGCTGAATTCACAGGGAATGTGGGAGATGAAACAAATTCTGCTGTACAAAGCATTCAACAGGTCAGTTTAATCAGTCATTTATTCTGAGAGTAAAGTAAAGGTAGCACTTGGAGTCTAGTCAATAGATATTAGAAATCTTGAAAACCAAAGACCCTTTTTACAGAAATATGAGGAATTAAAGAGAATAATAGGACTAGAGAATTTTTTTTTTAAATTTTGTTGTACTGGAATATTTTGATTAGCGGTACCCTTCACACACACACACACACACAGAATCTGTGTGTGTGTGTGTGTGTGTGTGTGTTTCAGGATATCTGAACACCTTTTCTTTGTTAACTAGATTTTAAGTCACTACTGCTTTTTTTCTTACCAATTAGCTGTGTAGTAAATCTTATTCTAGACTTGATCTTGTGTAAATTTTAAATCACCCATGAGAAATTGATGTTGAGTACTGAAGTAAACTGAGAATTTTGCTCCTCTGTCCTTTTTTAAGGTTAGTTCTCTTAATTTTCTTTCTGATTGTTAAGCTTTTGTGTATTTTTCAACTTCATCTCTCTCTATGCCCTTTTATTTTGCCTGAATCTCTTCTAGCACTAAATCAATCTTTCATGAAAATACTACTGTTATTTTGAGGCAAGAAGTTTTATTTACCCCTTGCCCATTCCTATTTCATTATTTTGATTTCACTATAGTGGTACAGGACATGTTTTAAATTATGAATAACTACTAAACATAAATATATGATTTTATGTGACTTTTTTTTCCCCCTAGGTGGTGGTGACCCTGGGTGATCCAAACGTCACAACGCCATCTAGTTCAGTCGGTTTGACCAACATTACTGTTACTCCCATCACCACTGCAGCTGGAACCCAGTTTACAAACCTTCAGCCAGTGGCTGTTGGCCATCTTACCACCCCAGAACGCCAGTTACAACTTGAGAACTCCATTCTGACAGTGACATTTGATACCGTCAGTGGGTCTGCCATGTTGCACAATCGCCAAAATGACATTCAGCTTCATTCACAGTCAGAAACCTCTAATCCACAATCTGTGGCCCATTTTATCAATCTAACCACCCTTGTCAATTCCATTACTCCCCTGGGAAACCAGTTAAGTGAACAGCATCCTCTAACCTGGAGGGCAGTGCCTCAGACTGATGTTCTACAACCCCAACAGCAGCAAGTACAGCCACAGACAGGACAGTCACAAGTTCAGACTGAGCAACAACAGCAAATGTACAGTTATTAAGTTATATTACAAAAACTTTGATGAAAATTGTAAGGAATAAAAAACATTTTGAAAGTTTTGAGATTTGTTGTTACACACCAAACTTAAGAGTAAAAAAATTCCATCTATTTCATTGATCATAATGTAAATGAAAACTAACCTGTGCAAAACTGTCTCTATTCCCCATATCCATGTATTAAATTCTGTCAACCTGAATTTGAGAGGTGGCCAACTTTTAGTTAAGTTCAGATCACAATACATTATATAAGGTAAGGAAGTCACAAATACTAAATATGCTTTTAATCTTTCTATTTAAAAGCAAAAAACTTCATTAATTTTTTTGGGAAGGAGAATGGGAAATTTAAGTCTTGAGAAGTAAGATACTCAGACTAAATGCCATTGAGTTGTCATGTTACAAAGCACATATTAAAAAACATGGTTAAAAATAGAAGTGTGATAGAAATTTGTTTTGCAGTTACAAAACAAATGTTAAGCCAGTTTCTTAATCTTGGAAGCCATTTAAGTAAACAAAAAGTTACATTGTCCTCTTAGAATTTTCATCGAACTGAATTTTTTGCAACTATGTACTAAAACCAAATGTGAAATAATATATTTAATGGCTTATTCAAGAAATATTTCAAGTTGAAAGGTTGTCATAATGAACAAATGTATAATGTGAATTTTTTTTACACATCAAAATATCTTCAATAACTTGCCATTTTCGTTTTTTCTTTCTCTTTTTTGTTCCTGGAAAGACACTGTATATTTAGGAGTCTGTTCTGGTCAATTTTGTCTTTCTAACCTTATAAAGTAATTTGCACTGAATATTTATCCATGGCCCCATTTACACAGCTATTCAGATATTTGGGGACATTTCTGTGATATAAAAAAGCAAGTCAAAAAATGCTATCATTTCAAGGGTCTACTTTGCAAAAACCTCAGGATCCTTTAATGTCAATAGAAAGGAAGAACAATGAAAATATTCATATATTTTTTTTATTTATATTTCAATTTCAAAGGTTAAATTTTTGCTAGCAATTTTATCAATATAAAATTGTTGACTGATAAGTTGTGAAATTAAAATGTATTTGTGAAATTCAAAGGCCTTCTAATTTAGTGAAAGGCAAAAGAGGTTAACTTTAGTAAACCTAAAATTAAAGTTTATAATGGAAATATAATTGGGGCCTTAATCAGTGTGCTTATTTGTCCTTCCTTGCAATCTTATGTACATACATATATGTATATGTAGGCATACCTTACGCATCTGTGTGCAGATATGTATGTATATATATTTCTGTATACATACATATAGACATACACACAGACATGAGATAATGCCCAAAGTTCATTCATTGTGCCCCTTGGTAACCTCTATAGCAAGGAACAAAACTCTTGGGATTTTTTTTTTTAGGGCAATAGGGTATCGAATGACCAGTCTCCCAAAATAAGTGTTGTAAGGAAATTTTTTCCCCAAAATTTATCTCTTCAGAACTTTCTAAATTCTATTGGGAAGAAAATTTAACTTGTATTGCCTGTGACTATTGTGTTTGATGTAAATGTTTAAGAGGACTACCTTGAAAAAAGAAGACTTTAGGTGATTGGTAAAAAAATAAAGCCCTGTATTAATGTTGTTCTTGTCAATAAGGCGTCCTGTAAGAATGCCATTTCCTTAGCATTTAACTTTAATCAAAATTGTAGAATTTTTCTGACAATGTGATTTGCTTTGTGAAATACATTGTTTTCATAAAAAATGGGAATAGTTTTCCAACCGAATCAAAAAGCTAAAAGGGATCTTCAGAGGTTCATTCCATTCCTACATTAACCCACCTCCTTTGTTGAACTGCTCTAAAATCTACATCCCTTAAGTTAGATTTTTATAATAGAAGTTTGTTAGGATCAGTCAAACAAAATCAAGTATATCATGACAATAAGCTAAAACAATATGGGGAGATTCATATTTAAAACAGAATGGTGGTTTTTTTTTAGTATTGTATGTAGTCTACTGGTTTCCAAACTTAGATCTTTGAAGTCTGGGGTTCCAATAAAAAAAGTGGCAATGGCAGACAATTTTATTTTTCAAACTGTATTTTTTGCTGGATGGATGGATATGTATATGGAGCAAACATACATATTTTGTAACAAAACTATCCAGTACTGCAAGCACAGCAATTTCATTAAGTTAGGACTTTTGTGCAGTGTTTTACTGTTTCTTCTTTATTAAATACAACTGACATATTCCAAGTACAGGTAGTCTAGAATTGTAGGATATCAGGATTTTTTAAGCTCTTCAGATTTCTTGAGTAACTGCAAATCACTGACAAACTTTTTAAAAATGATCTAGTAAGAAGAAAACTAGGTTGGCTCATTATTGAAATAATTCAAAGCAACAAAGTTTTTCAATCTTCCCCATGAAATACTTTTAAAATTACCAACTTATTTTTCCCCCAAGGAAGTTTTTCTCTGCCTAGAGTGTCCTAATGTTTGAAAGAACCTAATTTAGATTTTGTGGCCATGCTATGCCTCTCCTTTTTTAAAAGTTCATATGACATAGTATTTCCATGCATGACAACTCTTAGTGAAATTCAGATTACTCAAGTTTCCTTCCAAATTATAAATGTGTACTTTGACTTAAAGAATTCAGTATTGGAGGCAAAGTAGACATCTTACAGTAATTATATCTGTGAATTTTCATATCAGAAAATGGATAGCAAAAGTACTACTCAGCCAAAAGTGATATACTGTATATTGTTCTGTGTATATATGATTGTTTATTGACAGAAAGTATTCTATTTAATTTAAAAAGGAAAAAAAATAACATATTCTATGGTGCACAGATCTAGCTGCAAAGGAAGAAAATAAAGTAGAAATTTTTGTGGTCATCTAGTCCTGTGAAGACATCTTAGTTATGAATTAATAAATCATTAAGGACCTATTTTTGCCTGTGAATTCCTTTTAAATTTACTTCTTTATAGTTGTATAAAATATGGCAATGTAAATCTTATAAAAACATAACACAGGGTAAAATAATAATTGTTAAAATATTGATTATGTGCTGCATGTTGAAAGGAGAAGAAAAATGATGCCTCTCAAGAGACCATGGTTTGTGATATTTTCTCTCAGGAAAATGTACTGTAATTAAGTGCCATTACACTGTATCTAATATTAAACTGTTTTGGAGAAGTCCAGGTATGGAAAGTATATTTCATATACATAACACTTTTCTTTCCACCTGTTCAGAATATCCAAAGGCTTTACATCTAAATTACATATTGGTGACTTTTATTGGATTTTTAAAAAAGTATTTAAGACTGTTTTGAGAGATTCTCTACTTCCATTCAGTTTTTTTTTTTTTTAATGTTGATCAAATAAAAGGTGCTGTACTATCTAACTTTAAATTAGTGGACTCTGCTAAACTTCTCATCTTAAAAAGTAGACACTATTTGTGGGTGTATAATTGTTCCATGGTAATAACTTACTATTATGCCGTTTTATGAATTCTCCTGAAAAGCTCTTTCTTTGAAAAATATTCCTAACCATGGGGGGTGCTAGTGAGCTTCATAAAGACCAATATGATACATGATACATGCAGTATTTTTTACAAAGCATGGTCCAAAAAGAAGACTACAAATTTGAACTAACAGATTTGGGTAAGCAAAAAAAAAAGGGGGGGGGGAAGAGAAATTGTTCAATTAGATAAAAAAAAATAGGCACAACTGGGATAATATTACCATTTGAATTCTAAATCTCTTTATTTCCTAGTTACAAAAGGTTTAGGAGAATAAAAAAAATTTAAGTACCTAAATTCACCTTTAATAAACTTGCTTTTGAGGATTTCTGAGAGAAGATAACATCTCAGCATCCTTTATTATCTGAAGGTAATTCTGCTTCCAGTAGATTGTGGTAGGTATGTATTAGCTTTGCTAAAGAAAGGCACTTTCAATTCACTTAAATAACATTTATATAGCATAAATATAGCTAAGATGCTTGACATATATTCTCATTTGAGCCTCACAACAGTCTACCTAATTAGATAATGCAAATAAAAGCCTTAAAGAGAGATAGAAGGCCATCTAGCTATCAAGTGGCAGAGATTAGGACAAAACCTGAGCCTTTTGACTCCAAATCTACAGCTCTTTTCAATAGAATTAAAACAGGTAATATACAAAAGAAAAAAAAACGGGGGGGGGGAGAAAAATACTGGGGTGACTGGCAGTTCATTCCTTATCTTCTACTTTCCCATCATCCAAGCTAAAAGCAGAAGGTAGCAAGAAAGAATTCTACACTTTCTAGATTACAGAGAAGAAAACGATTATCTAATGTCTAAGAGTATTAATTTATTTGTTGGATGACTAGTAAATTGTCTTTATTCCCCTAAAATAATCAATGTTATGGCCTGGCCTTTCTTGTAGATTAAATAAGGCTCCCTGTTTATAACAGTTTTCACATTTAAACTATGTAATAATCTTCAGTGAAAAAGGAAACTATCCATTCTAGAAAGTGGAAGTTGTCTATTAGCCCTAAATGTTTGGATGATAGTCAATCTAAAGAATTTTCATTACATTATATCGTCTCAGTTTTGATATTTTAAATTTTTTTCCATTGAAATATTTTTCAAAACGCATCCAACCAACATTCTTCCTTGTTTATAATTTTTTCAGAGATTACTTTATAAAAATTTTCATAGTATTAAAAAAAGATACAGAAAATGTAAAGTGAAAATTTGACTTTGTTTTAAAAATGAACATTGTAATTATGCACAAACACAGTAACTCCCTAGACACACATCAGGTGTCCCCAATTACACGTTAGGCTAGATGAGACCGGAAAACTACTTTCCCCTAAATATTTTAATAACAGTGTAAGACTGCTGGCTCGGCCCCGATTTCTCCTCTCCAGGGTTTCATCAGGCCTGGCCACATTTCCTTCTCGACCACAAGATTTCCCTCTCCCTCATCCCTCCCACATCAGCCAGAACGCGAGGGCGGGGCTGGGGTCCGTTTACGCCACGCTCGTTGACGTTGCCTGACGTTGACGTGCTTTCCTCCCTGCTCTCGGCTTTGGTCTCAAGCGTTTGGCTCCTGGCTTCGAAGGGGATTTCTCCAGAGTGGGGAGGAGTGGTTTGCAGGTCTCCCTCAGGGCATTAAGACTATCTCGTGTTCAATCCTCGGGGCTGGGGGTCTTGGGGGATTGTGAGGCTGGAACGCCCCCCTCCCTTCCCCTTTCTGGACTTTGATCGCAATTTTGTTACCTGTGGCATTTAACTCATTAATTTCACCTCCCCAAGGTTTCTGAAAAAATCCGATCACTGGACTTTTTGTTAAAAAGCCTCTTCAGTAATGGCCCCTTGAAAGAGGATAAAGCCTTCCGAGCTGGTTCTGGTTTGCAAGTGGAGTGCACGTTTATAGGAAAATTTATGGAGGAATTTTGTAATCCCGTTGCCAGACTCTTGAGAGAGTACCTAAATGACTCACGGGAAAAATTAGGTAACAGGTTCAATATATAGTTTACTTTTTTTTTTTTTTAAACAGAAAAAAACTGGCAAAAATAGAAAAGGGTAAAACTCGTGTGGGCATAAAACAGGGAAACTAAATTGGTCTTGGGTTGGAATAATTTTTTCAAAATTACTTGATTTCAGCTTTAGTGGGTAACCAAATAGATTAATATTGAGTTCCTTGAATTTGTTGCTATGTCGACAGTTTAGAACAAACAAAACCCATTGCAATGTATTTGCCAGAGTGACATTTTTAAAAAGGTGTATGCTTTTGTCCTTCAGATTTCCTTTGAGTCAGACTGTTGTCAGGCAAGAAATTTTTTTTGAAGAAAGTTATTTTGGTGCTGATTAAAACTATTTCAAATTACTTTGATACACTAGCATTCTACTTCCTTGCCTGTTATGTACTGTGGGAAGAAAATTCGATTTTAAACAATTGATTAGCTTTCATTTGTAAATTATTAAAATCGGTTGAGTCCATCGTTTGTCTTTTGTGCTAATTTACTATTTTTACTATTAAAACATTGATTTAGATGAAAATTATGTTTATTGATTTAAATAAAAGTTCTTTCCATCTGCATTTCACTTTTTTATTAAAGCTTTTTATTTGCAAAACACGCATGAGTAATTTTTCAGCATTGACCCTTGCAAAGCCTTCTGTTCCAAATTTTTCCCTCCTTCCCTCCACCCCCTCCCCTAGATGGCAAGTAGTCTGATACATGTTAAATATGATAAAATATATGATAAATCCAATATATGTATACATATTTATACAGTTATCTTGCTGTACAAGAAAAAAACGGATCTACATGAAAAAAAAAAACTGAGAAGGAAAACAAAATGCAAGCAAACATCAACAGAAAGCATGAAAATGTTATGTGTTGGTCCACACTCAGATCCCACAGGCCTCTCCCTGGGTGTATATGGCTTTCTTCATCACTGAACAATTGGAATTGGTTTGAAACATCTCATTGTTGAAGAGAGCCATGTCTATGAGAATTGATCATCATATAGTCTTGTTGCTGCAGTGTACAATGAAATCCTGGTTCTGCTCATTTCACTTAGCATCAGTTCATACAAGTCTCTTCAGGCCTCTCTGAAATCATCCTGCTGGTCGTTTTTCACAGAGCAATAATATTCCATAACATTCATATACCATAATTTATTCAGCCATTCTCCAAATGATGGGCATCCATTCAGTTTTCAGTTTCTAGCCACTACAAAAAGGGCTGCCACAAACATTTTTGCACATCTGGGAACCTTTCCCTCCTTTAATTGATCTGCATTTTAGAGATGATTTTGCATGCAAATTTTTTTTTTTCAGCACTTGCTCAGTTTAAAACATGATCCTAGGTGCTGTGGAAACTATAATACTCAACACATTTAATAAACATTTTTCAAGTATTTATTAGGTTCAGGGATCCATTGAGGCCTAGTAGAATTTACAAAAATAGATGGATATGAAAACAAATGGCTATAAAAAAAATTGATTGATTTCAAAGAAAAGTGATGAGAATAAGCAATGAGTCCTTACTACTAATAGTCAAACCTCATACTTAATATGTGTATTGTTACACATAACCTAAAAAGTTAGGTCTTTAATGAAAGAGATATGTCATTTTTGGTTCTGTATTCCCAGTACATATCACAATATGTACCTGATGCTTAAAATATATGAGTATTTAAATATTCCTACTTGATTGTACATGCATAACCTATCAGATTGCTTGCTGTCTTGGAGAGGGAAAAAGGGGAAAGAAAAGGAGGGAAGGAGAAAAATGTAGAACTCAAAAATCTTACAAAAATGAATGTTGAAAACTATCTTTACATGTAACTGGAAAAAGTAAAATATTATTAGGTAAATATTGCTGTTGAATTTCATGGTGAGAAAAATTGAATTAAAGAATATTATAGTTGTACAAATTCACTCATAACTAATAATGGAGCTCTCATTCAAGTCTAGTTAGTCAACAATTCTGATTTACAGATTCCCAAATTACTTAATATTTTAAAGTGGTAATCCAGAGTATCATTACTAATCCAGCATATCATTATTAATCCAGAGTGCAAAGGAAGTGGAAAGAAATTAAAAAAAAAAAAAAAGACTATGAGGAGGCTATTAATTAAAGGGAAAAAAAGAAATTGATTAGAGAATAGCTGGATCTAGCTTTGTGGGGTGGCAAAAGAAAAACTAATGTAGCTCAAACTGGATTGTAGAGAGGCATTTCTCCTCTCCTCCCCCTCCCCAGGCAATTGGGGTTATGTGACTTGCCCAGGGTCACACAGCTGGGAAGCATTAAGTATCTCAGGTCGGGTTTGAACTCCGGTCCTCCTGACCTCAGGGCTTGTGCTCTATCCTATGACATTTAACTGTTCTCAGTATTTGAATTCTTAAGGAGCTAAATCCTTTGATTTCAAAGAGATTTTCCCACAGTGCTGTCTCAGAATTGTGGCGCTTGAAGTTGATCTGTTGGGAATCATATCATTATAATTTGAAAAGCCATTCATTATGACAATAATCAGTATAGAAAGGACAAAAGTTGGACTTGGGAATGTTTTGTTGAGGGATTAAAATACATAAGGTATACATTTTCCTTTTTCTTAAGGAACTTAAGATGGGGAAAACAAGATATATACATATATATATATGTATATATATATATATATATATATATAAACAATACAGAATAGAGTGTGGTAGTACATGAAATGAGATTATTTGACTGGAATGTTCAAAGAAGATTTAGGAGAAGCAACATGAGACAAACTTTGTAAAATAAAATTTCATCTTGGTAGAGATATTAGGAATACTGGAAATAAGGTAATTTGAAGAAGAAAGTAATAAGTACTCAGAGGGATCATGGAAATTGGGAAATCTGGACATTTTTGTGTTTGTTTTTGAGAGAGAAGATCTTGGAACATGTTAACAAGAAATTCAAGTAAAGGTGTTCAACAGGCAATAAGTAAAAAAAGGCCTGGGATAATTTGGAAGAGATTAGAAAAGGACAGATAAATTTGGAGAACATTTGAATGAAGTTAACTGAAACCATAGGAAGTTGGTTTCAGTCACTAAGATTGAAATCACTAAGAGAAGTAAAAGCCTAGGAGAGTACTGTGAATATACTCTTTTTTTTTCTTCTTCTTCTAGAAATAGTGCTATAAAAGTGAGAAGTAAAACAGTAGGTTGAAGGAATAGCAGGGTTATGTGAAAACTTTATTCCATATCCCATAATGCTTATAGCCAATGGAGCCTTTTTCATTGGGAAAAATTCTCTTATAGTTCCCCAAAGGCTGTGACCTTAGCCTAATAATATTATTGGATAAAGAGGGGACCCATGGGAGATTTGGGATAGCTGCTATGGGGAGTTAGTATAAAGAGTCAATAGTGTATAATAGCAAAACAATCATAAATTTAAGCCTTATGATTTACTATATATTAATGTTAAAGATCAAAAGGGGACTATGACTGAAGATTGTGACGTCTATGATTATAAATGATGTTATGCTTACATAAAGTAAGTATATAAGTGAAATTGACAAATATAAAAGGTAATTTGTGATTACAAATGATAAGCCTAAACTTTTACCTCAAATGAATGCAGTTGAAAATAAAATTCCTAAAATAATGCAAAGTTTCCAAAAAAGAAGCACAGGTAGGTGAAACAACTTGCTTAAGGTTTCATAGATAATTACAGAACCAGAACTAGAACTTGTCCCTTGACTCCTAATTCAGTGTATTTTGCACAAGACTTCAAGTAACCGGTGCTAAGAATTTGTTAAATATTAATCTGAATTGTATATTTTTCCTTATTAAAGAAAAAGGGTCTAGAGGTCTAGACACTAAAACAAAGTTTGATATTTGATGAGAAGAAAGGTAAAGAGATGCTGAAATACCAGTTTAGAAAATTGTGGCCAATAAACAATAGATTTAAAACCCATATTACTACTTCATATAAATATCATAAATATAAATTACATAATGATCAAATATTGTTCTGTGAAATCTCTATTTTACACTTGTGTAACTTCCTGTCTTCTCTTTGAGTTTAGAACAATATCAGTGTCTTTGGAGAAGTTGTGAATTTTGTGCCATTGGTCCCAGTGATTTGATAATCCATGTGAATTTCCATAGTTATCATACAAAGCTGAAATATTTAGGGTCTCAAATAAAATCATCCCACCAAGATTTGCCAGAATGTTCACAAAGTAATCACACAAAAATATGGTACCAGAGATTACAGATGCTTTTGTTTGCTGTTGGGAGCATTATGATGTAAGTGAAACAAATATCATGGTAATCCTTTTCTCTTTTTCTGTTATATAACTTTTACCTATCTTTCCCACCTGGGAAAGGCTTAATTTTAATATAAAAAAATTTATTTTATTTTAATTTGCCAATAATATGAAATTTTGTTACAAATACTTTTTTTAAAGGACATACAGAATATTTTACCAGACTAATTATACATACATATGAAACCCTCTGCTCCAAATCCTAGTTGTAATGGAATGGGTGATCTCGGGTTCTGTGCTGGCAAGACACAAGCTTTGCCAAGTCCTATTAAACTAAAGAAGCTTCTAATTAAGGACTCAATGACAGACTGTAGATTTTGACTTAGGACCCCTGTCTAGTTAAATTTGAAGAAGCTGTTTGCCAAAGGATGATGCTATAATTACTCTCAAATTCCAACTACTAATTTGCAGAGGGATTCTTATTTAATTTCTGCCTAGCATTTTTACCTCAGCAAAAAATGAGAGAATATTTGGGAATATTAGACATTTTTGCAATTGGTAATTTTAAAGCACATTTTATAAAAACTAGATGGTTTGCATATTAGTAAGGAAGTGAGAAATGTTTATAGTCAGCAGTTGAATATGTTTTATTTAATGTCCAATTAGTGAATATCTTTTTTCAAATGAACTTTTCTCCAAAATTTGGATAGGAACAGAATATTATGTATCCTTATTTACTTTTTCAATTTTCAATAAAAATGCTAAATAATAATTAGTATCATATGATACCATGATAGATAATACTGACCTTATTTAATCCTTTCTATCAGAATTTGCATTGTTATCCTTGTTTGTGCCAAGTACTATTTGCATGAATGAATTCACATTTATGCAATGTTTTCAGATGACCATCAATAACCCAGAATGGTCTTATCAACATGTTACCATGCATGCCTACTGTGCTGAAAAAGAAAGTCTCTTAAACAATAAAAAAACTGTATTCTATCACTGGAAAGGTAGTATGCAGATTTAAAAAAAACAAAATATCTTTATTATTTATTTATGTTAGTATTAGTATGTTGGCATTTAATGATTGCTTATTTATATGAATGTGCAATTTGAAGTAAATTTGAAGGAAACCCTAAGAAGGCCCATTTTCTAGCATCACTGGCTAATTACTTTCCCATACTCTGAAGTACAGCCAAATTGGCCTTTTTTATGTTTTTACAAACACAAAATCCCTTTCTTATCTTCACGTCTTTGCACTAGCTTTCATGTCTGCCCACTCTTTCAACTCTGCTTTGTAGAATTCTCTTTTCTTTCAATATTCAGCTCAAAACTGTCATAAGGTCTTAATCCCTTTCAATTGCTAGCGCTCTCCCCAAACTACCTTGTATTGAATTATTGTTTGTTAATATTTACATATATGTATATATGTATTAATGTGTGTATATATTTATATATGTGCCTTTTTGTTATGTATATTTTATCTTCCTCATTAAAATATGTCCCTTTTAAGTTGGTATTAATTCATCTATTATATATGTATCCTCAGTGTTTAGCACAATACCTAGCACATAATAAATGAATAATATTTGACTAATTAGATTTATTGTTGTTAATCACTAAGATAGGTTATGAATCCAGGTCTCTTGAGTCCAGATCTAATACTCTTTATTTTTTATATAATATTGCCTTGACAATTTCACAGTAAAGAAAATCATTCTATGTCTAACCATTAAGTCTATTTCCTCTTATACTTTTATCAGTTAAAATAAAAATTGATTGTCTATATTCATATGTGTATATATGTGTATATATGTATATATATGAATAGCCTTTAAGATATTTAAAAATCAATGTTCTCCTTTAAAATTTTCTTTTTTTGGCAAAGATTTCAGTTCTTTTTGCTTTTCAATTGTTTCAAATGCTTCAGCTCCTTAAATATTCTCTAATATAAAATTTTATCTGGATTTTAGATTATCGAACTGGAAACAATATTTCAGGAAATGTCTGATTAGTGCTAAGTGTAATTGAAAGGTTACTTCACAGTTGTGGCAAATTATCCATGCTGGGATACCATCAGCTAAACATCCAATTCTCTTTTCTTAAACACTATATGCAATTGAACACTATATTTCAAAGTGTATATAAACAAGGCCTGACAAATTGCTAATTATTTTGTAACTACTGTTTTGCCTTTCTAGCTGGGAAAGCATTACTGTTGTTTTTGAAACCATTATGATAGTTCAGAGAAACTAATGTAAGCATCACATATCAAGATATGTATCAAGATGTTTGATAAAATTTCTTGATATTCATGAATAAGATGAAAATGTGGGTTAAATAATAGTTCTGTTCAATGGATTCAATGGATTCATTGTCAAATAACAACTCAATAAATACTGGAAAAAACTTTTTGGCATAAAGAGTGCATAAAGCTATGCAATTGATAAATTCAAAATTTTTACCAGAATCTTGAATGAAATATTGAATGATATACTTATGGGGATAAAAGATAGGGGTTGCACCTAACATTTCCCTGTTACAGTGAATTTACAGGTGAAGGAATTCTCAAGTAGTCACTTTATCTGTAACTATAATCTCAGAGTTGCCTAGAATAGTGGTGTTGAACTCAAATAAAAATGGGGGCCACTAAACCATAAATAAGGATCCCTATAGCCACCTATTGAGCTTGTTTTAAATACAGTATTATCTATGTTTCATTATAGTTTTGTCAGGTTTCTTAAAACAGTTCCATTTTAGTCTGATTCAGGGTGCAGCTGGCCCTGTGGAGGGTGCTGTGAGGCTGTCAGGGAGCATGTTTGAACTTTCTGGTTTATAAATCTGTGAGGTTAACTACCTTGCCCCAGGGCATATAATCCCAAAGTAGGTAGATCTTGTGGAAGCTAGATTGATCTCTGCTATAGGAAGGAATGAAAAACACACATTCGGTACTTACATGGAAAACACTAAACCAAGTGCTGACAATACAAATTGAAGCACAAGAAAGTCTCTGATCTCTAGCGGCTCATTGTCTAATCCACTGAGAGACAAGATGTATAGAAGGTTTCTGCTGCAAGTCAAGCAGAGGGGCCCTTAGGATTCATTGGCAAAGCAGATGATAAGGCATCTTCTTTAATGTCATTTTCATTAATAATATATTAGCTTCTAATGTTGAACCATTTGAAATTAGTGACTTTGGAAGTGAGAGCTTTATAGTCTCAGTTTCAGTGCCTATGGCTGATGAGAACATAAGGGCTAAAGCATCTGAAGAATTTGCCAAGTTGCATCTCCACAACGGTTCTAGACTATGGGTGCCCTTTTCTATACTGCTTCTTATATCTAGTATGTGTATATCAGAATTGAGATCTAAAAGGCCTCAAGCTGGAATGGCAGAAGGTAATTTGATACAATTTAGTAGGAAAACATTTGGAATCTTGAATATCAACTGTTAAGTTTAGGACTAGAGAGCTATGTATGTTTAGCTAAGGGAAACAGTTCACGTGGGAAAAAAAAACTAATATTTTTCATAAATAGCAAACTCTATATAAATAAACATCATGAGAAAGTAAAAAAATGTTAATTTATTAACTGCATAAATAAAAGTTTCCAGAAAAAGAGGAAGTGGAAAGCCAACAACGAAGTTGTTTATGATCCCAGGCCTTCTGACTCCATATCTAGCACTCTTACCATGCTGTCTTGACAACTTCACAGTAAAAAAAATCTGTTGTATTCTCTTATAGTTAGAATACATCTACACTGTTTTTTTCATGTCTGCCCAATGCATTTTAGGAAGGACAGTGACTAATTAGAGCATATGAGGGTGACCAGGATGGTGAGGCTACTTAAAACAATGGTACTTGAAATGAGGTAAACATGATAACTGTCTTAAAACTTTTTGAAGGGCTATCATGTGGAAGGAAGAGGCATTATTAGACTGATATGACTTTACTGCAGAGGGCAGAACTGAATCCACTAAGTAAAAGTTGCTGAAAGGCAAATTTTAACTTAAGGAAAAAATTCCTAATAGTTAACACTGTCCTATATCATAATAGGACTCCTCCAGAGGCAGTCAGTTCTCTATTACTGGAGATCTTTAAACTGAGTCTAGGTGACTAATGATTAGGGACATAGTAGATGAGAGTTATACTTCTTGTAGTGCTTTGTCTACATAACCTTCAAGGTCATTTTCAACTAAAGATTCTCTGAATGATGCAACTGGAGGACTTCTCTGGGGGTTGCTGATATAAACTGATTGTGTTTCACTCATTTTGCCATATACCAAGTAAATTCAAAACAGCATATTAAAATGAGTTTATGTCAGCAAAATGATATATGCAAATATGCTGAATGAAGTGCAAGCTATGAAGAAATATTGCCCCGCTGAGAAAAGCTACATAAAGAACTTTGTTGCTGAACAAGAATCACTGTGCAGTAATTTAAAATGTATAATCATTGTGCAGTAATGAATAGAAATTCACCTCAATTAATACTTTTATTATTACCTCATAACTACTATAATGTACTATTTTGTGTTTTCTTTTTAAATTTTTAAACATTACAATATTGATAACAATCAGCTTCTTATTCACCTTGAACCTTAATTCTTTTCTATAATTCTTCTGCAGAGATTGCATAATATTTGCAGTATTTCATTTGTGTAGGTTTTTTTGTTTTGTCTTATTGCTGCTAGGTGGCACAATGAATAGACTGAAGGACCTGGAGTCAGGAAAACCCAAGTTCAAATGCAGCCTCAGACACTTACTAGCTGTGTGACTCTGGGCAAGTCACTGTTTGCCTCAGTTTCCTCATTAGTAAAATAAGCTAGAGAATGAAATGACTCTTCAGTTTCTTTATCAAGAAAACCCCCCAAATCATAATCAGTCTAATTGAACAATAGCAATGTTGTTATTGAATTCTATATCAATTTTTAAAAAGTTTTTTATTAAAGCTTTTTATTTACAGAACATATGAGTAATTTTTCAACATTGGCCTTTGCAAAATTTTCTGTTCCAAATTTTTCCCTCCTTCCTCCCACCCCTTCCTCTAGATGGCAAGTAGTCTAATACATGTTAAATATGTTAAAATATATGATAAATCCAATATATGCATAAATATCTATACAGTTATCTTGTAGCACAAGAAAAATCAGATCTAGAAAGAGAAAGAAAAAGAAAAAAAAAGCTTAAGGAAAAAAAATGCAAGCAAACATCAACAGAAAGTGTTAAATGCTATGTTGTGGTCTACATTCAGTTCCCACAGGCCTCTCTCTGGATGTATATGGCTTTCTTCATCGATGAATAATAAGAACTGGTTTGAATAACCTCATTGTTGAAGAGACCCATGCCCATCAGAATTGATCATTATATAGTCTTATTGTAACCTTGTACAATGATCTCCTGGTTCTGCTGATTTCACTCAGCATCAGTTCATGCAAGTCTCTCCAGGCCTCTCTGAAATCATCCTGCTGGTCGTTTCTTATAGAACAATAATATTCCATAACATTCATATAGCACAATTTATTCAGCCATTCTCCAGTTGATGGGCATCCCTTCAGTTTCCAGTTTCTAGCCACTACAAAAAGGGCTGCCAAAAACATTCTTGCACATGTGGGATCCTTTCCTTCCTTTAAGATCTCTTTGGGATATAAGCCCAATAGAAACACTGCTGGGTCATATGGTATGCACAGCCGGATAATCACCAGCCATTTTTTAAAACAACTTTTGTAAGAGAAAGAAAAATCTGACAAGTACACATTTATAAAAGGGGATAGGCCGTTTCATCTCAGCAGATGGCAGGAAATACAGAATTAGTTATTTTAACTGTGAATGTGAATGGGATGAACTCTCCCATAAAATGGAAGTGGATAGCAGACTGGATTAAAAACCAGAATCCAACAATATGTTGTTTACAAGAAATACATCTAAAGCATAGAAACACATACAGGGTGAAGGTAAAGGGCTGGAGCAGAATCTATTATGCTTCAGGTGAACAAAAAAAAGCAGGGGTAGCAATCCTGATCTCAGATCAAGTAAAAGCAAAGATAGTGCTAATTAAAAGAGATAAGGAAGGAAACTATATTTTACTAAAGGGTACCATAGACAATAAAGTGGTATCAATATGCACCAAAGTGGTATAGCATCAAAATTCTCCTGTATCATTGAATGAACATCTTCTTCCCTGGAAGATAATGCTCATTCTAGCTGGGTAACTTATTCTTGGCTGTAATCCAAGTTCCTTTGCCTTTCAGAATATCTGATTCCAGGCCCTTCGATCCTTTAATGTGGAAGTTGACAAATCTTGTGTAATTTTAATTACAGTTCCTCAGTATTTGAATTGTTTCTTTCTAGCTGCTTGCAATATCTTTTCCTTAGTGCGATTGTTCTGAAATTTAGCCATGATATTCCTTGGGGTTTTAATTTTGGGGTCTCTTTCAGTAGGTGATTGGTGAATTCTTTCAATGGTGATTTTGCCTTTTGATTCTAAAACATCAAGGGAGTTTTCTTTCATGATTTCTTGGAAAATAGCATCTAGGTTCTTTTTTTCTTCATGGCTTTCAGGGAGTCCAATAATCCTTAGATTGTCTCTCCTAGATTGTTTTCCAAGTCAGTTGTTTTTCCTAAGAGATATTTCATATTTTCTTCTATTTTTTCATTTTTTTTTGTTTTTATTTGACTGATTCTTGAAGTCTTATTGAGCCATTCACTTCCATTTGTCCAATTCTAATTTTTAAAGTATTATGTTCTTCAGTTACATTTTTTAGCTCCTTTTGTAACTGGCCAATTGAATTTTTTTGTTCGTTGCAGTCTTTTTCCATTTCACCAATTTTGTTTTTCAGTGAATTATTGTCTTTTTCCATTTCACCAATTTTGTTTTTCAGTGAATTGGTGTCTTTTTCATATCTTTTTTGGAGGGCATTATTTCCTCCTTGCAATGATCTCAATTCATTTCCCCATTTTTCTTCTAACTCTCTTTTGAGATTCTTTATGCAATCTTTCAGGAAAACCTTGTGAAAGGGGGACCAGGTCATGTCTCCCTTTGTGGCTTCCTCTGGAGTTGCTTTAGGAACCTCAGGATTTAAGGTCTGCCCTTCTTTCTCTCTATAAAAGCTGTCTATGGTGAGAGTTCTTTTCTGTTTCTTACTCATTTTTTAAAGGTTGAGGTCTGTTTAAAGCAGAGGAGTGGCAAATGCTTCAATTTACCCTGGGGCAGTTTGACTGATTGACTTCTGGTTTTGGGCTTGCAGGGCTCGGTCCCACGTTCTCACCTTTTACCAAAGGCAGATCTGCCAAAGCACCTGCCCGCAACCAGAGCAAAGTGGCCTAAGCATCTTCCAGGGACTTCCCAGGTGCTTAGAATCTGCCATCCTCTGTCCCAGCCCCTGTCTCCTGCCCTGGCTGCATCCTGCTGCCTGAGCTCACAAATGGCCCAATTCCCCTGCCTGTCTGAAACAGACCTGCTCTGGAGCTTTTCCAAGGTAATTTTTGCTGGAAATGTGTTGTCTCCAAGTGTTGGGGGAGCTTTCACTCCAGAGCCAGTTCAGAGGCTTAATCTGCTGTTGATTTGACAGAAGGTCAGAGGAGCTCACAGAGTCATGTCTGCACTCCACCATCTTGGCTCCAGCTCCTAAGAAAGTATTCTTTTTTTTTTTTTTTTGCTGAGGCAATTGAAGTTAAGTGACTTGCCCAGGGTCACACAGCTAGGAAGTGTTAAGTATCTGAGACCAGATTTGAACTCAGGTCCTCCTGACTTCAGGGCTGGTGTTCTATCCACTGCATCATTTAGCTGCCCCCTAAGAAAGCATTCTTGATGAATTTTTTCTATTAACCTAATATGGTATCTATCTTTAGATTGTGAGGGCACTTGTAAGAGTTGGCATAAATTAAGAGAGCATTTAAGAACACATACTCAAGAAAAAGTACTGTTCTGTCCATCTTGTAGAAGGATGTTCTCCAACAATACCAAGTTTTTTGATCATGCCAAATGACAGATTTCAGAGGATAGTAAGTAGATTTGATATTCTTTCTCCCTTTACCCATCAACCATCTTTGAGAGAATTCCCTGTGTTTGGATTATATATGAGGGCATTTTGTGGATTAAGCATTTTTTTTATTGACTCTATTGATTTCATCAGTGTGGTGGAGATCTTCCAGTGAGGAATTTACTCTCCTAGTACAGATTATCAACTTTTTTGCAATTTACACTCTTAGGAAGTCGTCTGGGGAGGGAGAGGGGGCGGGGGGACTGAAGGGCTGAATATCCTATCCAGGATCATACCATTAGTATCAAGAGGCAAACTTGGCTATGTTGATTTTTTTTTCTGAATTGTAAGCCAGTTCTCTATTCACAATGCAATGCTTACTTTCCACTCCCAATTTATTCTACTGAATTGTATAATATACATGAAACATAGATGGAAAGATAGAATTCAATAAGGCATTATTATTAGTTGATTCTTCCTTCTGAAACTATGTTTCAGAAAGTGCCCATGTTTAATACTTTATCATTTTGCAAGATTTATTAGGAACATTGTGCCTCCAAGTCTGGAAGATCTGGAGTTAAGTCTTCTGTCACTAGCCACTGTGACTCTGCCTTTCAATGCCCCAGGCAAGTCTGTAAGCCTAAATTTCAGCAAAAATTTCAGTTGGCATAGGTAGAGGAAGTTTTAGGGAGGTGGCTAGGCTGAAGAAAAAATAGGTTTAATCACTTCACCCTAAAAAAAAATCAATCAACAAGCATTAATCACTGAATGTTTATGATGTACTAGGCATTGGGGATTTAAAAAAAAATGAAATGGAGTTAACTCCCCTCAACAGAGTTTATAGTCAGTGGGAGGAGAGAATAATGCATGTACATATAGGAAACACAAGAATATGCAAAGACATAAGGGACAACAGTATGTAGATGAGAAAGGTCTAAGAGGTGGCATTTAAATTGAACCTTGAAGGGAACCATGTGGCTACTTTTCTTCCTGAAGAATTGACTATTTGTAATTATATGCATATTATACTGTAGTCTTTAGTTTAAAAACCTGGAAGAAATTTAGTAGAAACCTTATTGTTAGTAGGAACCTTATTGTTAGAATATGTTAAAAAATAGAAACATAATAAAGGAGATATTTTATGAAGAACAGGCATAAGGAAAGTGCTTACCCAGAAGTCAGGAGAAATAAGTACACTCAAGGTCTCACTCTGAAGAACTTTAAAATCAAATGGGAGACTATGGAAATGTTGGCACAAGGGAGCCCTACAAGGTCTGTCCACGTCAAATAAGACACTGTGCTCTATGAGCAAAGCAGAATTGCAGAAGCACAAAGGAAACTTGTGATATACAAATCAAAACATCTCCATCCCAAATGTTCAAATTATGCCAAGTTGTGATAGAGTCTTCTGAGCTCATATTGTATTGATAAAATCACTGTCAAACACACTGCTCCTTGACTTCAGCAAAGATAAGTGATCTTTGTCACATTGGATATATTTTCTAGATAATACCATCAAGAAACAGGAATCTAAATCTCTCATGGGGTAGTGTTGTTTGACCCATGGATAATAACTAGAAAACCCCGTGGCTCCTCTATGTTTGGAAAATAATGAGATCTCTGATTGTTGGGAACCCAGATTCTTTGCTTATCAATATGTATGACTTCAGGGTAACTAAGATTGTGAAAGAGAAGCCCATGTAATGGTTGAGGTGTCACAATTGTAGTTTACTACAGTTGTAGTAAAACATAATATGGAAAAAACTTAAAATTTTAGATATTGATATTCCAGGGATTAAATATTTTTCTTGGAAAGAAAAGTGGTTGAAATTGGGAACAAATATGTATAGCATTTTGGGGGTTTAACAGTTTTTACAATTTCAAAATTAATTCTTATTGTTCTTGAATATAAAATTAATTTTTGTTTGCAAATATTAAATATTGACTCAATAAAAACCAATCTAAACCGAAGTATCTGTTAAAATGTTCATACTTGCTTATTTAATGCCATCACATTTACTAAATTATTCATTTTGTAATTACTCTGTATACAAGGGTATGCTACTTTTTATTTTGGCATTATTTAGCTTTCTTGACAGAAACATTCTAAAAAATGTTGAACTAATAATTTGTCTGTTTCAGAACAAATATTTACATGTCAATATTGTAGCAAGCATTTTGCTAGTGAGAGACTTCTGCGGGATCATGTTAGAATGCATGGCAAGTCAAACTTTTTAATTCTTCCTACAAAATTATTATGCCTAGTTAAGTTTTATTCTGCTTTTTTAATTTTACCTTTTTTTAAATTAACAAAATTAACAAAAAAAATTAACAAAAATTTAAAAATTAACAATTTTCTTTCCCTCTTATCTCTCCTATTGAAAGAAAAAGAAAACTCATAACTAATATGCATAATCAAATAAAACAAATTTCTGCACTGGTCATGTTCAAAAGTATGTGCATTTTGCATCCTGAATCCCATTGTTTTAAATATATATATATGTATATATGTATACACAATTATACTTCATTTTACATAAATGAAAGTATATTTTATTTTTTATTTTTTAATTTTTTTATTGAAGTTTTTCTTTTCTTTTTTTTTATTAAAGCTTTTTATTTGTATAACATATGTATGGGTAGTTCCTCAGCATTGATCTTTACAAAGCTTTCCATTACAAATTTTACCCCCAGTCCCCTCCTCTCCCCTAGATGGCAGGAAGTCCACTACATGTTAATAATGTTGAAATATTTGACAAGTTGTGCAAGAAAAATCCTATCTACAAGAAAAAAAAAGAACATCAGAGAAAGGAAACACAATGCAAGCAAACATCAGTAGAGAGCATGAAAATGTTATGTTGTGGTCCATATTTCATATCTCTCTCTCTGGGTGTATATGGTTTTCTTCACTGAACAATTGGAACTGATTTGAGACAATTCTTTGTTGCAGAGAGCCACGTCCATCAGAATTGATCATCCTGTAATATTGTTGTCGCCGTGTATAATGATCTCCTCGTTCTGCTCGTTTCACTCAGCATCAGTTCATGCAAGTCTCTCCAGGCCTGTCTGAAATCGTCCTGCTGGTCATTTCTTACAGAGCAATAATATTCCATAACATTCATATACCATAATTTATTCAGCCACTCTCCAATTGATGGGCATCCCTTCAGTTTCCAGTTTCTAGACACTACAGAAAGGGCTGCCACAAACATTCTTGCGCATGTGGGTCCCTGAAAGTATATTTCAAATTAAAAATATTTTTTTATTTTAAAAAGTACCTTTTAAAAAGTGTGAAAATAATGTTGTGATAACTGATTATTTAGAGGAAACCTATACTAAACTCATTTCGAAATGGCATATATTCATTGTCTTGTTGTAAATTTGGATTTTTAAATTGAATTTTCTTAAAGATAAGCTTTAGAAAGTATAAATATATTTTTAAAAGAAGTAGGGTTTTGTGGAAGATAATTGCTTTGTTTTTTGTTTTTATTGATATTCTATTTTGTATCACTATCATTTCTAAATATATTCCTCTCCAATAACTATAGCAATATAGTCTTTGATAAACCCAAAGACTCCAGCTTCTGGGATAAGTACTCACTATTTGACAAAAACTCCTGGGAAAATTGGAAACTAATGTGGAAGAAATTAGGGCTTGACCCACATCTAACACCACATACCAAGATAAGATCTAAATGGGTTCATGATCTGGATATTAAGAGTTATATTATAAGTAAATTAAAGGAACGTAATATAGTTTACCTCTCAGACCTATGGAGATGGAATAAATTTATATCCAAAGAAGAACTGGAACTCTTAACTGAACACCAGATAGATAACTTTGACTATATTAAGTTAAAAAGTTTTTGTACAAACAAAACCAATGCAGTCAAGATTAGGAGGGAAGCAATAAATTGGGAAATCATCTTTACATTTAAGGGTTCTGATAAAGGTCTCATCTCTAAAATATATAGAAAATTGTCTCATATTTATAAGAATTCAAGCCATTCTCCAATCGATAAATGGTCAAAGGATATGAACAGACAATTTTCAGAGGATGAAATTAAAACTATTTGTAGTCATATGAAAAGGTGCTCCAAATCACTATTGCTCAGAGAAATGCAAATTAAGACAACCCTGAGATACCACTTCACACCTGTCAGATTGGCTAAAATGACAGGAAAAGTTAATGACGAATGTTGGAGGGGATGTGGGGAAACTGGGACACTGATGCATTGTTGGTGGAGCTGTGAATGGATCCAGCCATTCTGGAGAGTAATTTGGAACTATGCTCAAAAAGCTATCAAACTGTGCTTACCCTTTGACCCAGCAGTGTTTCTATTGGGCTTATATCCCAAAGAGATCTTAAATGAAGGAAAGGATCCCACATGTGCAAGAATGTTTGTGGCAGCCCTTTTTGTAGTGGCAAGGAACTAGAAACTGAATGGATGCCCTTCAATTGGAGAATGGCTGAATAAATTATGGTATATGAATATTATGAAATATTATTGTTCTGTAAGAAACGACCTGCAGGACGATTTCAAAGAGGCCTGGAGAGACTTGCATGAACTGATGCTGAGTGAAATGAGCAGAACCAGGAGATCATTATATACGGCAACAACAATACTACATGACGATCAATCCTGATGGACATGGCTCTCTTCCACAATGAAATGTTTCAAATCACTTCCCATTGTTCACTGAAGAAAGCTATATTACACCCAGAGAGAGGGATGTGAAATGTGGATCACAACATAGCATTTTCATGCTCTTGATTGATGTTTGCTTGCATTGGGTTTCCTTTCTCTGATTTTTTTTTCTTGTAGATACGATTTTTCTTGCACAACAATGATAAGTGTGGAAATAAGTATATATATATTCGATTTGTCAAGTATTTTAACATAATTAACATGTAGTGGATATCCTGCCATCTAGGGGAGGGGTGGGGAGTAGGAAGGAAAAACTTGTAAAGCTTTGTAAGGGTTAATGTTGAAGAATTACCCATACATATGTTTTGCAAATAAAATAAAATTAAAAAAAATTTTTAATAAATAAATATATTCCTCTCCTTGCCACTTCATCTTGTGTAACAAAAAAATAGAAAATAGAGAAAACATTTTTAATTTTAGAATATTAGAAATTATATTATTAGGAACAATAGAAATGCAATGATAGTTTACTAGAGGGTTTTTTAAAATTAGAATAAAAAAACTTGAAAAAACCAAAATTTTATTGTCAAATTTTATATTCACTTATGTTTAGTCAGTCACCTTAACTGTCTGCTTTGTGATATACTATGTACAAATATTTCATCTCTGAAAACACATATCAATTTCCAACACTGTGATGAATATACTTTCCTTTATGATTTCTATGATATCAGGTACGAACCAAGGACGGAATAGAAAAATAAACTTGTAGAAATAATTTAGTTTTGGTCATGAATCATTTAATATTGTTCATTTTAAAGCTCTGTTGTAAATTTCCAAATACATGTAGTTATTCTTCCATATCAAAGGGGAGGGACATTATATCCCTGAATTCTGGAAAATCCATATAAAACTTTTGGCCTTCCCTGCACACCAGAAAAGAAGTTTGAATTTTCTCTCTTTCTTTTATGGGGTGTTTATAGTACCTTTCTATAAAATTTGGATTAAGAACATTAGCAAAAGGATGATTTCAGAGAGGCCTGGAGAGACTTGCATGAACTGATGCTGAGTGAAACGAGCAGAACCAGGAGATCAATATACACAGCAACAACAATATTATATGATGATCAATTCTGATGGACATGGCTCTTTTCAACAATGAAATGTTTCAAACCACTTCCAATTATTCAGTGAAGAAAGCCATATACACCCAGAGAGAGGGATATGAAATGTGGACCACAACATGGCATTTCCATAATCTCTATCGATGTTTGCTTGCATGCGGTTTCCTTTCTCAGATATTTTTTTTCACGTAGATACGATTGTTCTTGCACAGCAAGATAAGTATGGAAATATATATACATATATTCGATTTGTCAAGTATTTTAACATAATTAACATGTAGTGGATATCCTGCCATCTAGGGGAGGGAAGGGGACTGGGGGGAAAATTTGTAACGGAAAGCTTTGTAAGGATCAATGTTGAGGAACTACCCATACATATGTTATGCAAATAAAAAGTTTTAATAAAAAAAAGAACATTAGCAAAATTGCACAATATAAAATAAACCCACATAAGTCATTGGTATCTCTATATGTTACCAACAAAGTCCAGCAAAATCCCATTTAAAATAAGTGTAGATAACATAAAATATTTGGGAGTCTGCCTGTCAAGACAAAGCCAGGAACTATATGAACACAATTATAAAAACGTAGATTAAGTATTGGTCATAGGTTCTGTGTTGTCTGCTAGCCTTCTCTGTCATATGCAACTTCTATAAAAGTCCCCCCAAATTCCCATTTAATTTCTTATACTGATCTGCAATATATTGAAACCAAGATGGGGAATGTTGTGATGGGGAAGGGATAATTGTATATGTGTATGTGTATACATACATACTTATGCATATGCCTTATATACGTGTGTATATATGTCTATATATGCACACATGTACTTAAAAATAACAAATCTGTTATATATATATATATGTGATATATATAGATGTAATGTTTTTAAATATCCCCCAAAAGATAAATGAGCAGCAGTTTTATGTAAAAAAATCACTGAAAAAATATAAATCTATTTAACATAGAACAGAGAACAATTGACCATGGAATCCAAAAGGCAATATATATCCCATACTTTATTAAATTACTATTTTCATTTAGATACCCAGCCTTTAATTAATATATTCTGTCAGGGACATGGGATGCAACATTCTACTCTCAAATACTCTCTTTGGTTTTTACTGAAATTCAACTGGATATGGTTATTTCTAGAACATAGTTTATATTCACAAACAGCAAAAGTCTTAATTTATTTAAAAGATATAGGCAACTGATAAAAGGTCAAAGGATATGAAGAGGCAATTTTCAGTTGAAAACATTAAAGCCACCGGTAATCATATCAAAAAATTCTCTAAATCATTATTGATTAAAGTAATACAAATTAAAACAACTGTAAGTAAGGTATCACCTTACACCTGTCTGATTGGCTAATGTGACTGAAAAGGCAAATGACAAATGTTGGAGAGGATGTAGAAAAATTGGAACACTAATGCATTATTGGTAGAATTATGAACTGATCCAACTTCTGAAGAGCAATTTGGAGCTATGCCCAAAGGGTTATAAAAATGTGTATATCCTTTGATCCAGCTTTACTAGTAGGTCTCCCAAAAAATTATAAAAAAAGGGAAAAGAACTTACAGGTACAAAAATGTTTATAGCAGCTCTCTTTGTGGTGACAAAGAATTGGAAATTAAGGAGATGCCGTCATTTGGGGAATAACTACAAATTGTGGTGTATGAATGTAATGGAATATTATTGTACTATAAGAAATGATGAACAGGCAGATTTCAGAAAAACCTGGAAAGATTTACATGAACTAAAGCTGAGTAAAGTGAACAGAACCAGGAGAACATTGTATAATAACAGCAATATTGTGCAGTGATGAACTTTGATAGATATAGTTCTCAGAAACACAGTGATCTAAGACAGCTCCAAAAGACTCATGATAGAAAATGCTATTCAGAAAAAGAACTATGGAGTCTGAATGTTAATCAAAGCATCTTATTTTCATTTTTTGTTGTCTTTTTCTTTCTCACAGCTTTTCCCCCCCTTTTGTTCTGATTCTTCTTTTACAACATGACTAATGTGGAAATATATTTAATATGATTGTACATGTATTACCTCTATCAGATTGCTTGCTGTCTTGGAAAGGAGAAAAAGATTTTGGAATTCAAAATACTCTAATGAGTGAATGTTGGAAACTATCTTTACATGTAATTGGAATAAATAAAATACTATTAAGTGGGGGGAAAGGTGTGCAAAGTAAGGATGTCATGTTATAGGCAAAGTAGTAAATAGGTTATTATTTTTCTTTTTGCATATTCTGAATCATCTTGTTCATTCACTTCTCAAAAGTATACCAGACTTTTTTATGTATGTTCAGATATAACTAAGAATGATTCTGTAAAAGTAAATTAATTTTTCTATATACTTTAAAGTCATGGATACACATCGATACACTAAATGTATCCTATAATTAAGTCATTTTATTTAAATTAATGTTGGATTTTCTACCAGTTATTGTAATAATACTCTAAAGTCTAATCGTTAAATTATAAAACAGTGATCTCTTAAAAACTGCCTATTAACTAATATTTCTTTCAATCTGAATTCTCAGCTTTAGGAATACATATGATCTGGGGCCGCTAGATGGCGCAGTGGATAAAGCATCAGCCCTGAAGTCAGGAGGACCTGAGTTCAAATATGATCTCAGACGCTTAACACTTCTGGGCAAGTCACTTAACCCCAAATGCCTCAGGGAAAAAAGAAAATAGATTACATAAACACATTGAAACACACAATTATTCATATGGCTACTGTTGTGCTGTGAATGGATGTCATTTCATTGCTCCTGTCTTACAGACATTTAGACAGCATTGCAAAAGAGTGCATAAAGTAAAAACAAAAGCTTTATTGTGTTTTTTTAAACAATTAATTTTTGACCTTTTGCGTCTCAACTTTTAAATTATATATGCCTAAAACATTTCAGAAAATACTTTTCCTATAGATCTTTTAAAATTTTAGTATTAAAAACTGTGGACTTGTCAAATGTTTTACACATTTTCTTACTATGATAGCCGCAAAGAAAATCAGTCAAGCATGGTGGATAGGGAGATCAATCCTGCGTAAAGAAGTCCTGATTCAAGTTTTACCTTTAACACATGCCAACTATTGTGGGCAATCCTTAAGACTGTAAGTTAAAAGGCAAGCGCTGGCTGTGAACTTATAAAATTAGTATGGATAATGAATAAATGAAAAAAAAGAAGCTTCCTACTTAAGAGGAACATACGCTAAAAACATTTATGTTGTAAGGAATGGCATCATTAACAATAATTGAGATTTCCCTATTATAAATTCTACCTTTGAAAAAGAAGTCTTGTTTTTCTTTAATTTTGTAACAATTTCTTCATTTGCAGAGTAATGGTACCATAAAGTACAAATGTCATATCTGTCAGAAATGTTTTTCCTGGTGCTACACTCTAACTTTACACCTCCGGAAGATGCATCAACTCAGCTGCTATTCTCGCTTCAGGTACTCATTTTGAGTTTTTCCATAAGCTTTTTTGTTGAAATAAATTTTAATTTATATCTTTTGTTTTTGCATCACTTCTAGTCTTCAAAATATGTTTTCCTCTCCTAATGAAGCATTAAAAAAGAGGGGAAATTTTTTTTCAGTAAAAAGTAATCAGCATCTGAGTGAAATGAGCAGAACCAAGAGATCATTATACACAGCAACAACAGTACTATATGACGATCAATTCTGATGGACATGACTCTCTTCAACAATGAAATGTTTCAAACCACCTCCAATTGTTCACTGAAGAAAGCCATATACACCCAGAGAGAGGGATGCGAAATGTGGACCACAACATAACATTCTCATACTCCTTGATTGATGTTTGCTTACATTGTGTTTCCTTTATCTGATATATCGTTCATGTAGATAAGATTTTTCTTGCACACCAATGATAAGTTTGGAAATATGTATACATATATTCGATTTGCCAATATTTTAACATAATTAACATGTAGTGGATATCCTGCCATCTAGGGGAGGGGTGGGGAGTTGGGGGGAAAAATTTGTAACTGAAAGCTATGTAAGGGTTATTGTTGAAGAATTACCCACACATACGTTATTCAAATAAAATAAAAAATTAAAAAAAAAAAAAAAGTAATCAGCATCAAAAAAGTCTGAGAGATTTAGTGTTTCACACTCATAGCCCTCCACCTCTGCAAAGAAGGAAGAGGATGCGCTTTTTCATATCTTTGTGGTACAGGAGGATGGCCATTAGAATGCCACAGAATTCAGGTTTAATTGTTTTGTTGTTATTCTTTCTATTTATATTGCTATAGCCATGATATTGTTTTCCTAGTTCTACTGAATTCATTCTGTATTAGCTCATATGGCTTCCCATGCAGATAAATAACTGTATAAATATTCCATTATGTTCATATACTGTAATTTGTTCAGTGAATCCTCAGTCATGGGATATTAACTTTATTTTTAGTTCAATTTTATTACTAAAAAAGTTGCCATTAATATTTTAGTGTATATGAAATCTTTTCTTTTTGTCATTAACCTCCTAAGTGTATATGAATAACAATGGTATTCAGTTTATTTTTCCCTATTTAAATTGATTGGACTGCAGATTCAACTTGCAATGTTTTGAAGACCTCATAGAAAGTAATTATTATGCTTTAGTTTTAATTTGTTTAAATATAATTTCTAATAGCATAACAAATTATATATGAGCATGTCTATAGATTTGGATGTACTCATATTCATATATTTTAAAATAAATATCTAGATCTACAATGTACACATATATAACATATATATATATATGTAAAAGACAAAAATGATTGTCAAGGACTACATTGGGGAAGAATACCTAATTGTTAAATTCTAGTTCTTTTCTATTATTTTGTTCTTAAGGAACTGATTTGTTCAAATAATGCCTTTGGCCTTGATTATACCTAGCATCAAAGAGCTAGAGCTAGAAGGAACTTTAGAACTCATGTTTTCCAACTGTCTCATTTTACCAATGAGCTACACTAAGCAGAGATTTCCTCAAAGTCCCACATGTAGTAAGGTCATGTGATTCCAAATTCAAGGCTCTATGTATGTACTGCATTTTGCTGTCACAAATATGACACTACAGATGTAAATTCATGTGGAGGTATATTATTGACATAACAGTGGGCAGTGACGATAGAAGAAAAGTTTTTTTTTAAATGCTTATTTACTTTTTTATCTTTTTTTTTTTTTTTTTTTTGCTGAGGCAATAGAGGTTAAGTGACTTGCCCAGGGTCACACAGCTAGGGCATGTTAAGTGTCTGAGACCAGATTTGAACTTAGGTCTTCCTGACTTCAGGGCTGGTGCTCTATCCACTGCGCCACCTAGCTGCCCCACTTTTTTATCTTTAAAGCTAATTTGTTCCAATAAAGCCTTTGACCTTGATTATATCCATTAGTGTTTTTGTTTGTTTGTGTTTTGTGAGGTAGTTGGGGTTAAATGACTCACTCAGGATAACACAACTAGTGTCAAGTGTCTGAGGTCAAAATTTGAACTCAGGTTCTCCTGACTTTATGGCTGGTGTTCTACTCACTGTGCCACCTAGCTGCCTCCAATTATATCTATTAATTAATATGTCTAGCTTTCAGTTGTGCATTAATGAAATATTAAATTCATATATATTTATGAGAATTCCAACATTTGAAATACCATTAATTAATTAACAAATATAGATTGTGAATTTATTATGAGAAAGGTATTGTATAAAATAGGACTTTTTATTTGGCTGTTAATTTGGGAAATAAAAATAAAAGCAAACAATTCATGAATTTACTAATTTTTTTCATATGGATATTGGCTCTATATATCTTGTCACTTTTTTAGTCATTTTTACAATAATGACATGTAAATATATTTTTATTAGTTTCTTTGAATTCTCATATATTCTGATGGGTACAAAGAAGATGAAGATGGTTACTGTACTTTGAATATAGATAATTTTAAAATGGCTATGGAATTAAATTATGGTTTTGTTTGCAAGAAGCCTCCCCCAAAGACTTCAGGAAGCCAAAGTTGTACCAGAAATAATAGCAATGCTTCTTACAAAGGATTGTCCACAGCATGCTTCACAGTTTCAGTTACTATCAGGATCTCCAATAAGAAAATCTGTGTCAGAAGTGGATACCTCTTTAAAAGAGTCTGTATATTATGAACTTCAGAGTGTTCCACTCTCATTTGAAAATCTTCCAACTAAATTTAATGAACTGGTGACACTGAATGCAGTGCTAAAATGAAAAAAAAAGATCTTTATTGTTAAAATGGCTATATGGAAATATTAAAATGTTTCTTGACTTTTAGAAAGAATTATTTAGTTATCATTTTTATGACAGTATTGGATGAGATGCTGCCAGATATAAGAAATTCAGTGCTAACAATTAGGCACTTTCCATTAGGAAGCATAAATCTGAAACTTTAAAAAGTATGTATAAATAAAAGTATTAAGGAGAAAAGGATTGAAAGTTTTTTTGTCTGTTCTCTAATTCCTTAATATCTTTTTTTCCCCCATACTAACCTTACAAATTTTCAAAGGGGCAAGAAAGTAAAGGGGCAAGTTGATAGTGAAATATACTGATTAATCTTATAAGTATATTCAGAAGTGATTTTAATAAGGTTATAGAAGTAAGCTTTTAAATTCTTTATAAATATCAGCATAGTAGATTGAAAGAGTTAAATTTTTTCCTTCAGAAACAAACTTGGATGTATTTAGCTAGTTTAACTAGCAACATTTGGCTTATTATGTTAAAAAGGAATATAAATTATTCTGTTTTACATAAGAGTTTGAAATGTTTAAGTATGTTCAAGCATGACTTGTAAAATATTACTTGATCATACTACTGCATTCAGAAAGTATGATTTTTAAGTACAGAACTATCATGGTCAAAACTTGTGCTTTTGAAAAATTCCTTCAGATTAATTTATGCCCCTTATATACAATGAACTTTAAAAAATTCTTTCAGGTATTTGTCTTTGTGTGAGTTCATTCAAAATTTAGGGCAAAATGGACATGCTATATAAATGGGCAATTTTTTAGCATAATTAAATGGAACTCAAGTCATATTTTGTGTTTTTCTATACTTCTTTGACATAAAGCAAAATGTAAGATTTTAAAAATGTAATTTTAAATCACCATGTATTTCTAATAAAGGTAGGTAGTATAAAATTATGCCTAACTCAAGAGACACACAAATTCTACTTGTAGTTTCTTATAAACATAGGATACCATCTTTCTTCATTTTCTCTTGTTAATGATATTGTCACATTAAAAAAAAACTATGGTTGAAAGTTATAAAATTGTTTTAAAAATATTTAAGGGTTGAAATTTATAAACTGCTTTGAATTTTTTATGTAAATGGAATAATACTTTTCCCACAAAGATTTGTTAGCTTCTGCCATATTTATAAGACTTTGAGTATGGTCATAGCAAAATAATGTGTTTGATATCTGAGGATCAACCACACTGAATGTAAAGATCATCATCAGTCTTGTGTCCATTAGATGATATTATGGGTATCTTTTATGTAGGCTGGGTTCTTTTCCTTTTAAGGATTCAGGGAGGCTGTTCTAAGGATCATCATTCTATTGACTTCCTAAAAGCCTAAGGTACAAAAACTGTCAACCTATGGGGAGTTCCTATCAGGGATTTTAATGAAATTCTCATTGCATTGTGAGAACAGTTTTCTTACCTAGCATGACCAGTTGCTATGATAAATGCTGAAGTAATCCATTTTCTCTGAATTACTATATTTTTTTATTCTTAGGAATTGTGTCTCTTTTTACTCTTTGTTTTTAGTGTAGTAATTTTTATTGTATTTTGTGACCCATAAATGTCACATTGCACAAGCCTGAATTTCTGATCCAGAATATTGAGCTTAGTTACTAGATGCTGTGGCTTCCTGATTAAATACTTCTTCTTTTTCTAAAAATTAAAGTTAATATGGGACTCTGGAATCTCTTGGCCAAGCATTATTTGTTTCTTGTGTGAATGTGTGTATACATGTATGCACACACATATGTATACACACACTGTGGAGTCCAAAATTGCCCAATCTATAATAAAAGTGAGGCAGAGCTCAGAACCAATGATACTTTATTAAAGGGTCTGTGGCCCCTCTAATGAAATGGAACTCAGATCTTTCTCAGGATAGAACTCTTCCTCCAGGGCCTTGGTTTTGTAGTGCTTGATACTCATGATACAGAAGAAGCACAGAAGAAAATACACGACTTCATTGGTTGATAGATCTTGACCTTGATCTTCCTGGAGTATCTACACAAAATACAGAATCCCAGTGTTTGACATTGGGTGAACTGATGAGCAGATCTCAAAAAAGACCTATTTTGGTCTTTCAGGGGGTTCTACCAAACTGATGAGTTGGCTCATGGGCTAGGCTAATAAACATGTTGAAATATCTACAAAGGCCAAAGGACATAGGCAGAACACAGGCTAGGGTCACTTATTGGCCAAATGCTTATGGCCATCTACCCATGTTGGGTAATAGAGGGATGATGAGGAATGAAGAAGCAATAAAAAGAATTGATATTGACATGCTGGGCTTAACAAGGCAAAAACAAGAGTGGAGGTCCTATAAGCAAGTGAATTTACAATCTGCATTTCACACAAAACTTATAATTACTGTCTCTATGGAATCATATCAAACTGATTAACACTGATTAGAATAAAATAAGACTAATCATCTATCATACACACACACACACACACACATATGAAATGTGTGTGGGTATGCATATATACACACACTCTGTTTTCTCCCAAACAACACTTTGGTACTAGGATCAGCATACAGTCCTGTATCTGTATTGTGTACATATGTATGTGTATGTGTGTATATGTATAAGTATAATGAATGTATAATTTAGAGTTTATTTATTTATTTATTTATTTATTTATTTTTTTGCTGAGGCAATTGGGGTTAAGTGACTTGCCCAGGGTCACACAGCTGTTACGTGTCTGAGACCAGATCCGAACTCAGGTCCTCCTGACTTCAGGGCTGGCGCTCTATCCACTGCGCCACCTAGCTGCCCCTTTAATTTAGAGTTTTTGATAATTGCATAGTTCTGTTAGGTTAGAGAACTTATAAAAGTTTTATTCTTACAAATTCAGTGTACAGTGTATATGAATATATTATGTATATGTGTATATATTCATATGTATAGGTGTGTTCATATGTGTGTTCATATATATAGTATATATATACACACGCAGAAAGATGTGTGTGTAGTGTGTGTATGTAACTCAAAGAGTTTTTGACAGTTGCAGATTTTATTGGCTTAGAAATGTTATAAAAGTTTCATTCTTATAAATTCTGCTGAACCAAATAGAAATCCCAGATGAGAGTCCTTTGTCCCTTTCTGATATCTAAAATGGGAAGTTCTGTGTACTTAGCCTAAGAGATAATTCTCCTTGTAATCAGTTTACTATTGGAGTACAAGAAAGGATTTTTTTTTTCAAAAGCTGGGTTTGGTAGATTGGATTTATTTCTTTCCCAAAACTTTATAACTGTCCTGCTTCAGATGCAATTAGATACTACTTTTGGGTGATAGCCCAACTGAATCATATTTTTGATTTTGTGCCTTTTCAGTCATCACCACATAGAATTAGGTCATCTGGTAAAGTTTGAGCAGGAGACTGGGACCATGGCAGCAATTGTCAGTGTAAATAGCACTGTCCACACAATCACTCTACAGACATTAGAAGCAGAAGTGTAGTGCTTGCCACCAATGTTAGGTAGGTGGATGATGATGATAATCTTTGTCCCATAAAGAGCTTTGGGTATAACTTTTGACATGAGACTGATGAGTTGATTGATTGTCAGCCTATGGGGTTTTGGTAAAATTGTTATGAGGATATTAGTTAGTAAGAATCATAAAATTTAGGAAACTCCTAAAAGTCCCCCTTTCACCTACTTGCTTGGAAAAAAAAGACCAGAGGGACATTAGAATTAATTTCCCTAGGTTGCCCATCAAGGATCCTCTGAAATTCTGGCTGTTTTCACTGCGAATACATGGAGGGAACTCTAAAGACTGCATGCCTCAGTCACTGTAGTTTAGAAAGAATTGGGGGTGGTAGTGGTGAGGGAGGGAAGGTGCCACCAGCTATATAAGGATCTGTGAGATAATGACAATCAGATTCTCAACAGGAAAATCCTATCCAATAGGGATGTCACACTTACCATGAAGGAAAGAGCATTCTTTCTCAGTTCGAAGTAGATGACTCATTATCCATTTGAGCCTTAGTTAAATAGCTAATCAGAAGGATTGTATTATGAGTTCTTAGGAGTTAGTACCAATTCAGGTGTTTTACAGTAGTTTCTATGCTGATTATCAGAGGTAGGGGTAAGGAGAAACCTAAACCATCTCATATGATTATTAGATTACAGGGACATAGGTTAAAGATATGTAACAATAAAATGATTCATAAAAAATCTTATCAACCCATATCATAAGAAATGCATAAATTATAAGAAATTAGGTATCAGCAGATAAGCATTTATTGTTTACTTTGTGCCAGGCAGAATTGAAGAAAAGATGAAAATACAGTCCCTGTCCTAAAGAGGCTCATATGCTAACAGAGGAGACAGTATTTTTAAAAATTATACATGCAAGATTAGATATAGTATCTATCTATCTATCTATCTATCTAGTATCTATAGCTATATATATATATAGATATAGATGTAGATATAGATATAGTATAGATATAGTATAAATGGTTGTAAAGAGTTGGGGAAGATGACAGAAGAGAATGATGATTGGGAGAAGCAAAGGCCTCCTGAAGAAGGTAAGATTTCAGCTGAATCTTCAGCGAAAGCAGGGAACCCAGGAAGTAGAGATGTTAAGGGAGAGAATTCCAGGCACGAGGGAATAATAGGCAGTTTAGAAGCCAGGAGATGGAATATTGTGTTTGAGGAACAACAAATAGTCCATTAGAGAGGTATCCAAGAGATTTTGGGAGGTTGGAGGTGGGACTAATTAAGGGAGTAATTTACAAGAAGACTGAAGAAAGGAATCCATAAAATGAGAAAATCTATTGAACTACTCTAATAAGGGAATGTCCAAGATATAGAAATTAATAGGTTTATATACACACATGTAACCTACAAACACATACACATACAAATATATGTATATATGTATGTAATACAAAATCATTTCTTAATAAGTAATCAAAGGATATGAACAACAAATTCTTAAAAGAATTGAAAACTATTAAGTAACAATTGAAATAATACTCCAAATTGCTAATAATAACAGAAATACAGTCTCAGCATTCATAAGTTTGACTTTTTCCACTTTAAGCATTTGTGTGATTTTATTATTAATCTCATTTTCATTTTACATTTGGTAACCATGCACTTTTGTAGCTATCCAGTAGAGAAAAAATTGAGAAGCATGATATGAGCAAGGTTGTGGAGTTGTTGTTATCCTACTAGGTATTACTTTGGTCTTGTTCATCCTGATGTTGTAAAGAGTCCTCATGCACTAGTTGCATATTTTAGTTGTTTTCCTTTGAAACTCAAATTTTGTTATACATTTTTTTCCAAAGCATAGTGCAAATCCTCTAATCTATAAGCCCAAGCATGCAAAGATAGTGATGTGACTTTGTGAGAAAGTAGAGGTGTTAGATAAACCATGCTGGAATGCCATAATTTAAAAAATGACAAGAAGTGGCAAAAGTCAATGTTGGAGGGATTATGGGAAGATAGACAGACTGGTGCATGTTGGTGAAGCTATAAATCAATAAAACCATTTTGTAACGCAACTTGGAAATGGAATTATGTAAACAAAGTGACAAAAATGTCATTTCTTTTAACCCAGAGATTCTATTATTGGATATATACTTCAAAGAGGTCAGTGATAAGAAAGCCCCCATATATACCAGTACATTTAGAGCAGTATTTTTTTGTGATGGCAAAGAATTAGAAATAATAACAGCTAATATTTAAGTAGTGCTTACACTGCTTATATAAGCACCCTGCTAAATTCTTTACAATTACTACCTTATTTGATTTTTATAATAAACTTAAGAAGCAGATGCTGTTATTCTTATTTTACAGATGAGGAAACTGAGACTTTGAGATTGTGACTTGCCCAAATTTACATGGTTAGTATCTAAAGCCAAATTTGAACTCAGCTCTTTCTAACTTCAGGCTAATGCTCTTTTCACTTTACCACCTAAATAGATTCCCATCAATTGAGGAATGGATAACAAATATTATAATGAAACTGATGAATACAAAGAAACATGGAAAAATCTAAAAGAACTGATGATGTAAGTAGAACCAAGAAAATATACATGATCACTACAACAATGTAAATGGAAAGATTATACAAAAAAAAGAATACTACAAGATTATAAAGAACAAAGTTATGAGAGAAATGATTATTTCTCCCATTAATAACCAATTATTAATTGATAATTTTTTTGTTTCCAAATTCAGAAATAAATTCTTATAGGTATTCAATATGGTTAGTCTCTAAAGGACATTACTGACCTTGCCCCCAAATTTAGCCCACCTAGACCATCTTATCTAGGTGAAATTGTTACTTTACCTAATTAGAAAAATCTAAAGAGAATCTAGAATCTAATCTAGGTGAATTCTGGCCCATTGTATTCTGCTCAGGCTTGGATTGGGGGTATGTGGGATGTGTAAATAGATCCTTTATCTAGATTGCTAAGGCTGGGAATAGTCTGGGAGTAAGAGTGACATAGTTATATCTCTCACCCCCCTCATTAGAATAGGGCCACCTCTCATAATACTCATTTTCATTAATTGTTAGCCAATCAGAGTTTGATTGCTGCCTGTCAGAAACACCCACTCTTCCAAGGGCATATAAATATTGGGAGGCCTCCATGATTCATCTTTGATTTAATAGAGAAAGCCAAATGATCATCTTTTTGTTCATTTGCTGGCCATAATTAATAAAATGATTAATTATTCAGAAATTGTCTTGAACTTTTTATGTCATAGGAAGTATAGCCAAAATGAAAGAGTAGCCCGAAGCAGTACAGTGAGATTCCCCTTACTCCCCATTCCTCCTCCAAAAAACCTCATTGAAATAGATCTAGAAAACATACCAGACCAAATTATGTTGGGCAAATCCAAGAAAAAAAACAACAGTCATTTGTCCAGTCTACGTCAACATAAGAAGATAGAGAAGTTTATGAACACTGGGGTCAGTCAGGAGTGCCATGCATGGAGCACTCTGGTGCAGGGAGACCCTGCACACCAGGACTAGAGGAAATCTCAGACCTGTAACTGGACACCCCTAGGCCTGTGCCATGACATGGCACCATGACAGAAATAGGTGCTAGATGGCAGCTTTGGTGCTCACAACCAAGTTTAGGGACACAGATTTAGAGAAGAAGGACCCCTGCCTCTAGGGAGTCTCAGGAGCAAGTACAGAAGCAAGTAAGACAGGGCAGAGCTTCCTGAGTCCAAGAAAGACTCATATCCAGGTTTGGAATTGAATTGTAGGAAGGCATACTATCCGGTAAGCTTCTGCTTTAATATGCCAATTACAGGACACACACCCTCTTGAGAGAATACTGAAATATTGGAGAGAGGTCCATGCCAGCTTAGTGATAAATAGATTTTATGTGGGCTAATTAGGGGGGTTTATTTATTAGGTGCCGTCCTTGGTGATAGGAGGACAGAACAGTATAATGGATCCCTGCATGAAGCCCAAGCCAGGTCAGATATTATATAGAAGCAGTACAAAGAAGGTATAGTTGCAGAGATAGCTCAGGGTCATGTGCAAATGTTCTCATGAGTTAGTTGGAGCTTCTTTTGCTGTTACATTTGCACAAGGTAGTTTACATTAACTGTGAGACTTAAAATCACATTCCCATCTGGTTATCACTATCCAGGGGCAATCATAAGATTTTGGTCTGGATCACATAAATTTGGAAGTAATAAATTAGCCGGTCCCCAACCTGTTTCCAAGTGTTGAAATGAGAGCAACACCAGGACTAGCAGAAGCTCTAACATCAACTCTGGCATCAGAAAGTAGACTGAGGAATAATAAATAATAAATAAGGGGGAGGGGGGGAATCACCATTAAAAACTATTATGAACTAGAAAAAATAAAGTATTAAGTGGGGGAAAAAAGCTATTATGCTGACAAAGATGCTTGACACACCAAATCCAGAAGAAGAAAAGTGACTCCAAAACATCTAAATTCAAAGTTTAGGAGAACTTAGTTTGGGCCTCAATTCAAGTAGAATTACTGAAAGATAAAGCAAAAGGTTTTTTTTGTTAATGTTTTTATTTTTTCTCTCATTTCTATTTTTTCTCAATTAGATATAAGAAAAATTTTAACATTTGTTTTTTTTGTTTTTAAAAAAAATTTATGAATGACATTCTTATGAATTTGATTCAATTATTTATGTATATGACAAATGAAACATTTATCAGAGAAATGTGCTGTAAGAATGTTTTCCCCAGTTTTCTATTTTCTGTATAATCTTGACTATACTGGTTTTGTTTGTGCAAAACCTTTTTAAATTCATGCAATCAGAATTATCCATTTTACATCTCATAATGCTTTATTCTTCCCTTTTCCATAGATTTAACAGGTAAATCAAAGCTTTTTAACATTTAACTGAATGTGGGGGGTTGTGAAATTATAATTTATTATAAGTAAATATTTAATTTGTATACCTATTTTATATACCTATATCCCTGGGATCACATAAAAAAAATTTTGGAACAAAAGGGGTCACAAATGGAAAAGATTTAAGAAGTCCTGCTTTAAATTATGTGCCCATTTTGATCTTTTCTTGGCATAAGATGTTCATCTATAATCTAGTTTCTGTCAAACTGCTTTATAGTTTTCCCAGTAATTTTTATTAAATAATGAATTCTTGTTCTAGAAGCTGAGATCTTTGGGTTTACCAAATACTGGCTTACTTAATACTAAATCTTGTATACCTAATCTATTTTGCTGATCTATCACTGTTAGCCAATATCAAATAGTTTTGATGATTACCATTTTGTAAAACAGTTTGAGATCTCTTACTGTGAAACTTCCTTTCTTCACACTTTTTGTCATTGATTACCTTGATATTCTTGACCTTTTGTTCTTCCAGATGAATCATTTTTTCTATTTTTATGGAATAATTTTTGGTAATGTGATTAGTATGACCCTGAAAAAGTAAATTTACTTATGTAGAATTGTTTTTATTATATGTGTTTGGCCCACCCATGAGCAATTAATATTTCCCTAATTGTTTAGATCTGACTTTATTTGTGTGAAAAATGTCTTGAAATTCTATACATATAATTCCTGGGTTTGTATTGGCAAATAGACTCCCAAATATTTTATATTGTCAGCAGTTATTTCAAATGGAAATTCTCTTTTCATCTTTTCCTGCTGGACTTTGTTGGTTATTGCTATTATCTTTTCAGTAGTATTGAACTTTTTATGACCTCATTTTGGGGGTTTTCCTTTGCAAAAATACTGTGGTTTGCCATTTCCTTCTCCAGTTTATTTTATAATGAGGAAACTAAGGCAAACAGGATTAAGTGATTTGCTCAGGGTCATTTAACTAGTAAATGTCTAGGCCACATTTGAACTCAGGTCTTCCTGATTTCAGTCCCAGTGTACCACCTAGATACTTAGACTTTGTTATTTGTTTCAATAATGAAGGACAATGACCAACCAATAAATGATGTAGGGTGTGTTCAGGGAAAACTAGTATCTCTGGGTGAGGGTTGCCAAGCCCTTTATAGAACTGCTTTCCTGGTAAACCATTTCAGCAGATGGGCTAAATCAAATTGAGAGTGATAGAGCATGAATCCTGAAGTCAGGAGGACCTGAGTTCAAATATGGTCTCAGACACTTAACACTTCCTAGCTTATGTGAACCTCGGCAAGTCACAACCCCAATTGCCTCAACAAAATAAATAAATAAAATTATATATGTGTGTGTGTGTTTTGATATATACACATATATATCAAAAAAAGGATTAGTAGTGCCTAGAATATGCAAATACACAGAACAAATTTACTTTTTGTATATATGGGTAGGAGATATACTCAATCAAAAAAGGGATAAATTACAAATATAGGAAGCATATGTCCACGAAGGTGTGTTTACCTATGGCTCACATCTATCTATGAGTAGATAGATATCTCTTGAGTCTCCTCAGTCCACTTTTCTCTAAGGGAGACTTTGATTCTTGCCAAGGCGGGGAGAGCAAGTCAATGGATCCAGAGGCTAGCCACTCTGTTCTCATACAAAGCATACAAAGGATACTAGAGTAAAATTATAGCTATCTGCCCTTTAAATATTGTTATCCTATGGGACATAATTTTTAGGTTCAAGTTGGAAAGAAAAAGCTGTAAATTTGTTCTGTGTATTTGCATATTCTAGGCATTACTAATCCTTTATTATATATATATGTATATATATATATATATATATAAATAAAGTTTTTATTTATTTATTTATTTTGCTGAGGCAATTGGGGTTAAGTGACTTGCCCAGGGTCACACAGGAAGTATTAAGTATCTGAGACCAGATTTGAACTCAGGTTCTCCTGACTTCAGGATTGGTGCTCTATCCATTGCACCACCTAGCTGTCCCACTATTAATCTTTTCTAATCTAACTTCTCATCTCTAGGTTATGGTAAAAACCTAAGTTATTTATTGTATTATGTACTTTAATTGACTTTTTCACAAGGTATGCACAGGCATGGAGGAATGGGGCAGCTAGGTGATTCAATGAATAGAGTAGAGTCAGAAAAACTCATCTACCTAAGTTCAATTCTGGCCTCAGATACTTCCTAGCTGTGTGACCCTGGGCAAATCCCTTACCCCTATTTGCTTCAGTTCCTAACTATAAAATGAACTGAAGAAAGAAATGGCAAACTGCTCCAGTTTTTTTTTTGCCAAGAAAACCCCCAAAATAGGGTCAGGAGGAATAGGGCAAAGTACAAGGATTTCTCCCTAGGAACCAGTAAGGTAGCTGTCAAAGTGGGAGAAGAATTTCACAGATTAGTTCAGAGACTTTGAAATTCGAATTCTCAGGGAGGTATTTTCTTTTCCTAGTATCAAGAAGTCTTAAACAACACCTTGCTACCTCAAGAGGACCCCAAACCTGAACATTTCAAACTGTAAACTGATAAACATGTTAGGGACATTGAAACCAGATTAAAAAAAATTAATGAAATGTGATCGATTACATGCCATTACAATCCATTACAAGGATTTCCTATCAGTAGGAATGTTGGTACTATACTCTATTAATTGATATTTGCCTAATAACTTAAGCTTGGAGGTCCCTAAGGATGGGAAGACTGAAGACACTTGCTACATACATATGTGTATATATATATGTATTATATACATATGTATATAATACATATATATATGTATACACACACACACACACACACACACACACACACACACACACATATATTGGCTGAGAAATTGCCCCTGCAATGATGCCTCAGTCCAGGAGTATGTTAAGAGAAATAAATAATAGATGATGGTTGAGTTTGTAAGACCTTCGGTAAGAGTCATTCTTGTGGAGAACTTCTGGTGTTCTTAGGGTTAGCAAGTTAGTATATTAGCAAACCTATTTCATAGTCATTGAGGTTAACATTTAGAGAATAATGATCATATGCAATGGACACCAAGCAAAAGAAATGCTTTGTCAGTCATGAAAAAATTTCTTGACCTAAACATTAGCTCACAGATTTTTTTATTAAAGTTTTTTATTTATAGAACATGTGAGTAATTTTTCTACATTGACCTTTGCAAAATTTTCTCTTCCAAATTTTTACCTCCTTTCCCCCATCCCCTCCCCTAGATGGCAGGTAGTCTAATACATGTTAAATATGTTAAATATGTATACATATCTATACAGTTATCTTTTTTTATTAAAAGCTTTTTATTTACAGAACATGAGTGATTTTTCTACATTGACCTTCGCAAAACTTTTTTTTTTCCAAGCTTTTCCCCTCCTTCTCCCCAGCCTCCACCCCTAGATGACAGGTAATCTAATACATGCTAAATATGTTAAATTATATGACAAATCCAATATATGTATACATATCTATATAGTTATCTTGCAACGCAAGAAAAATTGGATTTAGAAAGAGAAAGGAAAAAAAAACCCTAAGAAGGAAAACAAAATGCAAGCAAACATGATCAGAAAGCATTAAAATGCTATGTGGCGGTCCATACTCAGTTCCCACTGGCCTCTCTCTGTATATATATATATATATATATATATATATATATATATATATATGGCTTTCTTCGTTGCTTAACAATAAGAACTGGTTTGAATTATCTCATTGTTGAAGCCATGTCCCTCAGAATTAATCATCGTATAGTCTTTCTGTTGCCGTGTACAATGATCCCCTGGTTCTGCTCGTTTCACTCAGCATCAGTTCATGCAAGTCTCTCCAGGCCTCTCTGAAATCATCCTGCTGGCTGTTTCTTATCAAACAATAATATTCCATAACATTCATATACCATAATTTATTCAACCATTCTCCAACTGATTGACATCCATTCAGTTTCCAGTTTCTAGCCACTACAAAAATGGCTGCCACAAACATTCTTGCACATGTGGGTCCCTTTCCCTTCTTTAAGATCTCTTTGGGATATAGGCCTAGTAGAAGTACTGCTGGGTCAAAGGGTATGCACGATTTGATAACTTTTTGTGCATAGTTCCAAATTGCTCTCCAGAATGGCTGGATCTGTTCACAATTCCACCAACAATGTATCAGTGTCCCTGTTTTCCCACATCCCCTCCAACATTCATCATTATCTTTTCCTGTCATCTTGGTCAATCTGAGCCAATCTGTAGTAGTATGTCAGAGTTGTCTTGATTTGCATTTCTCTAATGAATAGTGATTTGGAGCACCTTTTCATATGACTAGAAATAGTTTCAATTTCTCCATCTGAAATGATCATATGCTTTGACCATTTATCAATTGGAGAATGGCTTGAATTCTTATAAATTTGAGTTAGTTTTCTCTATATTTTAGAAATGAGGTTTTTATCAGAACCTTTGAGTGTAAAAAAACGTTTTCCTAGTTTATTGCTTCCCTTCTAATTTTGTCTGCATTAGTTTTGTTTGTAAAAAAAACTTTTTAACTTAATATTATCAAAATTATCTATTTTGTGATTAATAATGATCTCTAGTTTTTCTTTGGTCACAAATTTCTTCCGCCTCCACAGATCTGAGAGGTTCCTATGTTCTATCCTATGTTCTTCTTCTAATTTGTTTATAATATTATTTTTTATGTCTAGATCATGAATCCATTTTGACCTTATCTTGGTATACGGTGTTAAGTGTGGGTCAATGCCTAGTTTCTTCCATACTAGTTTCCAATTTTCCCAGCAGTTTTTGTCAAATAGTGAGTTCTTATCCCCAAAGCTGGTGTCTTTGGGTTTGTCAAACACTAGATTACTATAGTCATTGACTGTTTTGTTCTGTGAATTTAACCTATTCTACTGATCAACTACTCTGTTTCTTAGCCAGTACCAAATGGTTTTGATGACTGCTGCTTTATAATATAGTTTTAGATCTGGTATAGCTAGGCCACCTTCATTTGCTTTTTTTTTTTCCATTGATTCCCTGAAATTCTTGACCTTTCGTTCTTCCAGATGAATTTTGTTATTTTTTTCTAGGTTGGTAAAATAATTTCTTGGGAGTTTGATTGGTGTAGCACTAAATAAATAGATTAGTTTAGGTAGTATTGCCATGTTTATTATATTCGCTCGACCTATCCAAGAGCACTTGACATTTTTCCAATTGTTTAGATCTGACTTTATTTGTGTGGCAAGCGTTTTGCTCATGTAATTCCTGACTTTCCCTTGGCAGATAGATTCCCAAATATTTTATACTATCAACAATTATTTCAAATGGAATTTCTCTTTGTATCTCTTGCTGTTGGATTTTGCAAGTGATATATAGAAATGCTGATGATTTATATGGATTTATTTTGTATCCTGCAACTTTGTTAAAATTGTGGATTATTTCTAATAGTTTTTTAGTTGATTCTCTAGGGTTCTCTAAGTAGACCATCATATCATCTACAAAGAATGATTATTTGGTTTCCTCATGACCTACTCTAATTCCTTTAATCTCTTTTTCTTCTCTTATTGTCAAAGCTAGCATTTCTAATACAATATTGAATAGTAATGATGATAGTGGGCAGCCTTGTTTTACCCCTGATCTTATTGGGAATGGTTCCAGTTTATCACCATTACATATGATGCTAGCTGGTGGTTTTAAATAGATGCTACTGACTATTTTAAGGAAAAGTCCATTTATTCCTATATTCTCTAGTCTTTTTTAAAAGGAATGGATGTTGGATTTTATCAAGCTCACAGATGTTTAAAGTAAGGAAGACTATGTACCATATCCCAGTCTTCTGTTCAAATAATGGGAGAGGATTAAATCTACAAACAGCACATTTCCTCCCTAGTTGCTCAAGGTACAGATTGGTTACAGACATGCCCAACAAATTGTAGAATACTTACCCCGTGAGTCAATGTGGAATCTGTAGAATTTCAGGTTTAGAAAGACAGAATGATTATTTTCAGGAGAATAATTATCAATCTACATAATCAACCAGCTCAGTTGTAGGAGGAATCTATAGAGTAGCTTAATTCTAACTGGATAATAATGATCTTATGACATTCCAGGGAAACTAGTAAGGTGGTTGCACATGTACTCCAGTATTCTTAACTATGCATAATTTTGTTCTTTATTTATTTAAATTTTTCTATTTATTCATATTTTATTATTTTGTACTTATGTTAATTTCTGTTTCCATATTTTGTCCTCTTTGATTCTTGGTATTCTATACAACCCATCCAAATTATGCATACAATTAGAAACCACTCATAATCTATCATTACCAAATGATGGACTACATTTTTTTATCTTTATTATCTATCATATTTTTTCAAAATGGAAAATGTGGACAAGAAATAATCCAATTTCAGTTTTCCTTATAATCTAGGACACTAATTAGATAGATTCAATGAACTAACAGAATAAAAAGCTAATTTCTAACCCCTAAAGCAAACTTACTGAGCATGCTCTTTCTCACCAACTGTGATGTTCTAGTAGCAGGTCTACATGAGAAGCATAAGTAGTAAACAATTAATTTGCAGACTTTTATGCAATAAAAATAGCAATTAGTTCAGGGATCATACAAAAAAATAAAGGCAGACTCAAATGGAGACTTAACAGCAAAATCCTAAATAATGAGTAGGTCAAAGAACAAATTTATTGAAACAATAATTATGTGAAATAAAATAGTAATGATAAAAAAGCACATAAAAATAAAGCTGTACTTAGGAAGTATGTCCCTACAAACATATATAAACAAAACAAAACACATAATGAACTGAATGGGCATTTTAAAAAAATTAGAAAACCAAAAACAAAGAATTAAAATAAGTAAAAAGGAAGAGATGTTAGAATTGAAGGAAAGATAGTTAATGCAAGGCAGGGGTTGGGGTGTGAAAAAGCCTTATAGAAATGATAGATAAAATTAAGAGCTAGCTCTTTTAAAATACTAATTAAAATACTAATTAAAGTGATAAACTTTCAGCCACTCTGATTAAAATGAAGAGGAAAGAAAATCAACAAAATAGCATCTGAACAGAACAGAATAAAACCAGAAGAAATAAAAAGAAATATCAGACCATGCATTGTTATATACTAACAAAACTGAGAACACAAAAGAAATAGAATGAATACCTTAAAAATATAAAATATCCTTGCTAACACAACAAATAGAGATCTTTAATTATCAGAAAAAGAAATCAGATTAGCTATAATAAAACTGCTACTCCTGATGAATTAATTCATAGGAGAATTCTATTCAACTTTTAGAGGACAATTAGTGAAGAAGTAGCAGGTTGTGGGAGAGGGATTCAAAATGTAAAGAATTCACACCAGGCATTATCATAGTCAAATTGACATGAAAAGACTTAGGGGCAAAATGAAATATGCCTTAGTACTGGGCTATGAGTGAAGAGGTCTTTTTAAAGGTCAGAGAGTTAAGGGGAACTAAAGGTAGGATTTAGAGAGTTAGGGAGGACTTAGGGTGGGTCCTAATCAAGAATAAACTCGCATATATGTTTTTTTTAGGAGCACTTATTTCTTTATTTTTGGAAGTATTGTTGAACTTATTGTTCTCTCTGAAACTCAATGTGCTTTAGAAAATCTTTTCTTTAAGTTTCTTTTTTTATTAAAGCTTTTTGATTTTCAAAAGATATGCATGGATAATTTTTCAACATTAACCCTTGCAAAATCCTGTGGTCCAATTTTTCCCCCTCTTCTCCACACCCTTTTCCCTACATAGCAAATAATCCAATATATCACATATATCCACATGAGCAACTGCAAAATGGGACAGAAGAAATTGAGTGTGCCTTACATATGCTGCAAGACAGGACCAGAATTTGGCCTGCCTTTTTGTGTGACCATGAGAACAAGATGATTAGATTAGTTTAGATTAGATAGTTTAGATTAGACTTCTACATCATTTCTGACTGGAGACAGAATGAACTGGTTAAAGTTTCTGCTCCACATCAGCTAGTTTCAATAATAAACAAATTATTCTCAAAAACTGAGAAAGAACAAACTCTACCAGCCTTTATTATTTTATTTTATTTTATTTTTACAAATTCCTAAAACTTAACCAGGACAAGATAAAGAACAAGAAAAGAATTGTAGATCAATATCAGTAATGAATAGTAATCTAAAATTTTAAATAAAATTCTGTCAAATGGACTACAGCAATTCATTCAAGAATCATGTATTACCACATTGGATTTATAAAAGAGATGCAGGTCATTCAGCATTAGAAAAACAATTAATATAATCATTAAAAACAAAATTTCTAAAACCACATAATCCTCTCCATAGAAGCAGAAAAAGACTTTGACAAAGTATAACACAAAAGAAACTTAAAAGTATATCTTTTTAAAACATCTTTAAAAGTTTAAAATCAAAAGCAAGCATCAGTGATGCAACAGAACCTTTCCAAATTAATACACAAGTGTATCAAAGTTGACACTTTTCCAAAGTATTTTTTGGTATAGTTCTAGAAATGTAATAATAATATTAGAGAAGAGAATGAAATTAAAGGCATAAGGATTTGCTGATTTTCTATAGGATGACCTATTTACAAAACTTTTAGGAATCAACAATTATACAATTAAGATAATAGCTTCCACAAAGTTTTAGGCTTCAGAATAAACCCTCAAAAATCCATAGTATTTCTATATAATAATAATAATATAGATTTACATAATACAAAATCCTAGGATAAAAAGAAAATCCCATTTCAAATAACTACAAAATATATAAAGTTGCTGAGGATCAATCTGTCCTCTTCATTTTAATCAAAGTGCTTAAAGATTTATCAATTTTATTAGGTGATATAGTAAATAAAATGTCATACTTAGAGTCAGGAAGATCTGAGTTCAAATTAGTCTCAAATGTTTATTAACTCTCTGAGTTGGATTTAATAATTTAACTTCTGTCTGATTTCCTCATCTATAAAATGAGTTTAATACTAGAACCCACCTTATACAGTTGTTGTGGGAATAAAATGGCATATTTGTAAAACCCTTTCCAAACCTTAAATTTTTATATAAATTCTAGCTATTGTTACCAAAATACACAAATGGCTGTATACATTAATTCGCAAAGAGCTTCTTTAAAAAAGCAGAACTTAATAAGTTAAGAAAAATATTTATTGCTTAAATATTGCTTACTATCAAGCTAATTTATACTTTTGATGTTATACAATCAAATTAGCTTTTTTAGTACTTTATTTTCTTTTCCAGAGTTTGGTCTAAGAAAGACAGAATTAGGTGGTATCTGTGGGTTTATTCCTCCTAAGAAGGCAAGCATGTATACAGGAGAGCAAAATTAAAACTGAACTCAATGTTGGCAGAGACAGCAGGAGTTGTAAAGACAAAAGTCACAAAGAGGGAGGTGGGGGGAGTCAGGGAGGGGGTAATTGCATAATGGTCTGGCCAGGTTATCAAGACAAAAATCACAGGTCAGGGAGTGGGATTAACCACATAATGGTCTCATTGGGTTATCCCTAGGCTAGGGATTTCAGTATTGTGGCTGTATCAGGTTTGGTCCCTGGTCTAGGGGTCAAGTTTGAATTGCTTCTGTAGCATGGCAGACAGAGTTTCAGGTTCAGCAATCAAATACTGCAAGGGATTTTTGATGTCCCCAGTTTAAGGAATGCTCAGTTTGTCTCCTGCTTGGCTGATTCTCAGATCAGTCTGTTTTCCTCTAAAAAGCTTGAGCAAATCAAGGTGGTTTGTAAAAATTATTTACTGCCTCAGTTTCACACCATGTAAAAATTGTTAGCTTTTTAAAATTCTGAGTTCCAAATTCTATTCCTTCTTCCCCTCTGCCCTTATTGAAGTGGGCAATTTGATATAGGTTATACATGTGCAGTCATGCAGAACATGTTCCCATGTTAATCATTTTGTGAAAGAAAACACAGACCAAACAAACACACAAACTTAGAAAAATGTTTCTAAAAAGTATACTTGATCTGCATTCAGACTCTGTCATTTCTTTCTTTGGAAGTGGATAACATTTTCATTGTGAGTCCTTTGGAATTTTTTTAAATCATTGTATTGTTCATTATAGCTGATGGACATATTCAGCTGAATGCAGCTTCCCTGTATCAGTGTTGGTCATAATCCTGATCTCAGGCCCCTGCTTGCCTCTAATCATGAGTATAAGTGATTGAATGGCAATGTCATGTCAGACAAGTCCAGCCTTGGAGGCAGCTGTGTGATTCTGAGAGGTTTGGAGTTGCTGGGTCTCTCAGTTAGCAAAAAGAGTTGTCTGGGAGGTAGAATAAAGGCAGGGACTCACCTAAATCTCCCCAAATCCCTCCAAATTCCTTTAAATAATGATTCAAAGCAAATGTTCGAGGGTCAAAATCCACAACAAATGAGTGGAACACTTTCCAGCTAAAGACAACTTAGAAGGTCAGCAAGAAAGGTCTGTAGCACCAGCTATGGGAGTCCAGCATGTTGTGCAGGCCACATCAGAGCAGCCCCAGCCCTAATTCTGGCCTCGACCCAGCCCCAATTAAAACAGTGCCATTAAAACAGGTACCGTCCCAGGGACCTCTGAATCAGCATCAGTATTGGCATTTTCCAGACCTCTCAGCCCAGAGACACCAAATGACTTGGAAAATCAGCAGGAAAGCTTTGTCTCACTAAGGTGAAAGGCCCTTGGGAGACCAGCAAACCAGGAGTGGGTACAGGTGGTGGTGGCAGTGGAAGCTTCTGACTGGCTCAGCTCACAGGAAGTTTCTTTACTGGAACTTAGAGCCACAGTGGAATGGACACACTCCTCAGAGTTCCAGGCCAAAAAGCAGTGCTTGTGGTCAGGTCCCTAGAAAGGTTTCTGAAAGCAGCTTGGGGCAGTGCACCTTCTACCCTGGAACTAGAACCCTACTTTAACAGAGTTAAAAGCCAGGTAATAGACTACAAAATGAGCAGACAACAGAAAAAGATTCTGACCATAGAAAGTTACTATGGTGATAAGGAAAATCAAAATACACACTCAAAAGAAGATAAAAAGCCAAAACGTCTACATCCAAAGCCCCCAAGAAAATGAGAAATTGGTCTCAGGCCATGGAAAAATCTCAAAAGGGATTTTGAAAATCAAGTAAGAGAGAGAGGAAAATTTGGGAAGAGAATTGAGAGTGGTACAAAAGGAAATAAAAAAAGCTAATGAGAAGAAGAATGCTTTAAAAAGCAAAATTGGCCAAATAGGAAAGGAGATACAAAAGCTCACTGAGGAAAATAATTTCTTTAAAATTAGAATTGAGCAAATGGAAGGTAATGATTTTGTGAGAAATCAAGAAACAATAGAACAAAACCAAAAGAATGAAAAAGAGAAAACAATGTGAAATATCTCATGGGAAAAATAACTGATCTTGAAAATAGAATTGGGAGAAATAACTTAAATATTATTAATCTACTTGAAAACCATGATCATAAAAAGAGCCTAGGCATCATCTTTCAAGAAATTATTAAGGAAAACTGTCCTGATATTCTAGAAACAGAGGGTAAAATAGAAATTGAAAGAATTCACTGATCACCTCCCAAAAGAGATCCCCAAATGAAAATGAAAATGAAAAAGGAATATTATAGCCAAATTCTGGAACTTGTAGGTCAAGGAGTAAATATTGCAAGCATCCAGTAATAAACAGTTCAAATATAGTGGAGTCAGTCAGAATAACACAAGATTTAGCAGCTTCTACATTAAAGGACCTGAGGTTTTGGAATATGATATTCCAGAAAGAAAGTAATGGAGCTAGGAATACAACTAAGAATCACCTACCCAGCAAAACTGAGTATGATCCTTAAAGAGAAAAGGTGGATATTCAGTGAAATAGAGGACTTTCAAACATTCATGATGAAAAGATCAGAGCTGAATAAAAAAATTTGATTTTCAGATACAAGACTCAAAAAAACATAAAGAAATATAAGCAGGTAATCAGGAAAAGGAAATCATAAGGAACTTAATATGGCTTATTTGTTTATATTCCTACATGGGAGGATGATACCATATCATTTTATGGCAGGTAGAATGAGTATATATAAATAGAGGACATAGTATATAAGTTGAATGAAAAGGAATAATATCTAAAAAAATAAAGTTAAGGGGTGAGAGAGAAATTTACTGGGAGAATGGGAAAGGGAGAGGTAGAATGGCATAAATTATCTGCTATAAAAGAGACAAGAAAAAACTTTTATAGTGGAGGGGAAGAGGGGAAGGAGAGGGTGAGAATCGGCTCAAAGAGGAAATAACATGCACATTCAATAGGGGTATAGAAATCAATTTTACCCTGCAGGAAAGGAGGAGGGGAAGGGAAAATGAGAAGGGGGGGTGACAGAAGATAGGGCATATTAGGGGAAGGGGGTAGTCAATAGTAAAATATTTTTGTGGAGAGTGGAAGAAGAGAAAGAGAATAGAATAAAGAGGAGGGAAATACAGTTAGCAATATTTATTGGGAAACAAATTTTGAAGCAAGTTTCTCTGATGAAGGCCTCATTTCTCAAATATGTACAGAATTAAGTCAAATTTATTTTTTAAAGTTATTCTCTAAATGTAAGTGATTGAAAGATATGAATTATTCCCAAAGGACTAAAAATCATGCATATCCTCTGCCCTAACAATATCCCTAAAAGAGATTTTTTTTTAAATGAAAAGGACATATATGTACAAATAATGTTTATAGCAGCTCTCTTGTCAGGGTAAAGAATTGGAAATTGAAGGGATGCCCATCAATTGGGGAATGGCTAAATAAATTATGCTATGTAATTATGATGGAATATTATTGGCCCATGGGAAATGATGAGCAAAATGCTCTCAGAAAAATCTGGAAAGTCCTCCATGGACTTAAGCAAAGGGAAATGTACTATATACAAAGTAATAGCAATATTGTGCAATGATCAGCTATCAACAACTTTGCTGTTCTCAGCAATACAATGATTAAATTCTACTCTGAAGGATTTATGATGAAAAATGGTATCCATACCCAGAGAAAAAAACTTATTGTGTCTGAATACAGATTGAAGCATACTTAAAAAAATTTTTTTTTTATTTTTTTTGGGGGGGAGATTCATGTTTTCTTTCAGAACATGACTTATAGAAATGTTTTGCTCAACTTCACATGTGTCTTCTTAATGAGGAGTGAAGGTGGGAATGAAGGGAGGGAATCTAGAATTCAAAATTTTAAAAAGAAATGTAAGAAATTATTTTACATGAAACTGGGGAAATTAAAAATATTATTTTTTAAAAAAGAGAATGGTCTGTCACTACATTCTTCTTGAAGAATTTGATAATGGATGGAAAGTGGAGCCCCAAATCCTGAGCTAGCATGCTAATTGCTTGGATAGTGAAAATGAAATGCCAATTCAGTTCTTCTAAAAAATGCTTGATGTTTAGATGTTTTCTTTGTCCTGTGTGTGATGAGTAGCAACATGTTTTATTGCATAAAAGCCCAAGTATCAGTAAGACCCTGATTTTAAGTCTTGTCTCTAACCAATAAGTCACTGAATCTGTTAGTAGCCCCAGGCAACTCTCTGAAAAATCTGAAAAATATGTTTCAGATAATATGTAAATTTGCATTTGTAGATGTGGTATCCACACTGGGAATTGCCTACAGCAAAGAAATCACAATCCCAGACCAAACATTTATATTATGTTTTACAGGTACAACATCCTTTGAAAAATATAGTTGAATATTTTAACCATTTTAACCATGGATACATGTTCTCTGTTGTGCTACAAAGCAAGGTTTGAAACCTCCAGATGATTTTTTTCCTCCTTCAGTTTTACTTTTTCCTTCCTCATGATTTTAGGTTAGGAAAACAAAAAACAAATTCTAGAATGCTATTGTCTATATCTGTTACCAAAAAAAAAATATTATCTTGTCATGAGACTTACCCTAATAATGTGGGCAAAGATCTATTTGTCCAAGCAGTAAATATTTGAATGCCTAATGTATGCACGATTTCACTTTGAGAATATAAACAATCAAATCTAAAAAGCTCCTATCCCTTCCTACTTTCCCACTTTCTAAAGTTTCAGACAACACTGACAGAGTAGACTAAGAAATGACTGTTGGGGCTGATCAGATATCACTTGCAGCCTCTGACTATTTAGTAGATGTTCTAAACACTCCTCTCCAGAGAATCCCAAACTTTCTTTATGGACTTTTGCTTGTTATGCAAAGCAATTCATCTTGTGAAACTGTGAGATTCTTAGCCCCTCCTGCCAGCAGCCTAGTCATTCTGCTTTAGAATCCTATATAAATCTATTTCCCGGTCATCTCCTGGGATACCCTAGCTTGCTGTGGCACTTCAAGCTGCAACTCATTTGCCCTGATTACAGATTTCAATTTTGTGGTACTATTTTCATTTAAAATTAAAATTAACGAAGGGGATAATTATATCTAACAAGACAAAGGCATAAAAACATAATGTACAAGGGTGGAGAAGAATTGCATTTTTCTGTCTTTCCCCACCCCCAACTTATTACAAAGTTCTTCATTAGGTAGGCACACAGAAGTTGTCTGGGAAGTTAGAACAGGAAAGAACAAGACAGGTCTCCCTTTAGAACTCCTCAGTAATGCTTTGAAGTGGTCCAAATGAATCCCTGAATGCCAAGAAATACTTTTATCACTGATAGTTAATCTCACACCTACAATCTATGTTAAGAGAAACATACCACGTTATAGCTAGAAAGGCGATAGTGATAACTTTTCATTTTTAAAATTTAAAAAATACCTAATTTTTGTCTACCTGCTTTTTAATCTGTGACATTACTCATCAGCATTCTTGTTATAACCTGTCAGCTAGAAGCTCTGTGCCTTTTCTTCCTCCCCTTGATATTTGTCAACCTCAATTATTATATACTTAATTCACACACTCTCAGAGGGTTCTGACTAAGGCAACCTAAAGGAACATGCTGTCTCAGAATAAACACACACATTTTAGAACTGGGTGGAAAAGCCTATAGTCAAAGGCATGCATTCATTAAAAGCATATTTCTGGAAGAGGAGGTGGCCTAAAAGTAAATTAATTCCAAGGAAAATATTTTTTTAATAGTTGCCATAAGGGAACACTGATCACTTAGCAACTAACTACTGAGCTTTTCTTGAAACAATGTGAGAATTTGAGTTTTACTTGTCCAGTTCTTAGAGATGTGAATGTCTAGAATTTTTTGGGTGCATTTGGGGGTAATCACACCAACACTAACCCCTCCTTGCTACTGCATCATCTCATTATTTCTTTCTCCCCCCGGTTCAAAGAGGAATCTAGTGAATATGTTCTGTAATATTATCAGAAATCAAAATTGTAAAATCTTAATTTTCTCTTAATCCCAAATTCCCATCTCCTGTTACCCATGTTCCCCTTAGGGAAGTCAGCAAGGAACACCTGCATCAACATGACTTTCCCACGCAGGGCTCAAGACTTCCACTTCCTGCTTCATCTGCCTGATTTCCATCCTCAGGCTGCCAGGGGCTAACCAGAGTCATTATCTTTTCTATACTACCACAAAGAAATGTCCATCTCTGGCTGCACCCAGGCTAATTTCCCATCTCTATAATTGTGGAGAACTTCTGATGAGAAGGAACATCTTTCTGACCTCAGGAAGCTTCCATTTCCTGGTATACCTGTCCTCTGAAGAAAGAGAGATAGAAAAGTCTGTGGGGAGTGGGATTTCCATCCCAGGTTATGCATATTCAGCTTCCAGCAATACATCTTCTCCTGCCCAACTGATATAATAGAACTGTGCCCCCTGATCTTTGTGGCGGCCTGGGGCCACTGGCCTGGGGAAATTCCTAAAAATGATTCCCACATTCCTGCCTGGTTCCCATGGGAAACTCCCACTCCAATTAATCTGGAAATCACGTTGGTCTGGGAAACAATCACTACCCTTTATTGATTTGGAAATTAACCCCTACTTGCTCCCTAGCTAGGTTAATAAAAAAGCAAGAGTCTGTACCCAAACCTTTGCTATCTTCCTAATCAGGAAGCAGCCCACTGAAGGAGTTTCTCAGTGTAATAAACCCATTTTTGCGAAAAACCTAACTTGGAGATGGGGATTGCGAATTCTTTCACAAAAACCTGCAACACCAGCCTGGGGACCCCATTGCTGTTAGGGGAACTCTCACCCTTCAACACAATCTTCAGTTTTCTGAGGAAAGAGAAGTGAAACAGAACCTTCCAGGTGACTGTATCTTCCACTTCACTCTGCAATAGTTTCCTGCCTCTGGAAAGAGAAGTAGCATTCTACATTTAATGATGTAGAATGACTTACCTCTGTTCATACTCTTTTTTTTTTTTTTTTTTTTTTTG